>JAFEMH010001731.1:0-395000 GCA_022495995.1 Adenophora triphylla var. japonica | reverse complement strand
AACAATAAAGTATTTACAGTAATAATAAAAATAATAATAATAATAATAATGAAATAATAATAAAAAAGTAATAAAATAATAAAAAATAATAAATAATAGTAATAATAAATAAAAAATAAAAAAATAAAAATAAATAAATAAAATTAATAATAAATAAATAATATAATAAAATAATAATATTAATAATAATAATAATAATAATAATAATAATAATAAAATAATAATAATAAAAAATAATAATAAAAAAATTAATAAAAAATAATAATAAAAAAAAAGCCAAAAACTTATAAAAAACGCGTTTTTTGTTAACTTAACAAAAAACGTGTTTTACCGCAACGCAACAGACAGTTACACACATATAATAACACCTCTCTCTCTCTCTCTCTCTACGCAAATACGCAAAGGGAAGTCTCTCTCCTCTCTCTCTCTATACGCAAAGTGAAGTTCTGCGTCTTCTTCTTCGTCCTCACCAAATTCATTACCGGCGATCTCCTTCTCCGGCAACACCAATCCCCTCTCCGATCCCTGAAACCAACCGGCGACCTCCAACACTCCTTCAATCGCCAACAACTGACCTTCTCCACCATCTTCTCCGGCCCTATTCTAGCCCTAAGCCGACGCCCTCCTACTCCGGCCAAGCAACCTCCGTCTTCTCCGGCCCAAATCCCTCCCCTTCAATTTCCATCCAAATCCCCACTGGCCGTACCTTGATCGTCACTGGAATTTGTGTTTTGTTTGGTGTTTCTGGTACCGTCCTCGGCAACAATTTCTTCACCGTCCTCAATTCAAGAAATTTGTTTCTAATTTGTTTTGTTGGTTTTTGAATGCCGTGTTTTGTTTTTGAATGCCGGCTGTTCTAGTTTTCGATGCCGCTTATGTTTTGTGGAATGCCGCTTGATTTTGAAGTGCCGTTCTTGTGTTTTGAATGCCAGTTGGGTAGAAATTGAATGCCGATTTGAGTTTGGGGTAGAAATTGAATGCCAGCTTTAATTGATTTTTAATGCCGGTTCATATTTTTTGAGTGCCGCATACATGTTATTTTGAGTGCCAGTTGGTGATTAATCAAGTGCCCGTTAGTGTATAATCAAGTGCCTGTTGGTGTATATTTGAGTGCCCGTTAGTGTATAAACAAGTGCCCGTTAGTGTATAATCAAATGCCAGTCCATGTATTTTTGAATGTCAGTGCTTGTATTTTTGAGAGCCAGCAAAAATATTAGTGTAACAAAGTGCCAGTGTTAGTGTAACAGAGTGCCAGTGTGAAGAGTGCCCGTTCATGTATTTAAAAGTGCCCGTGTAAAAAGTGCCAATTTCGTTTAACAAAGTGCCGCACTCGCTTACACCGGCACTTTGTTAAACCGGTATCGGCACTTTTTTTACTGGCACTTTGTTACATATGAACTGGCACTTTGTCACACTGGCAGTTTGTTAAACACGCACTGGCATAAACGGGGGAACCATTAATTACGAAAATGCCACCGTTTATTTTGAACATGGTTGCCAGTAATTACAAAATTGACACCGTTTATTTTGAAAACACGTTTTTCCTTATCTTAACAAAAAACTAGTTTTTTATAAGACCAACTCAAAAAAAAATTAAAAAAATTAAAAAAATTAAAAAAATAATAATAAAATAATAATAATAATAATAATAATAATAATAATAATAAAATAATATAATATAAAAATAATAAAATAATAATAAAAATAATAAAATAATAATAATTATTATTATTATTATTATTATTATTATTATTATTATTATTATTATTATTATTATTATTATTATTATTATTATTATTTTTTTTTTTTTTTTTTTTTTAGTCTTTATAATTTCATTCAACACTTTTTCAGCTTATTAATCAAACAGTTATACTTATTTATGATAACTAATCAGCACTTCAAAAAAACTAAATCAAACAGCATCATTCATCAGCTCATCAGTCATAAGTCATCAGTCATAAGCTATCAATCATAAGTAATAAGTCATCAGCACATATCAATAAGCTAAATCAAACGGGCCCACAATAGGTCACTAGAAGGGAAGCTACTTTACTGATTGAGTTGATGAGCGAAGCCACTTGACCGATGAGGTGAAGGAGAACTCTGACTATAAGAGATAGACGAGCCCATCTATTAGAAAGGCTATTTCTTGAAAAAAAGAAGATAGGCACCAATATCGGACTTCTACAAAAATGTGGTGGCCAAGGAGAATTCGGCTGTCCTGATGGGGGATATAGGCCTTGCCTTTACTGAGGTTTAGACATGTCCGCCTATTTTAATTCATTATTGGGCTCTAAACGATTAAGGATATATGGCAGGATATATTTAGTTGGTTTATGTACCTAAGAATACAACACAAATGAAGCACCGTTAAGGTCAAAGTTGGATGTTAATCCAACTCAGGCCCTCGGGTGTGAGAGTAAGAATACTGAGATTTAGAAGGCTTGAAATACCTTAAATGTGTGTGAGTGTTTAGGGTTTGAGAGTAATATGGCTTACAATGTATCTTTTGAACTTACTTTGTCCAAGGGGACAAAGGTCTTCTATTTATAGGCAATGGGAAGCTGCTCGCTGACGTAAGCCATGAGGTCAGCCCTAAAGGGCACTTTGGTCTTTGACCGCATACACGTGTCCGCATCTGATTGGATCTGTCAGGGAAGGAAGATTCACTGTCAGAGGGGATGTCGTTGATGTGGACAGGAGCCGTGTATCCGGCGCGGCGCATTAAATGCAATAGTAGGCGCCTGACTGAGCCGCATTGAATACGATGAGAGTGACCCGGCTACTTGCATGTCAGAGCCAGTAAGGTAACTTGCTCAGTAAGCCTTGGTATTTAACCGGAAGGCTAGTGAGATAACCGGGAGCCAGGTATGAGCCCGCGATCAACATCTTAGGCGCGATCAATGGCAATTGACGCGGGCACGAATGCTGCAGGCACGAATGCTGCGGACACAACTCCTGCGGTTACCTGACTGACGGTTAGGATTTCCCCGGACTGGGGTAGGATGATGATGAGAGGAACGCGGTCATGACCTTAGGGGTCTATCTGTCCGCGATCTTGACTCTGGCGGTCTAGGAAACGCCACATCATACTGGGCCTTTGGACCAGATCGAGTTTGGGCCCGGTCTAGCTGGTCCTGGCTCATCACCTCCTAGTCAACGGATCCAGCATTGTCCCGCGTCCCGCAGTAGATTTGGGACGGGACGGAGTATTTTAGTCTCGTCCAGTTTCGTCCTATCCCGTCTCGTCCCGTTCCCGTCGCGAAACAACATAATTTTGTCCCGTCGCGTTCCATTATCCTGTATTAATGGCTCTGCTTTTAACTGTAGATACCTTCCAATGTAATCAAGATTCATTCTTCCTTTCCCACTCCTTTTTTGACCTGATTCTCTCAATATTCTTTCACTCTCAGATCTAATTTTATTAGTAGGGTAGGTATTTCAATCAAATTATTCTTATATCCCCAAAAGGGGTGTTTGTTCGGCACGCCTTAAATTTGGAATTTGATGAACTTCAAATGCGATTCCAAATTAAGAACTTGAATTATCGCTCTTACATGCACGAACTTCAAAGAAAATAACCTTTTCAAATGAGCATATCATCCCTTGGAGGCTTGGACTAATTCCGGTAGCTAAGCCAGCCCGCCCTTGTAATTCTCCCTTAATAAAATGAAAGCTGATCATTATTAAAACTAATCAATTCCTTTTCCATATCCTTTCCGCCTTCCGGGTCAATTTGCACATTGTTATAAAATAAAAAGCGTTCGTCGCATATTGCTTTATCTTTTTTTTTTTTTAATTTCCTACAAAAGTTCTATGAACTTTAAATTCTGCCTTAGATAAGTTTTACGCACCGACAAACTAATCTTTACGAGGAATATTTGAATAATTCATTGCATTTCAAACCGAACATAGACTTCATACTTGCTTTTAACTGATTCCGTTTCATTTCATTTCTGAATTTAACTTAATCAATAGTGCCGCATGCACTACATTTAAATAACATCTTTTAAAATTGTTGCTTTTCCCCTAATTGGCGAAAGGTCATAATTCTAACTCAATGTTTTGTTTGACTTTTTCAAAGTCCACTTGACTATTATGAATATACATTCACTTGCGTCTCTCTAACAGCTTAATATTTTTCAGAGAATTGTGTGCTTAGACTTCTTAACTATGCAGAAGCTGTAGTGTTACCATTGTTAGAATATCAATAAGTATTAGGGATATTATTTGGTAAATCCATACTTATAGTATATTAAAGTAGGCGAAACTTGATAAAATGTTGTTACATAAGCCAAAAAAGGTGATTCTTGCATTTTTAGACTTCCAACTCATCCACCCCCTAATTAATTTGTGATGTTTTGAATTCTCCCTAATAGCTATTAACATTCATAGTCTCTAATAGTTATGTGAATGATTACTTCTTACATATAATTAGTCGTAGTTAAAGTCTTATAGTATCTATTCAATGTTTCTATTAGTGTTCATAGTATAAAGCTATGAAAAGGTATAAAATTTCAAAGTGACTAATTAAAGTAACAAAACTTATAGTCTTCTATAACTATAATTATAAGATGACTAATCAATAATTCTAATACTTGATACATTTACTAATTAATATTAGTGTAATAAATTACTCAAAAGTTCTAGAATATACTTATCACTTATCATGTATAAATAGATATAGAAAAGTATTATACTTTCTCTAATACATTACTAGAGAATTATTTCTCTTTTCTAATAGATGAAGTCTTCTGATAATGACGGATGAAATCGAAAAGTTTGGTAGTCCAAAAGACAAGAAAAAGTTGGGGTTGGGGTTACATACTAAAAATGAGGTTTCTTTTTTTATGTTTCATCACACTTTTTTCTCTATATTTTCTATTATCTCCATCCTTGCCATCGTCGTTTGCCGGAAATTTTGTTACCATGACATGCCAAGGTTAGTGTAAGACCCGTATAAGATGGCTTTATGTGTTTCTTTTTATATCTATCTAATTTTACATTTTACTTTAGATATTCGTTATATTCTAAAATTTGTATTTTAAGTTTGAACTTAGTTCGATTATTTTTCTTATTTAATTTTTATCTTTTCATTTGATTTTTGTTTATTTACATACGGATATTTTGGGCCTAATTATATCTTGACTAAAATAGGAACTTTAATTTTAATTTCTATATTTCATTTGTCTTTTGTTTAAAAATTCATTTCTATTTAATTTTTGTTTTGTTCTTGATTTTTAGTTTCATTTTCATTTTTAGTGACTTTTCATATTTGTTTTGAATTCATATTTCCTCTGTATATCTCTGGCAATTTTGTGAAGAACTATTATTTTTTTTGTTAATGAATTTTGTTTCTACATTTAAAATTAAGTTTATATATATTTTTTATTCTATTTTATTTATTTTGGTTTGTTTAATTACAAATTATGAAGAACTATAATTTCTTTTTATTCTTAAGTTTTCTTTTGTCGTTATTGGAACATAATTATCCTTCATTTTTAGTTTTTTTTTTTTTTTTAATTTTTGAGTAAGTTTCATATTTATTTTGATTATATTGCGATATCCCAAGAAGCATATTATTTTAAGTTAAATGTAAGTTTTCATGATTATTTTTCTTGTATTTGTTGTTTTTGCCAATATAATTACAATTTGTCAAGAACTATATCTTTTGCCTTGTTTGTACTCTTTTTTTTTTTTTTTAATATTGTTTTACTGTTTTGTTTTGTTTTTTTTTTTTTTTTTTTTTGTAAGTTTTCAATTATTTTTATTACAATTATTGCATATGTCTATTTATATTACAATTCACAAATAACTATAAATTTTATTTCATTTTTCATTTTTCATTTTTCATTTTTCATTTTTCATTTTTCATTTTTCATTTTTCATTTTTCATTTTTCATTTTTCATTTTTCATTTTTCATTTTTCATTTTTCATTTTTCATTTTTCATTTTTCATTTTTCATTTTTCATTTTTCATTTTTCATTTTTTATTTACTTTTTTTATTTTTTTTATTTTTTTATTTTTATTTTTATTTATAATTTTTATTTTTTATTTTTTATTTTTTATTTATTTTTTGTTTTTTGTTTTAACAATGCTTTTAGTTTTTTATTTAATAGTATGTTTTTATTTGTATTTTTTATATTGTTCAATTTATTTTGTAATTTTTTTTTCTTTTGATAGTAATTTTTCATATTTATTTTAATTTTTTGTGGTTTTATTTGTCTATTTTTATTGCAATATATGATCAATTTTACTTTTTGATCCTAATTGTTATTTATGTTATACTTATAGTTATTTTCTTACCTTTTATTGTTTGTCGTTATGAGATCATTGGTTTAATTTGATTTTTAGCTTTTGGTAACCGCCTTTAAATTTTCATGTTTGGTTTTAGTTTAATAAATATATTTGACATATATTGAAACTCAAGTGTGTAGCACCATCTTCATATTAAATACTTGCTATAATAACAATCATTAAGAGACATAATAATAGATAATATTTATATATTCAAACTTTGAGTCATTTTTCATTTGAGAAATATTAAAAAGGTTGATTGTTAGAAAATACATAAATATATTGCTATCCATTTTCAAACTTTTAGCTTTGCAATTATATAATAAAATATGAAAAAATGAAAAAGAAAATATTGGTATAGAGTTTTTTTAGTAATTCACTTTGAAACACAATTTCAGTAAAATCATTACTCCCTCCGTCCCAGCGAAAGAGTCGGTAAATTTGTCCGACACGCAAAATAAGAAATGTGATATAGGAAAGAGAAAAAGTTTAAATGTTGTGAGTATGAAAAATTAAATAGGAGAGAGAATGAGTGGGAGGTGATGTAAGAAAGATAATGTTGTGAGTGTAAAAGTAAAGTAGGAGAGAGAATGAGTGGAGAGAATAGTGATTTAAGGTTTCCTTTTTGGGAAAGTGGCTTTTTAAATGGGACGCCCAAAAAGGAAATAAATGGCTCTTTCGCTGGGACGGAGGGAGTATTTATTTTGAAATAAAGAAGTAATAATCAATTTACAATAATAGATGGTGGAATATGAAAGATTGGGCATAGCCATTAATTTGATGCATGCATGCATACATTTAATTAATCATAATTAATTTATGTAATATAATGCTTATAATTTAGACGGAGTTACAGAATTTGAATTTTTGTGTTTGATTTAAAGAATTTAATGTTTATTGAATCACATTCATTATTGTTTAATCTCACTAATGATAACTAGATTCAAAATCATTTAATTTTCAAAGATATTAAAAATAAAATATCAATATCAATATTTAATAATGAAATACATTTTCATAGATTTTAGTTTCATAATAATATTAAAAAAAGTGATGTTTATTTCTTTTGTTTAAATAATTAGCTTCATTATTTAACAATATCATTTCACAAAAATTAATGTTTATGATTTGATATTTTGCGTATTTTTTATCGAGTTGAACTGTCTTACGTAACTAATAGCTAATGTCATATTATAAGTTATTTTTAAAATATGAAGAGTTTAGTCATATTCATTTATAGAGGATGAATGTACTAATCTCAAAGTGGATTGTCAAAGTTACCAAAACTCACATCCCTTCAACTACTGAATGAAAATCTTCTCTATCCAATCTCAGGCATTAAATGCAAAGATACTCCCATTCAATGCCTGCCTGTCCAAGTCATCATTACAACCTCTTCAAAGACAATGACTCCTTTTTGAAGCTCACTATAAATAGCTTCCCTGGAGCATTGAAGATGGTTGGTGCATTTAAGATCCTTGAGAGTGAGCTGCTAAGAACTACTAACCTGCAAATTCTCTAGTTCAAGGCATTCAATACAAGTCCCCTCTTTCACTAGACATCTCTGTAGGACATACACTGAGCACCTTCAATCAATACTGCTGTGTTCCTCTATTAGACTATATATGGAACATATTGATTTAATCACACACAACACCCTAGAGAAATCAGCTCAACTTGTGAGCACATCTCTAGAAAATACCATGTCTTTATTGTAGCACGATCCGTTAGTGGTCACCTTTATTTTAGCAGCCTTCAATCATTGGCTTGCAACTTGTAATAGGTAGGATCCATTAATACCAGTGCACTTTCACAAATCCAAGTTCTGATCAAACTTGGTAGAGGACGTAGCAGTTATTTAACACTATGAACCTCTTCAAACAATGTGTCATTTCTTCAAGTGTTTGTTTATTTATTGCTTTGTTGTAACCGGTTGACAACACCTCAACCAGTCACAACCTATTGAATCTTGTTACTGCTTACCTGTTTAACATACCTGGAAAGATTAGTTATCCTTGTGGCATGAGATTTTAACTTACTCATTATAAACTCTTACATAACCTTTTGCAAAGAACTCTTTAACCGGTATATTCCGCTGTGCTAAATTTCTCCCACCGGTTAGCTAGAGTAAAACTTAATATTTTCTAAGACTTTAAGAGTTTGGAGTAAAAAGTTTTAACAGGCTATTCACCCCCCCTCTAGCCTGATTCCTACCAGTTGGGCCTAACAATTGGTATCAGAGCTAGCAATTTTCGATAACTATTTTTTCCAAGCTTAACAGCTTGAATTGCCAAATCCAAGATGGCAGGAAAACTCATGCAAACATGGAACATGGCGACTATTCCCATGTTGAACGAAAATGAATTTCCAGTATGGAAAAACTGAATCATGCGGTATATGGACTCAATAGATGATAGGTTAATGACTGTAATCAGAGATGGTCCCATGACACCCATAAAAATCAACCTCTCAACTAGAGCACCCAAAACTCCTCTCATGGATCATGTCGATAGAACATCTGAACAAGATTTCGAGGTTTATGAAACATACGTTCCAAAACCCCACGAAGAATGGATTGAGGAAGACAAGATTTGTGACTTCATGGACAGAAAAGCCATGCACATTCTTACCTCAGGCCTTGACGATCGAATGTACAAATAAGTACAATGCTATGAGACTGCTCAACAAGTGTGGCAGAGTCTACTCAGATATTTTGAAGGAGATCAAGTGGCCAAGGACAATAGACTCTACAAAAGCGTTGCAGAGTTCGAGTCCTTTAAGAAAAACCCAAGTGAAACGTTAAAGGAAACGTACGACCGTTTCTGCGAGGTGAGTAATTCTTGTGCTTCTTTAGGTAGAGTTTACACTATGAAAGACCTAAACATGAGATTCCTCAATTCTCTTGGAGATTTGTGGCATGTCAAGGTCGCTATTTTGAAAGAATGCCGAGATTTGAACACTACTCATATTCAGAACATAGTATCAACTTTGTTTCTATATGAGGAAGAGCTCAACCGGCTGAGTGGAGTTCAAAAACAATTTAAAAGTCTATCTCTGCCAGCTCAGACCGAGATCTTCCCTGGTTCCTCTTTGCTAAACAACCAACCTACCAATGATTATCCCTCAATCTCTCAGCCTCAACCAACTTAAGCCAATACCTCATCTAGTATGCCTTTTGAGGAAGAAGATGAATTTGCTACCTTCGCTAGAAACTATAGAAAGTTCAAGGATTTTAAAAGATCCCAACAATCCCACATCAAACCCTTCCAACCCAAATCCTCATCATTCCAAAGATCTGGGAACTTTCAAAGAAAAGGCCAAACCTCAACCTCAATCGATGGTAAGAATGCCTAAGGTGAGCTTGTGTGTTACAACTGTAGAAAACCCAGCCATTTTGCTTCCAAATGTCCTCAACCGAAATATGAATTTCTGAGGAAGAAACCGTTCAAGAAAAACCCTAGATCTAAGAGCTTAGTTGTCGAGGATGGAACTGAAAAGGCTATGCCAGTCTGGTTTGAGACTGACTTTGAAAATGAGGATGCTAACTCAGATGAAGATGCTGATGTTTGTTTTGTTGCTATTGATGGAACAGTTGATAATCCCATCTCCTTGCATTCACCTATCTTTAGACATCCCAACTCCAATGAACAATCATCTTACAATGACCAAACCCAACCTATGAGATCTCCCTTGACCTACTTTGATGATCCTATTCCCAAGGCTGATAACCCTTACAATTTCAAAATCCAGAACATAGGTGGAGCTCTCTATGGTCAGTGTAAAACCTTGCCCACTCTCAGACCTCTGATGCAACCTGTTCAACAGACCTACCAAGCTCAAGCCTTACCGATTTCCTCCCATCAACCTATACTTGAGCCCCGACCGATTCATTTTTTAAAAACCCTAACCGAGCCAAGTCCTCAACCGATATCATTCCTACCAAATTTTGATCCTAACTTTGAACCATCATCCTCAACCTCTCAGCCTACCATTGACCCTATGCCCAATATGTCAAAGTCTGAAATGGCAGAGGTGATGAATGAGCTCTTCTCAGATTTTGAAAAATTAAATGAAGCTCACAAAATTATGGATGCTAATCTTAAAAAGATCACAACTGAAAATGACTCTTTAAAAGCTGAAATAAAAATTTTGAAAGAAAGTAAGCTAGAGTCTGATCAGTTGAAGGAAGAAAATCAAGGACTCACTGAGAGACTAAATATCTGTGTTAGTCAAGTTGCTGATCTAGTGTCAAGGAATAACTCTCTTTTAACAACTATTGACACCTTTTCAAAATCCCGAGCTGCTGTGGAGACCATCATACAAGACCAGATGTCTCCTAACAGAGATCTATCATCAGGTATAGGCTTTACCTCCAGCAGCAATGACAGCAAAGACAAACCAGTTACTAAGTCTGTTACTGAGAACTTGATGGGCAAATTTGATGATGCTCAATCCAACCTGCTTAAGAAAGGGTTAACTAGACCTTTCAGTGCTGTCCCACACACCTATCCCAAGGTGCAGGAACAGAAGAAGGCCACAATTGACAAGAACAAATCCCAATGGACCAAGGTAGCTGATCCTGAGCTAGGATAATATGTCCCACTCAGTGATGGTGACAGAAAAGCTGGAATTAAACTTGCTGGCCAAGTTGCAGGTCAAGAAACCTCAACCGGTAAGGCAGCCTCAACCAGTCAGGGAGTGACCGGTCAGACAACTGTCACCGGTCATCCAAACGGTAAAGGCCCCTCAACCGGTAAAGGTATTCCTAAACCTATGCAACCGGCCAACAAAGGTAAATCCATCACCTTCGTCCCCAAAGGCTTTGTTCCTGTGCAATCATTGAACCCTTCTGAAGCATTGGCTAAACTGAACATCAACTCATCTAAGTCCTCACAGCCATCTTCTAATAAATGCACAAATTGTGGTTTTATCGGTCACAAGGCTTACGAATGCCTTTTGAAGCACCTATCTGGACCCACTGAGTCTAAAAGCTCAGGTGGTGGCCAGGTATGGTTGCCAAAGAGGAACTAACTCTTTGGATCCAAAAGAATAAGGGGGACCATAAGCTTATTGTTCATTTTAGAAATGCTTTATGGCCTCAACCGATGCCGATAAGGATGTTTAAATTATGGACAGTGGATGCTCTAGGCATATGACTGGCCATGCCGATCTCCTGACTGATCTTGAAGAAGCATCTGGTCCTCCAGTTGTCTTTGGTGACAATGCAAAGGGTAAAATTATTGGTCGTGGTCCATCAAAAGAGGTACAGTTACTGTACAGAAGGTATCTTTGGTGGATGGTCTGAAACACAACCTTCTCTCCATATCACAGTTTTGTGATAAAGGTATGCATTGTATTTTTAATTCTTCCAACTGTTATGTGAAAAACATTGCTACAGGTGAAACCCTTCTCACTGGATATCGAGAAGGTAACGTTTATGCTATAGATTTAATTACTGTTTCGAGTGTTACTAATGTTTGTTTTGTAGCTAAGAACATCAGTGAGAATTCCTGGCTATGGAACAAGAAACTCAGTCACTTGAACTTCAAATACCTATCTAAGCTGGCTAATAAAAATCTAGTTGCCGGCTTACCTCAAGTGTCTGCTGATCATGGAAGGAAATGCAGAGCCTGTCAATTAGGAAAGCAACATAAAGAATCATTCCATAGCAAGCCCTGCATGTCCACTTCTAGGTGACTCCAGTTGCTACATATGGATCTGTTTGGCCCCACAACAACTACCAGCTTAGGGGGTAGCAGATATGTTTTGATTGTTGTAGACGATTTCTCAAGATACACCTGGGTGGAAACCTTTGCTTCAAAAGATGATACCTATGAAGTAGCCACCAGATTATTCCGTATACTTCAAACCCAAAAGGAGTGTGACATCATCAATATGAGATCAGATAATGGAACAGAGTTCAAAAATAATGGAATCGCTCAGTACTGTGATGATCACGGAATAGATCATAATTTCTCAGCTGCTGGAACACCTCAACAAAATGGTGTAGTTGAATGAAAGAACAGAACCTTGATCGAAGCTGGAAAAACAATGATATCCGAAGCTAGGCTTCCCAAGTATTTTTGGGCCGAAGCTATCCATACAGCATGCTTCACCCAGAATCGATCTTTGGTCAACAAGTTTCATAATAAGACCCCTTATGAGCTTTGGCGTGGCAGAATTCCCAACATTGGTTTCTTCTAGATTTTTGGCTGTAAATGTTATGTACTTTACAACAATAAAGAGCGCCGAGGTAAATTTGATAAAAAGCTGATGAAGGTATCTTTGTTGGCTACGCCATGCACAGTAAGGCATTTAGAGTTTTTAATAAACGTCTGTTTAAAATTGTTGAATCTGTTCATGTCACTTTTGATGAATTTGATTTGCTAGAGGCTGACAAGGCTCCAAATAGTACTGATAATTCTGGTGTTTTTGAGACATGTGAATCCAGCAATCAAAACTCTAATCAATCCACCAATACCAATGAAAATCAATCTCCAGCTCAGCCTTCAGCCTCTAGTGGTGTAACCTGTAGAGACCTAGTTGATGACTCCTTTCCTCAATCGATTAGACAACCTAATGATCAAACCTAGTTAACCGATCAATTACCAGCTAGTCCTCATGTTACCGTTCCTAATTCACCACCTGAAGCTGAAGCAATTTCAAATGTCAACTTACCATTTCCTTCCCCAATAACCGATCACCATCAGTCAGCATCACCTTCTCCTAACCGATCTCCTCAACCAGTCACACCTCCCTTAGTCGATTCTGCTCCTCCAATAGAAACCCTAAGACAAGAATCGGTCAGGCAAGACCTTCCTAGGGAAGTGATAACAGTTAGAGATCACCCTTTAAAAAATGTGATTGGTGATGTCTTTGATCCAAGAATGACTAGAGGCCAGTTAAGAAGCATGGAAGATAAACATGGATTATTTTCCTCTGCTATGGTCTCAAATATAGAACCAAAGAAGTCTGAAGAAGCACTTAATGACCTTAGCTAGGTAGAAGCTATGCAAGAAGAGCTTAACCAGTTTGATAGATGCAAAGTATGGGAATTAGTGCCTAGACCTAGTGATCAAACGGTGATTGGAACGAAATGGGTGTATAGAAATAAATTGGATGAGTCTGAAAAGATTACAAGGAACAAGGCTAGATTAGTGGCTAAAGGGTATAGACAAGAAGAAGGCATAGATTATGATGAGACCTTTGCCCCCGTAGCTAGACTAGAAGCCATTAGGTTATTTCTTGCCTATGCAGCCTACAAAGAGTTTAAGTTATATCAAATGGACGTGAAAAGTGCATTTCTCAATGGGGAACTTCAAGAGCTTGTATATTTAGAACAACCTCTAGGATTTGAAGATTCCAAGAAGCCTAATCATGTCTACAAATTAAATAAAGCTTTGTATGGCCTCAAGCAAGCACCTCGAGCATGGTATGATACTCTCTCCAAATTCCTACTTAGTGAGAAGTTCGAACGAGGTAAAATCGATACTACTTTATTTATTGCAAAGCATAATGGTCATTAATTATTAGTTCTAATATATGTTGATGACATTATTTTTGGATCTACTAACGAAAAATTATGCAAGATATTTGAGAAACTTATGCAGAGCAAATTTGAGATTAGCATGATGGGTGAGCTAACATTTTTTCTTGGACTTCAAGTCAAGCAAACCCAAGAAGGTATATTCATCAATCAAGCCAAATACACCAAAGATCTAATCAAGAAATTTGGTCTTGACTCTGCTCATCCTCAAAGCACTCTTATGGCCACAAATGTACACCTAGACAAAGATGAGTCCGGTAAGAAAGTAGATATGACACTCTACCGAGGTATGATAGGATCTCTACTTTACTTAACCGCCAGTAGGCCATATATCATGTTTTCCGTATGTGTATGTGCTAGATTTCAAGCTGACCCTAGAGAATCTCATTTACAAGTTGTTAAAAGAATTATTAGATATCTTGTGGGAGCTGCCAACTTAGGTTTGTGGTATCCAAAAGATTCATCATTTACACTAATTGGCTATTCAGATGCTGATTTTCCAGCTTGTAGGGTCACCAGGAAAAGTACTAGTGGAACTTATCAATTTCTAGGTAACCGATTGGTCTCCTGGTCGTGCAAGAAACAAGCATCAATTTCCACTTCTACAACTGAGGCTGAGTACATAGCTGCTGGGAGTTGTTGTTCACAGATTATATGGATGAAGCAACAACTGGTGGACTATGAAATTCCCCAAGAAGTGTGTCCCATTTACTGTGACAATACCTCAGCCATTTCAGTCTCCAACAATCCTGTGATGCATTCAAAGACTAAGCACATAGACATCAAATACCACTTCCTCAAGGATCACGTTTAAAAGGGTAACATCGTTCTTTTAAAAGTACATACTGATTATTAGTTAGCTGATATTTTGACAAAACCCTTGGATATTAAAAGATTTTAATTCCATAGAGGAGAACTAGGCATGATTGATATTCGTTAATTTGTTGTGCTATCCTTGTTGCCTGTGTAAGCTCTCAATTGATCAAGGTGGTCCCTCATATACTAGTGCTAACGGGTGCCCTTGACCGGTTCATCTAACCGGCATGCAAGAATTCCTAACCGACAAATATTTCGTATATAGTAGAAAAACAAACCATTCTCTAACCGGCAACCCTAACCGATACTCCCAACCGGTAGAAGATGTTCTTAACCGATGGCCCCTAACCGGTGTAAAGTTCTCTCAACCGGTCATTGCTTTCATCCCTGACCGATCATATTCTAACCGGTTACCTCCATGAACGGTCAAGCCTCTAGCAGTTTCGGTAACCGATAGACTAGCCTAACCGATCAATCCACTTATCTAACCGACGAACTGCGGCCGGATTACTTTTTCCAATTCGTTTTAACCGGCTCGTCCTTACTGATCAGTCACATCAGTCCTATCAGCCACTGCAGCCGCTTCACCCTCACCTGACACATCAGAAAAATTGCTGCCAACTCTTCCCACTACCGTCCTTTCTGTCCTTTAAGTTGATCAAAATTTAAAATTTTTGATCAAAAAGGTAACTTCTTTATCATTCCAATTTATCAAAAGGTTATCTTTTTGTTCATTATTGCATTATTGTTTAACTGCTGCACACACGTACCTATTTTTACGCCTCCATATTTAAAATCGTGTTCAATATTTTTAAATATCCGTGCAAATCAGTTGAAACATTTTTTAGTCCTTTCAGTTCAAAACCCCACCATCTTCTTTCTCTCTCCGCTATATAAGGAAATCAAAACATTCATTAAAACCTTTCGGAAAACTCTAGATATCTCTTTCTGCAAGATTCGAGCCTTCAAGCAAATAGATCATCATCGTTCTTCTTTAGTTCTTCAAACCTTTAACTTTCCTAATGGCTCCCAAACCAACAAAGAAAGACATTTTCGGAGGTTACATTCTCCCAAGCTTCTTCGAATCTAAAGAAGGGAAACTTTTGCAAACTATGTTAGCTGCTGCTGGTCTTCTCCCGTTCTTAATGCTAGAAGGAAATGACGACATTATGTACGATCTTGTGAATGAGCTCTTCAACAATGGAGATCTGGATGAGAGTTTGAAACCTGGTGATGCATCCCATATTTCCTCAACCGTTGGTGGTGTTCCTGTTGTTTTCTCACCATCCTCCATTGCCGACGCATTTCCCACCGTGCCCTCAACCGGTTCCTCATCCATCACTTCTAAAGAAATGGAGTTAGCCTGGTCAAGAGTTAGGGGTACTGATCCCTTTGTTACCGGTGAAGGAAATAAGAAGGCCGACCTGGACGCAGTTTATTATGCTTTGGCCGAAGTAATTGACCGCTGTGTTATTTGCCGATCTGGTTCCCATCATTGTATCACTATGATACAATGGGAATCCATTGCTATTGTTATTCTTCAAAAGAGCTTCAACTGGTGCTCCTTCATTTATCGGGTGATCTTGATAGCTTTCAAGAAGTTTAAGAAGGAAAAGCATCTGACAAGGGCGAACAAAGCTAAGCCATGTCACTACCTCCTCATCAGTAAGATCCTCATGAGAATCCCTTCCATCTTTGCCATATCAGGCAATCAACCCTCACTTCCAAAATCTTTTGTCAAAGCCTTTGACAAGGCTGATCAAGCCAGGATTCTCAAGGAAGCCAAACCGATTGCTACTGCTGCTCCCTCAACCGACGTTCAACGGGTCAAGAAGAAACCCTCTCAGTCGAAGACAAAGAAGCCAACCGATGCCCTCAAACTGGTAGCTGATCAACCTAAGCCTTCCCAACCGATCCCCTCTCCGGTTAAAAGAAAATCCCCTGACCATGATGATGAACCAATCTCAACCATTTTCCGACCTAGAAAGACTGCCAAAAAATCAGCAAAACCTCCAACTCCTCCAACCTCCTCAAAATCAAAACCTAT
Source organism: Adenophora triphylla var. japonica (assembly GCA_022495995.1). Classification (NCBI taxonomy): domain Eukaryota; kingdom Viridiplantae; phylum Streptophyta; class Magnoliopsida; order Asterales; family Campanulaceae; genus Adenophora; species Adenophora triphylla. The sequence continues at coordinate 378,293 of JAFEMH010001731.1, read as the reverse complement.
CCCAAAAAAACCCTTTCCAAATTGCCAAAGAGAATTCTGAAAGAAAAAAGAGGATTGAGTCAGATATCACCTCATTCATCTCTTTCATTTCCAAGAGGCAGCTCGGTCATGATACCCTTACCGATGACATTCCCATTACCGGTCATGCCTCCAATCCCTCTTACCGACGCTGCCAATCGATTAGAGATCCCACCTTCCATATTTTCCACAATAACCCTTGGGCCTTCAACCCTCAGTCTGCTCCCTCACCAAATTGGGTATATCCCATTGATCATTTGCCACCATTTATTTAGAAGCTGCTTCAAATCCATGAGATCAACAAGTCATCCGTACCAGTTGGTAATATCCAAGACTACATTTACTTTGGTAACTGACCGACCGTGCAGACTCAGAGATTATGATCTCACTCTTTCTCGGCTCATTCTCATCAAAGTTTACAACAAATTCTTTGATCAGCTTCCTCTCCAATGGAATGCTGTATATTTGGCCCATGACAGATTGAGACTGGACATGATGGTCCAATCAGTTTGGGTAGACTTTGCAATTTTATATGGTGCTAGAGACACCTTGATTGAGACTGACCTTTATCAGTCAGGCAGGTATGAGATGGAGTTTGACTCTCTATCCAATTTTGATTCCGAGCCTGTTTGTCTTGGCCCTAGGAAGAATCAGTTGATACGAAATATAATGGATGTGTTAGAAAATCTCTTAGATATAGATGCTGAGTTAAAGGTAGCTGGAAACATTTCTCTAGCCGACTTCTTTTCTTCGGTTCAGTCCAACAAAACCAAATGGCCAACAGTTACTGATGCTGAAATTGATGAGTTGTTTAAAGATGATGGAATAGAGGAGGATAATGAGCAATCTGATGATTTTGCTAATTCTAGCTCCAGCTCCAGTTCTAGCTCAGATGGTGCTGATCAACCAAGCAGAATGGAAAGTGTTGAGCACATTTTTACTACTCCTGAACCGATGGCAACGGTTAGGAACATAAGAGGAGGTCTTACCGACACGTCACCGATTACCATCTTGGGAGGAGGCATTGCTGCCCAACTGATTGATACTCAACCGATGGTTTCTCAACCGGTCATTGCTCCTCTAATCGATGCATCTGCTGAACCGGTTGGAGAGCCTCAACCGATTGCAACTGATGATATTGAGATGCAGCAAGCTGTGGCTGCTAGCTTGTTTGATATAGAGCAAAACTGATTGCTGGCAAGAGCTGAAGAAATGGCAACTGCTCAAGCCATTCAAGCCTCCATTTTGGACAGTCGTGTCAAAGAAATCCAAACTTAACTCTCTAGTCCACGAGTTGAGGAGGAGAAACCAACTCAACCTTCCATTGATGATGAAGCAGAATCTGATTTCTTTGAAGAGGAAGATGTTTCTGATAAAGAAGTTGATTATAACCATTTGGATCCTGCTGTCCCACCGGTCTATCTTGATCCTTGTCTTTACCAAAAGGATTTATTCTCTTCTTTAAATTATTATACCACGAAGACATCTATCCCACGGTCAGCTCATGGGATCCGTCTTTTTGATACTCATGAGAAAATCTCCAGCCAAGCAGATATTAAGGCTATTCCTCTGCCTCCACCATTCATTGATGAGCTCCAACAGAAAAGGAGAGAAGAAAGATTGAAGGACTTTGTTGATAGAGTCAAAGCAACTGGTGTTGGCTCTGCTCCAAGTGATTCACCACTTCACCTTACCAGAACATATGGCCCTGGGGAAACACGTTACAAAAGCCAGAAACTTCATGTGCTTAAGTTTCGAAAAAGGCTTGCACCTCCCACAGGTCAACAAATCAAGCCCTTCAAAGCTGATCAGCAGCTTGTCACAAATTTTCCTTCAAAGCAAAAACCTGAGTACTCTCCATCTATTTCTCAACGGCTTCCATACATTCGGATTCAAGGAGAAAATGTCCATATAGCCACCAGACCAGTGGTGGTTAGAGATCTCTGTGAGCTGTATGATGCCCTGGTTGCTGGCATGATTAAGTCGAATCAGGAGGAGGAGGACAAGAGGTTAGACAGGATGGAGCATAGGTATGCAAAAGTGAATGTGCACTCGCCGAAAAATGAAAATAAAGGAGTCGCCACGCCATGCTTTTAGAGGTGCACTTTGAAAAACCTTTTGAAAGAGAATGGGTCCGGGGGTCAGGTTACGTGTTGGGAAGAACCGAGAGTTCACCCAACACGCCTTGTCCGTGGACGGGTCTTTCTAATTTAGACATCCAAATAATTCAAAAAATGTGCAAACGATGATAATAGGCAAGTGCAATATACATGAATTTTATTGAATAGGAAAGATCATTACAATTTGTAGACCAATTGTTCAGGGAGGCCACATCCCATTACAGAAATAAGAACAGATTACAACTGAAAACAAGTCCTCTGCAAGCGACCACTTATGTCGCGTGACACAGGACTCCTCATGTCCAAATGTGTCGCGTGACACCAATAGTCACCTTGCAGAGACTCACAACAAACAGATTATACAGATCTCTAGATGAACGCAAAACACAATTATAAACTAGATCTGATCATTTAAACAAACTAACTACAACTAAATGCTAAGCTAACGAGATAAAACAACTTACAACTGAAACATGGTCCCTGCAGATGGTCACGATATGTCGCGTGACACAGGACTCCTCATGTCCAAGTGTGTCGCGTGACACAGGTTTACCATCTGCAGGTACCTTAAGAACTGAGAAACAGATTCACCAGATCCACAATCCAATCAAATAATTATACCAAAACCAATCAGAATAGCATGAATTAGATACAAATCAATCAAAGATGGGAGATCCACACTCCCTTGACATCTAAATTGCAATAATAAGTAGATCACATCATGAACATGCAATTGGACTCAAGCAAACACGATTTAAATAGACAGATTGCAGTTGCTGCTTGATAATCGGAGGCAGATGGAGCCTGATTATCAAGTGGAGAAGAAGGAAGAACAATTAGACAAATATATGAGAGAGAGAGAGAGAGAGAGAGAGAGAGAGAGAGAGAGAGAGAGAGAGATGTTGCCCTTGTAGTCCTCAACTTCTACACCAAGTTAGGTGCAGAAGCCTTCGATTCAAATTCTGAAAAGGATATCCAAACACGAACTGAGAGCTGAATTGGAGGATCTAAGGTGCTTGGGGAAGTAGGAGGGTAATTGGGTTGAAGGTGTATGAAGTGTGAGGAAATTAGAAGGGAATTGGGTAGTTTTGGTGAGGGAGGAGGAGAGAGAGAGGTTCTGGGGCCATTGTGCAGAGTGGCGTTAGGAGGCTGAAATTGGGATCCAAAACTGAGAGGGGTAGGGTCTTATTTATAGCTGCTGATCATGGTCACCTTATGTCGCACGGCACTCTGTAACCACTTTCCAAGGCTTCGAGTTGTCGCGTGACAGGAGATGCCACCAACCATTTTTGGCGCCAAATCTGATTCTGGAACCTTCTTGGATAATACCTGAAAAGTCCAAAACAGATTTATTCCTTTTAGGTTCCTTGGCATGAGCAAAGTACAAAAAATTAATTCCTTCACGAGAAACTTATGAAATGTTTCCGGAAGTCTCGGAATGGACCGGGAATTTACCAAAATGCCCCTAAATGCAATTTTATCGTATTAAAATGCATCTGGAAAGGTCGCGAATTGGATTGGCGTACTTATAGAGCCCCTCGGCAACGTCACTTTTGGAAAAAGTGAGGTTGTCGATAAAATAAGACCCAATCCCAATGAGCGGCTGGGGATAAGGCGGAAGGCTGGACGGTGATCTAGGGAATCGGATGGCTGGACCTTTGGAGAAAGAATTCCTACGTATCCCTGGGAGGTAATCAAGCCGGTCGTAGTTCAGACTATTAGGAGGTGTCTAACCCAAGGACATGAATGTTTGGGGAGTCACCATGACTGTTAGGGGAGTCACCCGAGGATACAACTGTTAGGGGAGTCACCCGAGGACACGACTGTTAGGGGAGTCACCCGAGGACACGACTGTTAGAGGAGTCACCCAAGGACATGACTTTTAGGGGAGTCACCCAAGGACCCGACTTTTAGGGGAGTCACCCAAGGACCCGACTGTTAGGGGAGTCACCCAAGGACACGACTGTTAGGGGAGTCACCCGAGGACACGACTGTTAGGGGAGTCACCCGAGGACACGACTGTTAGGGGAGTCACCCAAGGACACGACTGTTAGGGGAGTCACCCAAGGACACGACTGTTAGGGAGTCACCCAAGGACGCGACTGTTAGGGGAGTCACCCGAGGACGCGACTGTTAGGGGAGTCACCCGAGGACGCGACTGTTAGGGGAGTCACCCGAGGACACGACTGTTAGGGGAGTCACCCGAGGACACGACTGTTAGGGGAGTCACCCGAGGACACGACTGTTAGGGGAGTCACCCGAGGACACGACTGTTAGGGGAGTCACCCGAGGACACGACTGTTAGGGGAGTCACCCGAGGACACGACTGTTATGGGAGTCACCCGAGGACACGACTGTTAGGGGAGTCACCCGAGGACACGACTGTTAGGGGAGTCACCCGAGGACACGACTATTAGGGGAGTCACCCAAGGACACGACTAATGCTTTTAGGAAAGTAATTGACTGAGATGTGCTATCATACCTGCGCTGTGCTTACCTGTAGCTGCCGGTGGGACTAATGTTTCTGCTACTGACAATTGTGGCTGCCGGAGGGTCTCGTGCCATCGCTGATCTTTGTGGGTGTCGAAGGGACTCATGCTACTACTGCTGGTTATAAGTGTAGCTGTTAAGTGCGGGGCGGTCTCTGTTGACGGTTGACTTACGTGTATTGAGATTTGCTTGGTAAGTCGGGGATTTTGCTTGTTAGGGATCGGATTCTTGTTGGTGCCTTGGTGGAGGGGTCACTGATCCTGATGCGCACTGCTGGGGAGATTCAAATAAACATGGATTCTTTGTCTCAGTTGTGTTTTGAGGGGCAATCTTTGAGGTTTTCTCAGTTTGATTGTTGTACCTGCGGAGAAAACAACACTCCAAACACTATATCTGACTATGCTATTTTGTTAGCGACGGTTAAACTATGTTAGCTTGTTTGTACGAATCTGTCTATTCTGGGGAACGAGGGAAGAAAAGTACGATTTATTTTATTGACAGGTCGGCCTTGCCGGGTTTGTACATGAGATTATGGAACTATTTTGGGTAATTGTGTATGACATATGTATGAGGGTTCGTATGCATTTGAACTGAATGAATCCCTCTCCCAGGCTTATCTGCAGGCTGATGGTTTTGGTTGTTTGCAGCTTGTGACAAAGTCGGGGCGTATCCTGGTATAGATCAGATTGCAGCTTGCTGATGTCTGGTGTTGGACCTATTGTGTCGCACAACTCAGGATAGTCGGGACACATTCTGTCGCGTGACACAACAAGTCATGCTAACAAGCCCTCCAATCTAGGCTTCCACATTATTTCAAAACTTCTCCCTTTTTCCTAGGGTATGGACCCAGTAGCTCCAACATGAGGTATGCCTTTAGTAGCAAATCAATTCCCAAGGGTCGGGGTTATAGAACCAGCCTCTGGAACCGTACAAGTGCATAAATCATTCTCTTCCTCTGGCCAAGCCCTAGTCTGACACCTAGTCTCACTGTAGTCAACACAATCATGCAACTCAGGGGGAGGTTACTCTTCAGGTTTCAGCGAGTCAGTCGGCGAACAAGACATAGGAACATTTATGTGCAGGGGCATATCTTTCGAATGGTGGGAAATGAATCCCGAACTTCTGTATGACATTCTCGCTTTAGGTTTGACTCTTTTGGGAGAGTATAGGCATCACGAGGTGTGGAGAGTGTATGGAAGCCCCTGCTTGACAGAAATACAATATTTAGCTCTATATATCCCTAAAAGTGTAGAGAGGAAGACTTGCCGAGACACTTGAAAACCTATCTTATTCACAATGATCACAAGGCTGCTAAAACCCTTTAATGATGTTCGGGTTATTCAACCACCAAAGCCGACATGAGCAAATATTCCAATTAATCTTGAGGAGAAAACCCACTGATATCGAGGATCAAATTCAGAAGGATGGAAGGTTTATGGGAATGGTCCTTGAGGAGATCGGATTTTTCTGAGATCTGTTTGTGATTTCGATCGGACCAGTTATGGTTGCCTACGTTCCCCTCCTTGGGAGGAGCTCAGGTCACAGTAGTTCGGGTTTATCCCAAATGAAAAGAATGAACGGTGAAATTCGGGGATGTTGAGGACTTTTGAGAATTTTGAGAATTGGAAGAACATATCCTCTTGGAGTGTCGATGGGAGACACGGATGTGAAGCCCCAGTGGGACGTCCACGGCAAGTGTTTGCGGAGGAGAAATGAAATATGCTCACATAAAACATCGAACGAACAGATGGAATTTGCACAATCTTCACTTGACGGTCCCTTGAGCCGGGATGGATTTGGCTCTGCTTTAAGCAATAATCTGCTTTAGATTCCGACAATATTGGAATGAAACTGCTATCCGATAGGAACTGCGACTGGGTCTCGAGATTTCGATCGGTCTTCGGGTGATTTAGGATATCATGACCTCTTAAAACGAGAGGTCGGCTAGGCCTTTTGCTGACTGAACCTCTAAAGATGAGAGGTTGGCTTTTGGGGGTGTGTTTGGAATTTCTAAGGTAAGGGAATTGATTTGCCTCTAAAAATGAGAGGTCAATCTTGGCTTCGGCCAAAGGCAAGGGTAACGGTAATGGGAGTGTCCTCTAAAATCGAGAGGACGGCTTGGGATCGGTTAGAGGTAATGATGAGGGGATATCCTCTAAAATCGAGAGGACGGCTTGGAATTGGTTAAGGTAGTGGGAATATCCTCTAAAATCGAGAGGATGGCCGGGATTGGTTAGAGGTAAAGGTGAGGGACATCCGTGTTGTCTCTTTATTCACTCTGAGACTCCTCTTGAGTAACGACCGGATCCTTTGACTTCCGCTTTTGAGAGGATCGCTGGGGACTAGGCTCTCTTTCTTTTCTCTCTTTTTTTTTATTCTCTTATTTTTTTTCTTTTTGTATTTTCTTTCATTTTTGTCTCTCTCTCTTTTTTCAATTTTGTTTTTGAGAGGATTTCAGCTAGTCCCCAGGATGGATCGTCGCTTTCCGTCGTTCTTGAGCTTGGAGACGGTCGATCTTCTTTTGCATCGCGGGAGCCTCAAGGATAGTCCCTCTTCTTCTGGCGATGGTTGAATGGGTTTCAAAAAATGCCGATCTTGAACTGAAGGGGTATTGTTAGTGAGGGTAAGGTAAAGGTTTTCCTAGGGGTGAAAGGTTTCAACCGCAGCCCCTACCGGATGATCCGAACGAGATTAAGTCTTCGTCGCTTGCTTAAGCTTACTTTGAGGAAGATCCGTTCAAATTCATCGAACAACGAGATATACAAAGGGAGATATGTGAGCACAGGGGATGCAAGATGAGGGAATTGATGAGCCCCTCTTTGGGAAGGATATCAGTCAATTTTCTCGCTCGCATTAATTTAAATATTAGTCATTTCAAAGCATTAGTCAGTGAGCAGCACAAGTGATTATGTAGAATAAGACCATTTCAATTAAAATGTAGCGCGGGTGCACAATTAATGTCTCGAGTCTAGCAAGAATAGAAACAAACATTTTATTATTAAAATAAAAGACTCATAATATGGATGTAGTAGATTCAAACCATAGGAACACTTGTTAGCAAAACAAAATAAAACAATCTAGAACCCTACGATGCCTGACTGACTGACTTCTTCACATGGGGTATCCTTGGAATTGTGGAAGAGGATTGTCGATCACCTTTGGAGGAGCTTTCTCAATTCTTCCCTCATCAACCAACTTCTGAATAAGCACCTTTAGAACAGAACAATCGTTGGTTAAATGCCCAGGGTACTAATGATAGTAACAGTACTTGCCACGATCCAAATTCGGATTAGGTTTGGTAGGTTGATAATTATCGAGTGACTTTATCATTCCCCTTCGCATCAATCCGTTGAAAGCTTCCTCAGTTGTTATTCCCAGGTCATCAAATTCTCGCTTCTTGCGCGGTGGAAATTGACCATGACTCTGGACATCGTTTTCTTCATGAGAGCCAACTTTGATCTTCCCTTCATCAATAAGTTCTTGAATGATCACCCTCAACTGTCTGCATTCGTACGAGGTATGGCCCTGATATTGGTGATAGTAACAATACTTGCTCGAATCTAGCTTGGTGTTGTTACGAGGAGGGACATAATTGACTAGTGGTTGAACCAGTCCTCCGCTCACCAAAATCTTGAGGAATTGATTCATAGGCATTCCCAACTTTCCCCAGTACGCTTTCTTCCTTTCCGTCTGAACTTTCTTTGAAGGGGACTCGAGTATTGGCGTCCCTGGCTGGATAGGGTTTACAGCCGGAATAAAGGACATCTGATTCACAGTTACATATGAGGTCAGTCCTGAATGCTGATCATGCGAGGATGATAAGTTGAAACCATATGAACTCATTGGTGGTAGAGAAACATTTCCTTGAAGGGGAGCTTGATTAGAGTGAAATGGCAGTGATCCCTTCCGATTGGAATGGCTGTTCACAAAATGGTACGATCCCTGGGAATCTAGCTGATACTGACTCTTCAAATCCAGTTGATTATGAAAACTGAAAACCTCAGGGATCGGCTATTCATCCTTAATCTGAGTTTGGACCACATGAGGTTCCGGGGAAAGAATCTTATCTTGTTCATCCTCATTCACCCCTTTCATTACATTTCCATTCCCATAATCAACACCGCTGGCTTTGATGATTTCTTCGTACGACCCATCTTCGTGGCGAATTATCGTGACCCCTCGGATGCTCATTGCTTCAACAAATCTAGCGTGAGTCTCTTCCTCTCGGGCTTTGGAAACTTGGGTAAGCAGTTGAGCCTTGCATTCATGAACCATGGCGGCTTCAAGAGCAGCTCGCAACTCTGCTACCGACAGATCATTCATGTCCAACTCGCCCGAAGTGAGAGGAATCCCAGACTGAGCGAATGGCATATCTCTTACACCAGACATCTCGGATAGCGGAACAGATAGGAACCTAACGACCATAGAATATCAGAGCATGCACCCAACTTGTCACCGCTATAGAGGGTAGATACAGGTTCATAAGGTAGGGAAGGAAGAAGACTTTTGAGGAAATACAGGAGAGGGAGAAGAAAAGGGGGAACAGACTCGCGCAAACAATTATTCATCTTCAAGTACAAATCGGTGATTTAAATCCTAGGAACGGTTGGGAAAGGAGAAGCCTTTATTTAAACACACTACACCTTGGGGAAGCCTAGGGACGCAAAGTTCGGATCACACTAAATGCTCTGCACTTGAAATTAATAATAGGTAATGATACCTAACCAAGACCTAACACGACGTGGGACAGACGAGTAGCCCCAATTTCTAGAAAAATTTGGGCAGCATAACGGGTATTCTCGGGGAATTTCCAAGAAAAATCCGGCATGACCTCTCGTCGGTGCATGGTGACAATGCGGCATGATCTCTCGTTTAGGACATGCCACGGGAATGACGTGTCCTCACGTGAAACCATGTTGCATTGGCAACATGCCCAAAAGGTGCGAGGTTTTGGGGAAGGTATAAGGACCTATTGGAAATTTCAAAAACAATTCATTGTGGTGTAATTAGAACGTTGTATCAAAAACCAACCGTGGGTAAGGTTTAAGTGTGGCGCCACCTATAACGCACTAGGGGGATGGGTTTGACATTAGGCGCTCAAACGTAGGCGAATATTATCACCGTCCGCGATGCCGTCAATTGCACCCGATGGTTCTAAATCTATGTGGTGTAGTGTGCGAATGGCTATATTCTTTTATTCACAAAAAAGAAAATTTTCTATTTATTTATTTATTTATTTAAAAAAGAAGAAAGAGAAGACACACACACTCTTACAGGGAAGAAAAAAACGGAACAATAATCAACTGAGCAAACTTTTGATTCAAGGGACTGCCCTCAAACCAGAACCTGAGATATGTCCAGTGACCATTCCTGTCGCGTGACACAGAACAGCATGGAACAAAGCTGTCGCACGACCAGGATAGTCACTGAACCAGAACTCCTGCAAAACTGGGATTAGCCCATGCCTCTCCTTGGCAAGGGATGAAAAAATCCAATAAAGCACAACCACAAAGCCACAAGAAACAAACAAAGGTATACAAGTTGTAAGATCTCATAAAATGCATGTATCGCACAAGATTATCAAGGATGCACATAAGATGAACATATTGGATGTCTAAGTGAACGAAAGCATGACCCTCTTAGTTTTGAAAAAATAGGTTTTCCAAAAAGTTAGTCCCCAGCGGAGTCGCCACTGAATGTGCGCTCGCCGAAAAATGAAAATAAAGGAGTCGCCACGCCATGCTTTTAGAGGTGCACTTTGAAAAATCTTTTGAAAGAGAATGGGTCCGGGGGTCAGGTTACGTGTTGGGAAGAACCGAGAGTTCACCCAACACGCCTCGTCCGTGGACGAGTCTTTCTAATTTAGACATCCAAATAATTCAAAAAATGTGCAAACGATGATAATAGGCAAGTGCAATAAACATGAATTTTATTGAATAGGAAAGATCATTACAATTTGTAGACCAATTGTTCAGGGAGGCCACATCCCATTACAGCAATAAGAACAGATTACAACTGAAAACAAGTCCTCTGCAAGCGACCACTTATGTCGCGTGACACATGACTCCTCATGTCCAAATGTGTCGCGTGACACCAATAGTCACCTTGCAGAGACTCACAACAAACAGATTATACAGATCTCTAGATGAATGCAAAACACAATTATAAACTAGATCTGATCATTTAAACAAACTAACTACAACTAAAGGCTAAGCTAACGAGATAAAACAACTTACAACTAAAACATGGTCCCTGCAGATGGTCACGATATGTCGCGTGACACAGGACTCCTCATGTCCAAGTGTGTCGCGTGACACAGGTTTACCATCTGCAGGTACCTTACAAACTGAGAAACAGATTCACCAGATCCACAATCCAATCAAACAATTATACCAATCAGAATAGCATGAATTAGATACAAATCATTCAAAGGAGTGTGGATATGGGAGATCCACACTCCCTTGACATCCAAATTGCAATAATAAGTAGATCACATCATGAACATGCAATTGGACTCAAGCAAACACGGTTTAAATAGAGAGATTGCAGTTGCCGCTTGATAATCTGAGGTAGATGGAGCCTGATTATCAAGTGGAGAAGAAGGAAGAACAATTAGACAAATAGATGAGAGAGAGAGAGAGAGAGATGTTACCCTTGTAGTCCTCAACTTCTACACCAAGTTAGGTGCAGAAGCCTTCGATTCAACTTCTAAAAAGGATATCCAAACACGAACTGAGAGCTGAATTGGAGGATCTAAGGTGCTTGGGGAAGTAGGAGGGTAATTGGTTTGAAGGTGTATGAAGGGTGAGGAAATTAGAAGGGAATTGGGTAGTTTTGGTGAGGGAGGAGGAGAGAGAGAGGTTCTGGGGCCATTTGTGCAGAGTGACGTTAGGAGGCTGAAATTGGGATCCAAAACTGAGAGGGGTAGGGTCTTATTTATAGCTGCTGATCATGGTCACCTTATGTCGCACGACACTCTGTAACCATTTTCCAAGGCTTCGAGTTGTCGCGTGACAGGAGATGCCACCAACCGTTTTTGGCGCCAAATCTGATTCTGGAACCTTCTTGGATAATACCTGAAAAATCCAAAATAGATTTATTCCTTTTAGGTCCCTTGGCATGAGCAAAGTACAAAAAAGTACTTCCTTCGCGAGAAACTTATGAAATGTTTCCGGAAGTCTCGGAATGGACCGGGAATTTACCAAAATTCCCCTAAATGCAATTTTATCGTATTAAAATGCATCTGGAAAGGTCGCGAATTGGATTGGCGTACTTACAAAAAGACTTAGCCAACTATGTTGATGATCTTCAGGACAAAGATGCAAAAATCACCGACCTTGCCTCCCAGCTCAGTGCCTCAAATCAGTCAAACCAAGAGCTTCTGAATCTTGCCTCAGCCTCTCAAGCCGATCTAAAGATTGCAACCGATAAGATCAAGAAGCTAAATCTCAAGCTCAAGGAGGTAGAGCAAAAGCTAACCGATCAAGCCTCATTGTTTAGAAAAACCAATACCGAAAGAATAAAGTTGAAGTCTGAAAATGAAGTACTCAAGAAAATGCTTGCCGACCGTGAGTCTGAGAGGTCAACAAGGAAGAAAAGAAAGAGAGAATAAAAGGAAGAAAAGAGATCTGCTGCAAAGAAGTGAAGGCTTGAACCGGTTACCTCATCAGCTACCCCAGCAGAATCAAAAGACAAGTCTCCAACCGATGATCCTGCTGATCCATCAATGAGATTTCCTTGAACCCTAAATTTTTATTGCATTAAATGTTTTACTTTTTAAACTTCCTTTGAATTATTTTGAATGATCCAACTGCTACTAACCGTTTCATTTTGCAGGTCTCCTCATTCAAAATTCTCTTTATTTTACTTTGTTTCTCTTTAAGCTTTCACTTTGTTTGTAAGTTTACTTAGGTAGCATCAAGTTGTCACTTGGCTTAGGGAATGACATGATTAATAGATAAATACTTAGTCATTCTTTTACTAAGTCAAGAAGATGCTAACCTAGGGTGTTTGGACTTAAGCAATTAGGAGGAGATTGTTAGTCAAATATATGTGTAGAATTAGAATTGCTTAATCCCAATCGTAACAAGCATTAATGGGACCCCTAAAATTAATTAGACCAAATAGAATTTTTCTATGTATGATAAGTTCCCTTAGTGCTAGTGCCAGTGTTTTAATATATAATTTTCTCAAGATATGAAGACTTGAAGACCTGAAGATTTTCCCCATCAGTTTGTGAGTTACTTGGTAAAGGAGCTTCCTCAAACCGGTTGACCACTCAACCGGTCAGAGGCCCTTAACCGATCAGGCCACCCTTAACCGATCAAGCTAGAGCTCCTACCTCACCGATCAAATCCTTAACCGGTTCTGGTCCTTAGCATGTCCAACCAGTCAAGCTTCTCCATCAAGCTTACTTTCAGCTAACCTAACCGAAGCATTTATTGCTCCCAACTACCCATCCATCTACTTTAGCTAAAGTTGGTAAAGTAGCATGCTGAATTGATGCTGAAGTGACATTCCTGCTGCTGTCAGAATCTCAAAGTGGATTGTCAAAGTTACTAGTACTCACATCCCTTCAACTACTCAATGGAAATCTTCTCTATCCAATCTCAGGCATTAAATGCAAAGATACTCCCATTCAATGCCTGCCTATCCAAGTCATCATTACAACCTCTTCAAAGACAACGATTCCTTTTTGAAGCTCACTATAAATAGCTTCCCTGGAGCATTGAAGATGGTTGGTGCATTTAAGATCCTTGAGAGTGAGCTGCTAAGAACTACCAACCTGCAAATTCTCTAGTTCAAGGCATTCAATACAAGTCCCCTCTTTCACTAGACATCTCTGTAGGACATACACTGAGTACCTTCAATCAATACTGTTGTGTTCCTCTATTAGACTACATATGGAACATATTGATTGAATCACACACAATACCCTAGAGAAATCAGCTCAACTTGTGAGCACATTCCTAGAAAACACCAAGTCTTTATTGTAGCACGATCCGTTAGTGGTCACCTTTATTTTAGCAGCCTTCAATCATTGGCTTGCAACTTGTAATAGGTAGGATCCATTAATACCAGTACACTTTCACAAATCCAAGTTCTGACCAAACTTAGTAGAGGACGTAGCACTTATTTAACACTGTGAACCTCTTCAAACAATGTGTCATTTCTTCAAGTGTTTGTTTATTTATTGCTTTGTTGTAACCGGTAGACAACACCTCAACCAGTCACAACCTATTGAATCTTGTTACTGCTTACCTGTTTAACATACCTGGAAAGATTAGTTATCCTTGTGGCATGAGATTTTAACTTACTCATTATAAACTCTAACATAACCTTTTGCAAAGAACTCTTTAACCATTATATTCCGTTGTGCTAAATTTCTCCCACCGGTTAGCTAGAGTAAAACTTAATATTTTCTAAGACTTTAAGAGTTTGGAGTAAAAAGTTTTAACATGCTATTCACCCCCCTCTAGCCTAATTCCTACCAGTTGGGCCTAACACCAATAACCTTCTTGAAACTATTCTTGAGCCCGATTGCACTGCTATGGAGGCTTGGAATCATCTTGTAGATATTTTCCAAGACAACAAGAATTCCCGCACAGTCACGCTTGAGCAGGAATTCTCCCATACTGTCATGGAATCATTCTCCTCTGCCTCGGCTAGCAGCTCAAGCAACTATCTGATTAATTGAAGAACGTGGGGTCTCCGGTTACGAATGACAGATTGGTTCTTCAAATGGTTGTGGGTCTATCCGAGGCTTATAGCGGGGTTGCTACTCTTCTCTGACAAAGTAACCAACTGCCCCAGTTTTATCAGGACAGGTCCATGGTAATCTTGGAGGAGGCTTGCATGCATAAAAAGGCTGCAATGGCTGTGGCAATGTTTGTTAGTGAGGCTGCTTCCCTCCCTACTGCATCGTGATCCTTTGTTACATCTTCTCCAGCTGGGCTTGGTTCTAAATCTGTGGGTAAAGGTTATGGTGGTTCAGGGAATAAGAAGAACAATGGCAAAGCTAATGCAAGGGTGGACCTCGTAATTTTGCATCTTCAAGTGGTCCTCCGCCGAACCCTAGTTGGCAGCCGACATGGAGTGCGAATGGTAAGCAGAAGCCTTGGGCCGGCCCTTATTGGCAGTGGCCAATTCCACCTTGCCCCTATCCATCTATTCCTGGGCCTAATTGTCCGAGAACTGCATCTCCTAGATAGCCCACATCTAGTGTCTTGGGTCCTCATCCTCAGCAAGCATATACAGCTTCAGGTTCTACTGCGACTGATGTTGAGGCAGCTATGCATACTCTGGGTTTGATTCCACCTCCTCCGAACTGGTTCATGGATACCGGTGCTACGTCTCATACGACAAACACGTCAGGTACTCTTACGCCTTATTTCAATTTTAGCAATAAACATGGCATCATAGTAGGTAATGGTGATTCTATTCCAATTCATGGTTATGGACATGCTACTTTGGCTCCTCCTTTACCCCTACTTGCTCTTCACAATGTTTTATATGCTCCAAAAATTGTTAAAAATTTGGTGTCTATTAGAAAATTTACCACTGATAATTCTGTCACTGTTGAATTTGACCCGTTTGGTTTTTTTGTGAAGGATTTCCAGATGGGGAGACATATTCTGAGATGTGACAGTCGTGGTGATCTTTATCCTCTTACAACAAATGCTTCTTCATCTCATTCAGCTTTTGTTACGTCTTTTGCTGCATTATGGCACAAACGATTGGGCCATCCAGGCACTCCTGTTATAAATCTCTTAGAAAAAATAAAACGATAGATTGTAAGGCTTCTTCGATTTCACATATTTGTCATGCCTGTGCTTTGGGCAAACATGTAAAACTTCCGTTTGATTCTTCTCAATCTAAAACGTTGTTACCTTTTGATATTATTCATAGCGATTTATGGACATCTCCAATTTTGAGTTCGTCCGGTCATAAATATTATGTTTTATTCTAGGATGATTATTCTAAATATTTATGGTTATTTCCTATTGCAAATAAATCAGAGGTGTTTTCTATATTTCTTTCTTTCCGTGCCTACATTCGTAATCAGTTTGAACGTGACATTAAAACATTTCAATGTGATAATGGTCGTGAATTTGATAACAAGAAGTTTGAGAATTTTTACAAAACTAATGGTCTAGATTTTCGTCTTTCGTGTCCCTATACTTCTCCTCAAAATGGGACCGCCGAACGTAAAATTAGGACTATTAACAATATGGTCCGTTCCATGCAAATCAATGCCTCAATCCCTCCTTAGTTTTGGCATCATGCGGCTCTCATGGCCACATATCTTCTAAATATCCTTCCTCACAAATCTTTATCATATTTATCTCCTCTTCGTGTTTTGTATGCTAAATATCCAACATATAAACATCTTCGTGTTTTCGGTTGCCTTTGTTACCCATTGTTTCCCTCTACAACAATAAACAAACTCCAACCTCGCTCGACACCTTGTGTTTTTTTGGGATATCCGTCTAATCATCGCGGATTTAAATGTTATGACTTAAATACTCGCAAAATTATTATAAATCGGCATGTTCTATTCGATGAACACCAATTTCCTTTTGCTTTCATATTTAAGCCATCCCCGTCCTCATATAATTTCCTAGATGATGGTCTCTCTCCCTACATAATAAATAAATGGGCTAATTCTAGTCCATCCCCTTCTCTTGTTGCCTCAACTGCTTCTTCTTTTGCGGTCCATCCACCAGCAGCTTCAGCCGGCTCTTCTATGCCTGATGGGTCAGCTAGTCCGACCCCATATGGTGACTTACCTCTAAGTCCGCCTCCCACTCCTCCTGGTCCGTCCGCCTCTCAACCTATTCAGGCAGTTTCTCCTCCTCATCTTGGGCCAGTTACAAGGATCCAAAGGGGTATTTTCAAGCCCAAAGTACATTTTAATTTAAGTGTTTCTTTGGCAAAATCTCCTATTCCTAAATCTCCTTTTTTAGCATTAAATGACCATAATTGGAAAATTGCTATGTTTGATGAGTTTAATGCTTTAATTGATAATAAGACGTGGGAGTTGGTTTCCCGTCCTCCTGATACTAATGTAATCTGTTCCATGTGGATATTTACTCATAAGCACAGGTCGGATGGTTCGTTTGAAAGGCATAAGGCACGCCTTGTTGGAGATGGGAAAACTCAGAGGGTTGGGATTGATTGTGGGGAAACTTTTAGCCCGGTGGTCAAACCGGCTACGATTCATACCGTTTTGAGTATTTCTTTGTCGAAGTAGTGGTCCATTCATCAGCTTGACGTAAAGAATGCTTTTTTGCATGGTGATCTTCAGGAGACGGTTTATATGCATCAGCCGTTAGGATTTCGTGACAAACGATTTCCTGATCATGTCTGCTTGTTGAAGAAGTCGTTGTATGGGTTAAAGCAAGCCCCTCGGGCTTGGTATAGACTATTTGCATATTTTATTTCTACTATTGGGTTTACTCAAAGTAGATCTGATCACTCTCTGTTTGTCTTTCATCAGGGATTCCATGGCTTACCTCTTGGTGTATGTCGATGACATAATTTTGACCGCATCTTCTGATAGTCTTCGTCTCTCGATTATTACCCAGTTGAGTTCCGAGTTTGCTATGAAGGATTTGGGTCCTCTTAGTTATTTTCTTGGGATTGCAGTTTCTCGTCAGAATGGGAACTTGTTTCTTTCCCAACGTAAGTATGCAGCTGAGATCATAGAACGTGCAGGGATGTCTGCATGTAAGCCGTCTCTTACACCAGTATGGCTTATATCTCTACCCATCGACTACTTCATCTCTCGTCTCCTATACAGATGCAGATTGGGCAGGTTATCCAGATACGAGACGCTCCACTTCGGGTTATTGTGTTTTTTTGGGGGACAACTTGATTTCGTGGTTTGCCAAGAGACAGGCGGTATCATCTCGGTCCAGTGCTGAGACTGAATATCGAGGGGTAGCTAACGTTGTGTCTGAATCTTGTTGGCTACGTAACTTATTTCTTGAACTAAAGTGTCAGATCCATTGTGCCACATTTGTTTATTATGATAATATTAGTGCAGTGTATCTTTCGGGTAACCCCGTTCAACACCAACGCACTAAGCATATTGAGATGGATATACACTTTGTTCATGACAAGGTCGCCAAAGGTGAAGTCTGGGTTTTACATGTTCCGTCCCGTCATCAAATTGCGGATATTTTTACTAAAGGGCTACCTTTGATATTATTTGAGGATTTTCGTGACAGTCTAAGCGTACGTTCCCCTCCCGTTTCGACTGTGGGGGAGTGTTAGAATATTCCTAAGTATTATGGATATTATTTGGTAAATATTATTGTTATTATTGTATGTATCTCCTAATGTTTCTATAATATTAGGTTACCTTAGATAAGTCAATGAGGTTGATTGTAATTTGTATATATACCAAAGATGAATAAGAAAGATTTTACGGAAGACATTCTTTCAACCATACCCAAACGCAAATTTTGAATTATATTTTGCGCAAATGTAAATAATTATTTATTAAAAAAATGCCCTTAATGATTGAGCACACTATAATTGTAAATACGAAAAACTTTTTGGTGTAACTTCACTCAAAATTGACATTCATTTAAAGAATTTTGTAAGATTTGAACACTTGCTAGGAACGAAGGGATTAAAATACTTATTATAACGTGTTAGGACAGAGTCTATTTAAAAAATAGAAAACAAGCAACAATCACACAACACAAATATACGTGGTTCACCAACTTGGCTACGTATACGTGAATAGGGAGAGAATATTATTATCTTCTAAAAATCAATAAATTACAATCTCTAGTCTAGTGCACGAATTAATGGCAAAGAATTACTAACTGTGCAAACTATGCCTCTGATTGGTTGGGGTAAACCCTATTTACATGCCCTACTTCTAACCCTGCAGGCTTTTCAACCCTGAGTAAAATTATGCCGCTGATTGGCCTTTTTCGGACTGGGGGCGCGATTGCCCCGTCTCCCAATTGGCACCCGCACGATCGCTTCCCTCCTGGGCGCGATCGCCCCATTTTGAAAGAAACTTGGTGCGGTCGTGCGCCTTGCACCGCGCGATCGCTCCCCAGATGGCATGTCAGTAATTTCAAATTTTGCTGTTTTGTCCCCCAATTTAGGTGTTCCCAACTTAGATGGCACCAAACCCAACAAATCTACACCTTGACATCTAACCTCCAAATCATAATCAGACATCCCCCTCTGCCTTAAATGCTATCTAATAGCTGCGAAAATTCAGCAAGTTCAAGCAATGTTGAAACTTGCTAGTTGGAACGGACTTTGTGAAAATGTCTGTAGGAATGTCCGCATTACCGACTTTCTTCACCTTGATCCGCTTCTCATTTATTAGAAAATGATACTTCACATCTATGTGTTTGTTCCTCTCATAATGAACTTGATCATTGGCCAAAAAATTGCAATCAAACTGTCATAAAATATTGTAGACTGATCAAACTCTTTAGCCATATCCCCTCTTTAGCAGCTTCTGTCAATGCCATATACTACGCATTCGTAGTAGACAATGTCACCGTAGATTGTAGAGTAGCATTCCAACTGACCTATCAAGAGTGAACACATACCCAATAATAGATCTACTCGTGTCAACATCCCCAGAGTAGTACAAATCATAATAAACCTCAAATGCACATTATTTACCACCTCTAAAAATGAGCCCAACATCTAATGTATCCCTAAGGTACATGAACTCTTCACTGCTTGCCAATGTTCCTTACCAGGATTCCCCATAAACCTACTAACAACACTAACATCATGAGTAAGATCCGATCTAGTGCAAACCATAACATAAATTAAGCAACCAACTGCACTAGTATAGGGTGCTCGAGCCATGTACTCTTTGTCCTCATTGGTTGTACTACGTATTCGTTATCGTTTGACACCATCCCCATAACCCATGAAGACTCCTACATATTATTACCCTACCTCTGATGTAGACCAAATCCGGTATCATTTGACACCATCCCCATAACCCATGAAGACTCCTTTTCTATCCCTCGGCTCCAACTTCCCATCATCCACATGATAATAAGTAGTACAACTAAAAGCCCTTAAATTAGAATAATCAATAAGTTTACCTGACCATACCTTATTAGGAACTTTGAGACTGAGACCTATATATGGTCCGCAATTTATCAAGTAACATGTTGTACTAATCGATTCTGCCCAGAACCGCTTAGACAACCCTGCATTGGAGAGCATGCACCTTTCCTTAGCCAACAATGTCTGCACCATTTTGCTGTGGTATACCTCTGATAGTGAGATGCCTATAAATACCAACTTGCTTACATAACTCATCGAACTCAGCACTACAGAACTCTAACCCATTATATGTCTGAAGTTGCTTGATCTTCTTCCCTGTCTGATTCTCCACTAATGTCTTCCACTTTCTGAAATTGGTGAGAGCATCACTCTTGTGGTTCATAATAATTACCCAAGTCTTCCTCAAGTAGTCATCAATCAAGGACAAGAAATACTTATGACCCCTCAATGATTCCTGACGTGAAGGTCCCCAACAATCCAAGTAAATGAAATCCAAACTACCCTTCGTTCTCTTAACCACTTTAGGAAACTTGCTTAGTACACAATGCTCGCAGAACTTGAGATTCTTGACCTTATGGCCACATAGAATATCATGATTAGCCAATATATGTATCCGTCTAATTCTCATGTGCCCAAGCCCAAAATGCCACAGCTTGGTCATATCCTCCTTAACCACTTCAAATGATGCAACCAATACTGATCCAGAAAGCGTCCTTCCTTTGAGAAAATACAAAGAGCCCTTAAGGCCTCTCAAAATCATTTCAAAACATTTGCAGACATAAACTGCTCCACCTTTCCTTCGAAACTGTACCCTTTATTGTCGAGCTGTGGATCATGCCTCACATCGTTTAAAGTACAGAAATTACCATCATGAGTCTGCATCTTGATAGAGCCAATACCAACCACCCTACAAGTAACACTGTTGGCCATATGAATATTAACACCATCTACCTGCTCATAGATTGTAAACCACTCTCTCCTCGAACTGATATAAAAAGAAGCCCTAGAATCAATAATCCACGCATTTGACTGTTTTATATATTCTTCTATTACAAGAGCATAATCCCCATCAAACTTGCTCGTATCAACTGCAGCAACATTAACTTCATTGCAATTTGGAGGCTCGCTTGGCTTCTTCCTAAGACAATATGTCTTCCAATGTCCTTCCCCTTTCATTAATTATAAATATCATCAGGTTTCGGGCCCTTATTGCAATAAGACTTCTTCTTCGTCTTTTGTTTACTGCTAGAGCCTCTAGTGCCTTCCGTAACCAAACCTGATATCTGATTATTTGTACTACTATTACCGCTTGCCTAACGACGTAACTCTTTATAAAGTGTTACATCCTCTAGAGTCACCATCTCCTTACGACTGATACTAGAGTCAACATAGTACTCATATGATAAAGGCAAAGAAACAAGAAGTATTAATGCAGCATCCCCATCAGCACCTTAGCATCTATATTCGCAGTTCAAGTAAAAAAGATGTAAATTATCTAGGTGATCCCTAATGGGCGTACCATCCTGCATTCGAAGAGAGTATAGCCTCTTCTTCAGATATAGCTTGTTGGTCAATGATCGTGTCAAATTTATTTCTTCCAACTCAAGCCACAAAGCACATCCGGAATCGTTATCTGGTATATCTGATAGAACATCATCATCTAGATACATGATGATATTAGAGTGGGCCCTCTCATCAATCACGGTCACATCTTCCTCTTCCTTCTCTTCTACCTTCTACGCTTTCTCTAAACCTTCTGCTATTGCAGCCGCGACAGCACTGGTGAGAACGGCTTTTGCTTTGCCCTTTGAATCCTGATGATTCCCGATTGTAGCAGCCACTAGAGCCCACTAGCCCTTGTCTTTTAACAAGGCTTTCATCTTGATTTTCCAAAGAGAAAATATATTCTTCCCATTAAACTTGTCGACCGGTGATTCAATTTTTGATGCCATCTTCTTCTGCAGCTAAACAACCCTAAACCTTCCTCAGCCTGACCGGCACTGATACCAGTTTGTTAGAACAGAGTTTATGTAGAAGATAGAAAATAAGCAACAATCACACAACACACATACATATGTGGTTCACCAACTTGGCTACATCCACGGGCATAAGGAGGAAATATTACTATCTTCTGGAAATCAACATATTACAATCTCTAATCCGGTGCATAAATTATTGGTAAAGAATTCCTGTATGTGCAAACCCTAGATCTAAAAATACAGATGAGCAAGCGAACTTCAAATATGATCGAGGGTAGACTCTATTTATATGCCCTACTACTAACCCTGCAGGGTTTTCAACCATGAGTCAAATTCTGCCGCTGTTTGGCCTTTTTCGGACTGGGGGCGTGATCGTCCCATGGTAGGTCCGATCGCCCCGTCTCCCAAATTGGCACCAGCGCGATCACCCCCTTTTGACAGAAACTTGGTGCAGTCTCACGCCTTGCACCGCGCGGTCGCTCCTTGGCTGGCATGTCAGGAATTCCGAATTTTGCTGTTTTGTCGCCTAATTTATGCATTCCCAATTTATATGGCACCAAACCCAAAAGAACGTAAAAGCCAAAATTTATTTGAGAATGCATTAACAGGTTCTGAAGAATCATAGAAACCGACATAAGATTATAGATTGCTTAAATTAAGGATTGCATCTAATCCTCTCATAAAAATCATCTTTATTGAGTGATAAAGATGTAGAAAACAATTAGTTAGTGGAAGTCTCAAGTCAAAAGGGGATTTCTCTCTGCACATTGATCCCATTAGTTAACCCCATTTAGTTCCGCATGCTTGCTTAAACTAAGGTTTTCCCGGCCCTTAATCTTCATTGCAAAAGCTTGATAGAACTAATAAATTAGTGTTTGAGACTGAGAAGTGAGTACTAGTAGCTAGAAGCAGGGATTAATGATTGAAAGTTATAACAAATACTAACATTAGGGCAATCTTTGGAGGAGGGATTGGTGTGGTGAGATCTGCAGTTGTTATCCAATTTTAAGGGTATATATGTTGTCTGTCCTCACCAATAGGGGCGATTTGTGTTATGAACAATTTTTCCCAAGGAGAATTGTCCCGGTTACTAGGCAAATTTTGATAAATAAAGAAAAGGGAGAGGGCAACAAGACAAGGGACCTAGCCTTTTGAATCAACGGGAAGCCATCACAGCCCACTTGTGAACAAATTAATTTGAAATTCCCCCCACTACCACACTACGACTCATCCCTCCCTGTACTAATCATTCAAGATTGAGTTAGCCCTTGCCAACGTACCTTTTCTTCTCTTCCCGCCCATGGCGGACCTAGGACATGTGATGGGATGCAAGTGCACCCTCTTAGGAAAAACATGTTTTCATGTCAAAACAGTTAGACATCTAGAAAATTTTATACAAACCAAAAAAGTATTTTTACCTTCTCACAAGAGCTTTCCATGTTGGTCCTCACATTCTCCATTCTCAAATTATCCTCCACCACAATCACTGTGTCATCTAGCTTCCTTTTCCTTCATGCCTTGACTGAGCTGTCTCCTTTCGGGAGAGGAGGTTTACCTCTTTCCAACTTCACACCAACCTTAGCCCTCAAACTTGACATAATATCATTCACATCAAAACTTGCTTTCGAACGGGTCACTGCAACATGGAAATGAGAAAGGTCACATGGATAAACACTAAAATCAAAGAATCTTATTTACTATAAAGGAGACTTTACCAGATGACATCTTGACTGGGCTGACACTTGCAGAAACTCTCTCCTCCTCTCTTAAATCTTCCCCAACAAATTCAACAGGAGAAGGTCTATATTTGCATAAGGACTCGGGAAACAAATTCAAAAATCAATACCACATTAGCACCAGTCTCATCTGACGGTCGGAATAACTCCTCCAAAGGTGTAACTGCACAACAAGAAAGTAAACCACTTGTCAAAATAAACAACAAAGGAAGGTGGAAAGATGTAAGCAAACGTTAATCAACCTCTACGGTGGCGTTTGTTTTTTGTTTCTTCCTCTTATTTGTCTCTGATTGCTTATTCATTAAGAGGTGAAGTAATTAAGTTTGTTTGTTTGTTTTTTTCGATTAAGACTTAATTGCCTCTTATTTGCCTCTTATTTTTAAATGATAGATTTGCCTCTTATTGCCTCTTATTTAAATACATATATATATACTCCCTCCGTCCCACAAAACATTATCCCTTTTACTATTTTGGGCGTCCCACTTTAAAGTCTCACTCTCCTAAAAAGGAAATTTTTTAATACTTTTTTATTCATGGGACCCACTTGTCATACTCACAACACTTTTCAAATTTACTATTCTCTCCACTCATTCTCTCTCCTCCCACTCACAACACCTACTTTAATAACATTATTTCTTATTTTCCGTTCTCAACAGTAAAGGGGTAATGTTTTATGGGACGGAGGGAGTATATATTATAATATAATATATATATATACTAGTACTCTTACCCGTGCCAATCGTACGGTGACAGTATAAATTTGGTCGGTCCTATAAAAGTGTATAACGTATTCTGCGATAGGAAGAATAGAGAGGTCGATTGCCTTAATGTATGGTTAAAGTTTTATATCATCACCCGAAGCCTTGCTTGATTTGAACTTAATAGTTAATTTGATTAACCCGGTGAAAGAATGCAATTTTTTTTTGTTAAACTACAATCTTAATATTTGATTCAAGCTCTGAAAATATTTAAAAATGCTATAAATTTTATGGGATGGAGGTTATATAAAACTAACAAAAATGTATTTCGTTAAATTTTAAGCAAATTTGTTAACAGAGTGAGAACATTTTGAAAAATGTAAAAGTTCAGTGAGAACATTTGAAAAAACATAGTTCAGTGAAAACATTTGGAAAAATGTTATAGTTCAGTGATGAAAATATGATTTTTGCTAACATTAAAAAAGAAGTGAATAAAGGAAATCGCTCACTGTCAGCCCTTAGATTAGAGTTACTAAAAAATAATTCAAAGATTGAAATTAAAAAGAAATAAAATCGTTTAATAATAGCCATTAGATAAAAGCGATTATGGATTAATCTGGATCATTCTTTATCTAAAGTCAATAGAAAATTATTTTGAGCTTTCTTCATTCTGTTACCCCCGCCAACATTCGCTTTCCTCATTCCTACCCCCGCCAAGACTCGCTTTCCTCATTCCTGTTAACCCTCTCGTACCCCTACTTACTTTCTTCTTTTTTTTTTGGCAATTCTCAACCCAACTCAGTACCCTCTTCTCGATAACCTTGCCTACCCATATAATACTAAGAAAAAAAAGTTATAATTCTGCGAAATAAAGGGAGCGATCGGATCTACACATTTTTATTTTTAAAAAGTATATTACAAAAGTAACCAAAATCCATGTCAGTTAATTTTATATCTATTTTTCTACAAACTTTTATTTTTAAAAAATTAATTAATTTTATATTTATAAAAATATGTCAAAATATGATTGAGTTGATTCTGCGAAATAAAGGGAGCGATCGGATCTACACACTTTTATTTTTAAAAAGTATATTACAAAAGTAACCAAAATCCATGTTAGTTAATTTTATATTTATTTTTTTACACACTTTTATTTTTAAAAAATTAATTAATTATATATTTATAAAAATATGTCAAAATTTGATTTAGTTGATTCTGCGAAATAAAGGGAGCGATCAGATCTACACACTTTTATTTTTAAAAAGTTTATTACAAAAGTAACCAAAATCCATGTCAGTTAATTTTATATTTATTTTTATACACACTTTTATTTTAAAAAATATGTCAAAATTTGATTGAGTTGATTATGCGGAATAAAGAGAGCGATCGGATCTACACACTTTTATTTTTAAAAAGTATATTACAAAAGTAACCAAAATCCATGTCAGTTAATTTTATATTTATTTTTCTACACACTTTTATTTTTAAAAAATTAATTAATTTTATATTTATTTTATGACAGTTTCTGACTGTTGGATTGGATTAATCCTGATCGCTTTTAGTCTCTTTTCAATAGGATTTTAGAAACCGCCTAATATTAGCCGTAGGATCTTAACAGTGAAAACGAATCTAATGATTAAAAATAAAGAGAAAAAAAAATCATTCAATGAAGACCGTTGAATCAGGTAATTATAAACAAATCCTGACCACTCTTTATCCCTAATTAATATTGTACTCCCTCCGTCCCACTTCACTTTGACACTAATTTTCGTTTTGGTCCGTCCCACCTCACTTGACACTGCCCA
Organism: Adenophora triphylla var. japonica; assembly: GCA_022495995.1. NCBI lineage: Eukaryota > Viridiplantae > Streptophyta > Magnoliopsida > Asterales > Campanulaceae > Adenophora > Adenophora triphylla. The sequence goes on along the minus strand of JAFEMH010001731.1, from coordinate 352,381 downwards.
AAATGGAAAGTTTTTACACTCACAACACCAATCAAATCACTTTTCTCTCCACTCATTCTCTCTCCAAATTTACCTTTTCTACTCACAACATTTTCTTTAATTAATTATTTCTCTTACTTTTTCTTAGTTATCGTGCCCATTTCTTTGGTGCCAAGTGAACAGGGACGGAGGGAGTATATTGTATATCAGATTGAGCTTTTTCTTTATAATCGTATTTCGTTTGTGCACAAAAGTTGGCCCGATATAACTTACCTTACCCTTTTTTCATGTAAAATTATTGGGCTTTTTCTTTATAATCGTATTTCGTTAATTCACAAAAGTTGGCCCGATATAACTTACTTCTCAACCCTTTTTATGTAAAATTATTGGGCTTTTTTCCTTATATTATGTTGATGCAAAAAAACGATGAGCCGAAATTGCTTACGTAATTTATATAGTACTTACCACCCGTGCAAAGGCACGAGCCATTTTCACTTTCTAATTATTGTAATTATTGTAGAACATGTTTTTATTTTCTACTTTCTAACTTTTGTACTTATGTAACACAATTTAATGTTTAAAATTAAAATTAAAAAAATGAGTGCAATAAGTGGGAAGTTAATTCTGCAATTTTTTTAGCAATGAGTGGGTAATTTTATTTTTTTATTTATTATTATTATTTTTTTAATGAATGGGAAGTTAAAAACAGTTTTGGAAAAAATGACTCGGACCATGGGATCAATTTGTGAGAATCAATCTCAGCCGCTCTTTGTCTCGGCGGTTACTCTCATTCTCTATTGTAATATAGATATATTATAATATATATATATATATATATATATATATATATATATATATATATATATATATATATATATATATATATATATATATATATATATATATATATATATATATATATAATATATATCTTGTATAAATAATATAATATAAATATAAATTATATAATATATATATTATATATTATATATACACTATATATATATTATATATAGTGTATATATAATATATAAAAATATATATAGTATAATATATATATAGTATATATATAGTATATACTCCCTCCGTCCCAGCGAAAGAGCCATTTATTTCCTTTTTGGGCGTCCCATTTAAAAAGCCACTTTCCCAAAAAGGAAACCTTAAATCACTATTCTCTCCACTCATTCTCTCTCCTACTTTACTTTTACACTCACAACATTCTCTTTCTTACATCACCTCCCACTCATTCTCTCTCCTATTTAATTTTTCATACTCACAACATTTAAACTTTTTCTCTTTCCTACATCAATTTTCTTAATTTGCGTGCTTAGAACAAATTTTGTGGCTCTTTCTAGGGACGGAGGAGTATATATATATATATATATATATATATATATATATATATATATATATATATATATATATATATATATATATATATATATATATATATATATATATATATATATATATATATTATAATATATCTATATAATATAATATATATACTATATAATATAATATAATATATACTCCCTCCGTCCCAACGAAAAAGCCATTTATTTCCTTTTTGGGCGTCCCATTTAAAAAGCCACTTTCCCAAAAAGGGAAACCTTAAATCACTATTCTCTCCACTCATTCTCTCTCTTACTTTACTTTTACACTCACAACATTCTCTTTCTTACATCACCTCCCACTCATTCTCTCTCCTATTTAATTTTTCATACTCACAACATTTAAACTTTTTCTCTTTCCTACATCACATTTCTTATTTTGCGTGCCCGGCTAATTTTGTGGCTCTTTCGCTGGGACGGAGGGAGTATACTATATAATACTCCCTCCGTCCCATAAAACATTACTCCTTTACTATTGAGAATGAAAAATAAGGAATAATGTTATTAAAGTAGGAGTTGTGAGTGGGAGGAGAGAGAATGAGTGGAGAGAATAGTAAATTTGAAAAATATTGTGAGTATGACAAGTGGGTCCCATGAATAAAGAAGTATTAAAATATTTTTTTTTTAAGAAAGTGAGACTTTAAAGTGGGACGCCCAAAATAGTAAAATGGGTAATGTTTTATGAGACGGAGGGAGTATAATATAATATATATACTATATAATATAATATAATATATATACTATATAATATAATATAATATAATATATATATATATATATACATACTAATATATATATATATATATATATATATATATATATATATATATATATATATACTATATATATAATTTAATATAAATATAAATTATTTATATAAATGTATATAATATAATATATATATTAAATATATAAATATATATATTATAATATATATACTATATAATATAATATAATATATATACGATATAATATAATATAATATATATACTAATATATATAATATATATACTAATATATATAATATATATACTAATATATATATATATATATATATATATATATATATATATATATATATATATATATATATATATATATATATATATATATATATAATACACACATTTCAGAAAACTAATTCAGATGAAAAATCAAACAGCTTGCCTAATTCAGAATTCACTCTTCAGACGCTGCCTCTTAACACTTAATCAGATTTCAGAGGTGAAATCAGATTTCAGCACTTAACACTTAAAAAAACAAAAGCCATCTACCTTGAAGGTTCCAAGGGGACACCATCTCCTTGCCTCCCTCTAGACTCGCTTTCTTCACATAATAATACTTGTGTTTTCACCCTCTATCTGCTGCATCTTGACCCAAAACTAAAGGATCTCTACCCGGCCTGATCCTAAAATTGTATTTGCCATTTCCAAATGCCCTAATATCGTAAACAAAGGCTAGCTCTTCCAACCCAGCAACAAGCCCATGTTCAGCCGAAATTATGTCGAGGGTATGCAATGTGCGCCAACTGATGGGCATCAATTGACAATACGACAGTTTTGTGGCCTCGAAAAAGCGGTAATCAGGAGAGAAAAGGGGAATTTCAAGCCTATGGTAAAGGGATATTCATAAAAACCTACCAAATCGACAGAGAAGCGGTCAAACCTACACGATTCTCCGAGCACAAGGAACTCTGCGTTTGAAGGAAACGCGTTGTTCCTCTTCAGAGCATCAACATGGGAAGCCCTAAGATTGCACTGTTCATCGTCCATTTTCCTAATAAACCCTAAACATTTAAAACCTTTTGGAGGAGAAGCCTCGACGTCAATAACCCTTTTGCCTTTACCCATAACGGTAACCAGAAAGTAACGAAGAAACGAGAAAGAGAAAACTCACCGAAAAGCGGACGAGGATTTAGCGCGGGTGAAGTGGAGACTATTTTGAGAAGAAATTTGGTTTCTTCTTTCAAAAAATCAAATTAATATGAAGAGACTGTTGCAGGCGCCTACAAAGCCCATAATAGCCCTAATTCCTCGTAAACTGTGTGAATCAACCACCTCATCAACTCTCTTTCAAGACCGAGACGACATTTGGCAAAACATTAAGACTTTTCGTATTTCAGCATGGAAAAGCCTTAATATTTTGGGGGCAATTGTTTCACCCTAAAATTTTCACTCAGCATGTTCTACATCTTGGTCCTTCACCTTGAGGTAACGTCTTGACTTACATCTTGGACTAACACCTTGAAACTGTTTGTTGTATATTTCCTATTTTTCAGGAACCGAAATTATAAATAAATAATTCAATCATATGGCCGTTTGGACTTGGTCAAACGACGACATTACAACTCCATTTATCAGTCTAAGGGATAACGGCGGATCCTCATCAACAAATGGCGAGATTCTAGGCGAAATATCAACATGTCATTCAAGTTGTTATTTTCAGTTACAATCATGTATATATATTACCTCTAGGACGCACATGTATTCACGTTACACGCTCTTGCTTACTCTTGTACTGCACTTTGTACTCAGAAACTACAACAATCAATAAGACTTCTTTTGTTTAGGTAGGCTTTTCAAAAGCCTCCCAAGATTTTTCCCTGCGAACGCTTGTTCAAAGGTTTTTCTCGTTACATTCTCGTGTTCATCTTGCTTTGTGAATTATATTTCATTTGTGCCCAAACATCCTTGATAAGATAAATTTAATTGTTGAAATTTGTCCAAAACAGTTAAGTGTTGTGAGTATGAAAATTGAGGTATAAGTGAGAAGGTGGGATAGGAAATAGTAAATGGAGAGTTATTGTGAGTATTCAAGTGTGTTAAATAAAAAAATAATATTTTGAAAAAATATAATTTTGTTTGGGACAACCAAAATGGCAAAAAGGATAAATTTAGCTGGAATATACTCCCTCCGTCTCACGTAACTGTGGACTTAGTTTTTGGGTGTGGGAATTAAGGAAAAGTAGGAGAGCGAAATAGGTGGAGGAGGTGTTTGTGAGTATGAAAAATTAAATAGGAGAGAGAATGAATGGGAGAAATAGTTAGGAGAGAGAATGTTGTGAGTGTAAAAGTGAAGTAGGAGAGATAATGAGTGGGTGGAATAGTGAATATTTATTTCCATTTTTGGCAGTCCATACTGATGTGGAATGGACCAAAATGAAAATAAATTCTCACTTACGTGGGTCGGAGGGAGTTTATTCTAACCCACCCTAATGAGAAACCCGAAGCTGGTTTGGTGTTGCATAAGTTCACTCACCATTAAAGACACATTTCATTTAGGCCTTTTTGCATGTTATATAAGAAGACTCCATTTTAATTACCTTTCTCTTTAGAATAAGGTTGGCCCAACCTTTTTGAGTGCCCATATTCATTTTTCAGTACTATAAATTGGCCGCCTTCCTTCTCTCCATATCACAACATAACACCCTCTCTCTCTCTCTCTCCATCTCTTTCTCTCTCGTTGTGGGAGTCAGCAACTGTGTGTGAGAGAGAGAATCCAAAGAGAAAAAGAAAAACACACCTTGGTGCATATATATAGCATGGGAATGGCAGTTTTGTTGAGTCTATTAGTTGTGTGTACATATTTCCTTATCAAAGTTGTCTATCAAACTATATCATGTTATTGGCTTACACCAAGACGCATAAAGAAAATGATGGAGAAGCAAGGAGTGTATGGCCCCAAACCACGCTTTCTCATTGGAAACATATTAGACATGGCTTCACTTGTCTCCAAATCCACCTCCCTCGACATGCCTTCTATTGACCACGACATCGTTGGCCGCCTTTTACCCCACCTTCTCCTGTGGTCTAAACAATATGGTACGTACGATATGACCGAATTTAATCTTTTATTGATATGATTTTCATTAAATTCATATGGTTTTGTTTGATATTTTTTTTTCTGGTATTTGATAGGAAAAAGATTTATATATTGGAATGGTACGGAGCCAAGAATGTGCTTAATGGAGACGGAGCTAATCAAAGAGCTGTTGTTAAAGCACAGCACAATTTCAGGGAAATCATGGCTCCAGCAACAAGGGTCAAAGCACTTCATTGGGCGTGGATTGTTAATGGCCAACGGTGATGATTGGCACCACCAGCGTCACATTGTTGCACCCGCATTCATGGGAGACAAACTCAAGGTATCCTACATATAACATACTCACACGTATTGTACGCACTATATTTTTAATATATACATAGAGAGAGAGAGAGAGAAGAGAAGAGAATCTTATGTATGTGATTTCCAATATGGCACGGCCACCCATCAATTTTCTTATGCGCAACAACTACTACAGCTCACTCAGTAGGAGTTTGAATAAAAACTCTACTTAAACAAAACACAACTTGTCCTATGCTTTTGAGAAATACGTAGATTTTTCATTCTCGAGGTTATAAAAATGAGACACACACTTTACGTATTACTCATAATATAAACATGAGATAATTTATTTAATGTGCTCATACTAACATGATACGTTTCTTATAATGTGCGTGTGTTTCACTTTCATGAAACTCCCTTTATCTTACAATGATTTTTCCAATTTTTTACATTTACTACGAAGGTAATTTAACATTAATTTTAGGTTGATTTAATTATACCAATGGAAATTTGAAACATGTTATTGATACATATCGGACTTTATTTAGAAAAAGTAAATCAAGCTACAATTATTGCTCAAAAATATTTTCGTGATAACTGCAAAAAAAAAAGTGAATTTTGGGACGGAGGGGGTATTATTTTGATATTGATTTATTTTTGCATCAAAGTTAGATTACACTGAATAGTAGGTTTATAAAATTTGTTCAGAGCTACGCAGGGTACATGGTAGAATGCACAAAGCAAATGATTCAATCACTAGAAAATGCATTGGAGTTTGGGAAAACTGAGTTTGAGATAGGCGAGTACATGACTCAGTTGACGACCGATATCATATCTTTGACTGAATTCGACAGTAACTACGAAAAGGGAAAGAAAATATTCCATTTGCTGACGGTTTTACAGAACCTTTGCGCTCAAGCTAGCCGGCATTTATGCCTTCCCGGAAGCCGGTGAGACTTTTCATTTTTTAATTTAGTTTTTCTACTTTATTTCCAAGAGTTTTAATGACTTCTCTTTCATAGATTCCGTATTTTTATCGTTTATGCTTGACGGTAGTTGTCAACCTTGTTTTCAACTCCCGTTTTAGAAAGGGAAAGAGCGGACAATATTTCATGGATTAAATGATTGTTTAGTAATTATTTAATCATGTTCGTAATTTATTTATTTTTAATCTTTCTTTTTTTTTTTGTAAACCACTTATAGGGATATGTTATCCAACTTGTCTAGAACGTCCTTTGGTCCTGCCAGGCATCATAAAATTTAAGGCGTCTACATCTTAACACATAAGTATGTTCTAACGTAGGAAATAACACAACTTTAAAAATTGACTAGCGTCGCGATTCCATTACATAGTAATTTCATGAATGAAATAGAATAGACCACGTACTTAATTGTAATTGTTAATTAATGTTGTCGTTTTGTTTTTTTTTGTCATGCAGATATTTTCCGAGTAAATATAATAGAGAGATAAAATCGTTGAAGATGGAGGTGGAGAGATTGTTAATGGAAATAATACAGAGCAGAAAGGATTGTGTGGAGATTGGAAGAAGCAGTTCTTACGGAAATGATTTGTTGGGGATGTTGCTAAATGAAATGCAAAAGAAAAAAGGGAATAGTAATAATAATAATAATAATAATGGTTTTGGTTTGAATTTACAGTTGATAATGGACGAATGCAAGACTTTCTTTTTCGCTGGACATGAAACGACAGCGCTTTTACTCACTTGGACCATCATGCTCCTTGCTAGCAACCCTTCTTGGCAAGAAAAGGTTCGAGCCCAGGTCAAACATGTTTGCAATGGTGGTGCACCCTCAGTTGACCATCTCTCCAAACTCACTCTGGTATGCACTTATCATAAGCATTAAATCGGACTTTTTGTCTTTTTTCGTTGGTCCAAAATTATTCCGCACAATTTCAAAATGATAATCTCACTATAATATTGATGGCCAGTCTCATGAAATACGAGTGCTATAATGCGGACCCATAAAAACAAGTTGATAATTATTTGGAAATGAAGGTGGGCAGTATTTAAATGAAAGGGTAAAAGATGAAAAGAAACGTTGGAATATAAGAATATGTAATAAGGAAGGTTAGTGGAACTTTTCAAGAAATTAATTCCTTAAAAGGGTTTCATCTTTTTTAGATTCTTGTTTTATCACGGTTGCCAAACACTTCTTTAGTGTATTTTTAAATTTGATTTTTGAAACTTCAAAATGTTCTTTGACTATATGTTGGACTTTTTCAAATAAAATTTTCACTATAGAACCTATTCTTGAAGAATAATTCCCATGCATGGTTGTCCCTTATGCCACTATATTTGAGAAAATTTCTTTCAGAACAAATGTTCATTTTCAACGAGAAATAAAAATGAACATTCATTAAATTTTAGAAGAGCGGCAAAACATTTTAATATTGTATCAAATAGTCATATACAATTTTGATATATGTATAGTTATGTTTGCAGGATTTTCTTGTGATTAATATGGAATTAATTTGAACTTGTTTTTCAGTTAAACATGGTGATTAACGAATCACTGAGATTGTACCCACCGGCCTCTTTACTACCACGAATGGCATTCGAGGACATAAAGCTAGGAGACCTTCACATTCCAAAGGGTTTGTCCATTTGGATACCGGTTCTTGCCATTCATCATAGCAAAGAAATATGGGGAAAGGATGTGAATGAGTTCAACCCGGACCGGTTTGCTACAAAGTCATTTGCCCCTGGTCGACATTTTCTCCCATTTGCAGCCGGACCAAGGAATTGTGTGGGCCAAGCTTTCGCGTTAATGGAGGCTAAAATCATTTTAGCTATGTTAATATCAAAATTCAAGTTTAAAATCTCAGAAAATTATCGGCACGCCCCAATTGTTGTTCTTACCATAAAACCCAAGTATGGAGTACAAGTGTGCTTGGAGGCCTTGGACACGATGGTCTAATTTTTGGTTAATTGGGTTTGACCAATTTTGTCTTCTCTCTTTTTGTTAGCCTTCTTGGAGTTGATCTTTCTAAACTATTTACAACAGGGATATAAAAGCGGAATTGCTGCGGTGGGAGTTCCTTTACATACTTTGATGTACTTAATGGTTGGTATGGGTATATATAATGATGTCATATGAAACCTATCTAAAAGCAAATAAATATGAGACGGATGCACAAACTTGTAATACAAGTTGAGTCAGTGGTTGCAATAAAACAGAAAATCAGCTGCCGCCTGAACTAGTTCTTTTTTGTATTATTAATTTTTTTATTTTTTTCTTGGAAAGTATGTGAAGAGATAGAGATGGAATAATGCTTGTAATGATCATTAGACACAAGATATATTAATAAAATGAGAAAACTGTGAGAGATTTTACTTTTTGGGACTTCTGAAGAAGTAAACTATATATTGAGATAAGACTAATCATAAGCCCACAGAAAAGAAAAAACAAATAATGAAGATGGGCTCTCCTTTTAATTTTTTGATGCTCCATAACAATAAAAAATAAAATGGCTTTATTTAGAATAAGTTTGTCCTATTTGGCATTTTCTTTATTTATCTGGCACAGTCTCATCACACTAAGAACGATAAATTACTTAATATTTGTATCCACGTGTGGTTTGCCAAAAGGTTTGGTAATGGTACGTATAGGAAAACATTCCCATACAATTTATATTTGGCGTATTAATTGGTGGAATAAGTTAAAAGCACCTAATGTGTGATGCCCAATTCTACCATATTTATTGGATACGGTTCCTCATCTTCACCATGCATTCTCTTTCACCAATGGCAATGGTTACTCTCTTCATCATGCCAAATGCCAACCTATATAATAGCAACGTTAGAATAATAAAAGACTTGTATATAATTTTGGTTACAAATACATTAAGCTAATATTTTAGAAAAAATCAGTTTTTTCTAAACAATAGAAAAAATGAATTTTTCAACCCTGTTAAAAGAGATTGATACATTAGGTTTATGATACAGGAGCGAGAGCGGCCGCGCTCAAGACAGTGACAACCAGGCAGCAGTTTCGGCCAAGATGCGCGACCGCGTTCGGAGGGAGGGCGACCGCGCTGAAGACGAGGAAGAACTGGCATGAGTCTCGGCCAAGGTGCGCGACCGCGCTGGGCCTAAGGGCGGCCGCGCTCGTGACGGGAAGAAGACGACTGATTGTGTTTTAATTTCGGAAAACTCTTTAATTTTGGTAGTTTATTGTTTTTGGGAACTCTTTTATTTGCTGCCTAGGTAGGAGTATAAGTACTTAGTCTTTTATTTTTGGCAAACAACTTATTCATTATTGATTTTCAATTCAAAGAGATTTCTCTTTAATTTTCTGGTGAATTCCAGATTTGTGTTCTTGAGGATTCATTGCTTGTGAATTCTTGTGTTTAGTGCGCTAAACACGAATTGTATTGCTTCCGTGCTGCGTCGCTGGTATCGAGCAGCCATATCCTCGTCTTTTCACCATACCGAGGGATTATGGGAGATCAGCTACCAAGGCCGATATTGAGGGGATTACTAACGCCATCGCTGCGTTGACGACACGTATCGCCGCGTTGGTTGCCGCCAACGGATCGGAATGATAATTGAAACCCTAGGGGTGAAGGAGACAGGAAGAACCCGTTCGACGTCCTCAGGGCCGAAAATCGGGAAGAAGATGGGTCCAGCCGGAGGAAGAAGTCGTGGAAGATGATGGAGAACAAGGTAACAATCAAAATCGCCATGATTATAGAATTAAAGCCGAAATCCCTTATTTTTATGGAACTACGGGTATAGAGGATTTTCTAGATCGGCAAACTAATGTCGATCGCTTCTTTGAGGTCATGGAAGTACCGCTAATAAACAGTAAAGATGGTAGCGATTCGTTTGAAGAGTACTCGCCGCAGCCAGGGATAAACCGCAGTACAGTAGACGACGACAAGGGAAGGAGCCAAGCTAGGACTTGGAGGCGGATGAAGCAGCTTGATCTCTCGGAAGATTTTTGCCCGCAGACACGAGCAGATTTTGTATAAGTTATATCCGAATTGTGTTCAAGGCAAGAGGATCGGTTGACGAGTATACTACCGAGTTTCGTAGGTACACCGCAAGGGCGGAGATTGACGAGTCCGAGGAGCGTAAGGTTGCACGCTACATCAATGGTCCGAAGGGCTCAATACAAGACAAGACGGGTTTGCACCAAGTACGGAATTTGACAGATGCTTCTACTGCGGCCTCAAAGCTGAGCTTATGGAGAAGTCGAGTACAAGGGTCTTTAATGCTCCTTTTCGCAAATGGAGTCCGCAAGGTGGTGCCGATGAAGGGAGTAACAAGGAGAAGGGGGCGACTAGTAGCTCAGCAGGAACAGCCAATGGGAACATAAGGACAGAAACCGTGCAGAAGCAACTGACAGTAGGCAAGGCGCCGTGCAGTAAAACAAAGAAATCCGTATGCCAAACCGACGGGAGATAAGTGTTTTCGTTGTCAAGGGTATGGGCATAGGTCCAACGTTTGCCCCAAAGAGGAAGACCGCCGCATTCTTAGAGGAGGAAGATGAAGTAGAGGAGGAGGATGATGAGTATGCCGGAGCCGAGTTCGCAGAGGAGGAATCCGGAGAACATGTGGGTTTTGTTCTTCAACAGATGTTGCTATCTTCCAAGGACGAGGGGCAGAGGAAGAATCTTTTTCGTGCACACTGTTCCATTGCTAACAAGGTATGCAATTTAATTGTTGATAATGGTTGCACTGAAAATTTAGTTTCGCGTAAATTGGTTGATTTCCTTGGGTTGAAAACTCGAGCCACATGAGAAACCCTATGGTTTGGGGTGGGTGAATACGGGTTCGAACTTAGAGTGTCACGTACTTGTAGGTTCCCATTTCTATCTGGGAAACACTATAAGGAGGAAGTTGTCTGTGATGTGCTGAATATGGATGTATGTCATGTATTATTGGGTCGTCCGTGGCAATACGATCATGATATTACCTATAGGGGTAAAGATAATGTGGTGTTGTTCAACTGGAACAAGCACAAGATTGCTATAGCTCCAGTTTCGCGGTTTGAAAAGCCAGTTGAGAAGGATAAGCCTGTTGATGCTTATTCGTAATGAGAAGGATCTTGCCGCAGCCTATTGAGGAGTTGGAGTATTTTTGCCCTATAGTCATTAAGGGGTTGTTGGGTTCCTCGGTGTGGAGATTGGGTTGCCAAGGGACATTGAAGAACTACTTGCAGATTTTCAGGGGTTGCTATCCGAAGACTTGCCAAACGATCTACCACCTATGAGGGACATTCAGCATCAGATTGACTTGATTCCGGGAGCTAGCTTGCCAAACCTTCCACATTATCGCATGAGTCCTAAGGAGAATGAGATACTTCAAGAGCAGATTGAGGATTTGCTGCGAAAGGGGTTTATTAGGAGAGCACCGTGTGCAATACGGTTTTGCTTGTGCCAAAGAAGGGTAATCAAGGGCGTATGTGTGTGGACAGCCGGCCATCAACAAAATTACCATCAAGTATCGATTTCCTATTCCCCGTTTGGAAGACATGCTTGATGAGTTATCCGGTTCGAAGGTGTTCACGAAACTGGATTTGCGCAATGGGTACCATCGATTCGGATTAGGCCAGGGGATGAGTGGAAAACAAATTTTCAAGAGCAAGGATGGCTTTTATGAGTGGCTTGTCATGCCATTCGGACTCTCGAATGCCCCTAGCACTTTCATGCGGTTGATGAATCGTATTCCGACCTTTTATTGGTTCTTTTGTTGTCGTTTATTTCGATGATATCCTCGATTTATAAGAGAGATAGAACCGCACATCTCGATCATCTTAGGCAAGTATTGCAAGTCCTAAAAGATAATCGCCTCTACATCAACCTTAAAAAGTGTATTTTCCGCACCAACAAGCTACTTTTTCCGGGTTTTGTGGTTGGTGAGGATGGTATTCAGGTGGATGAGGAGAAAGTGAGAGCCATAAGGGATTGGCTGCCCCTACATCTGTTCACCGAGGTGCGTAGCTTTCATGGCTTAGCTACTTTCTATAGGAGGTTTGTGCGGGATTTCGCACTATCACCGCTCCTATTACCGAGTGTTTGAAGAAGGGTAAGTTTCAAAGGGGTTTTGAGCAAGAACAGAGTTTTGCCCTCATCAAGGAAAAACTTTGTACCGCACCCGCTTCTGCACTACCCGACTTTGATAAAATATTTCGTGGAATGTGATGCTAGTGGTGTAGGGATTGAGTCTGTTCTATCACAAGAGAAAAGACCGGTGGCTTTCTTTAGTGAGAAGTTAAGTGAGGCGCGTCGAAGTGGAGTACTTATGATCGGAATTCTATGTCGTTTTTCGTGCTCGCGACAAATGGGGAGCATTATCTTGTTCGTAGGGAGTTTATTTTATTTTCTCGATCATCTTGCCCTCAAGTTCTTGCACACCGTAAGGTGATAAACAAGATGCATGCTCGATGGGTTAGTTATCTACAGTTTAAGTTCCCTTTCATTATTCAACATAAGTCCGGGTTCGTAACAAAGTGGCGGACGCTCTGAGTAGGAGGGCTTCCTTATTACTTACATTGTCTCAGAAGTCGCTGGGTTTGAGTTACCGAAGGAGTTGTATGGAGAGGATACCGATTTCAAAGAATTATGGTTCAAGTGTGTGGATAAGCATCCGAGTGCATTTTCATGTCCGTGATGGTTTTCTCGCTCAAAGGGGATCGATTGTGCATTCCCGTCTCATCATTGCGTGAGAAGTTGATCCGGGACTTGCATGGGAGGAGGCCTTAGTGGGCACTTGGGGCGTGACAAGACAATCGCTAGCCTGGAGGAGCGTTATTTCGGCCTCAACCGCGGAAGGATGCAGTGTGCTATCGTCAGCGTTGCTATGTTTGTCGGTATCTAAAGGTCAATCTCAAAATACCGGTCTTTATTTGCCTTTGCCTATTCCCGATGATATATGGCTCGATTTATCCATGGATTTTGTGTTGGTTTACCTCGTACTCAACGAGGTATGGATTCTATTTTCGTGGTAGTGGATCGATTTTCCAAAATGTCTCATTTTATTGCTTGCAAGAAGACCCTGGATGCCTCTAATATTGCAAAGTCGTTCTTTCGAGAGGTGGTACGTCTTCATGGTGTTCCTAAGTCCATTACTTCAGTATAGGGACACTAAGTTTTTGAGCCACTTTTGGGTTACATTATGGCGTATGTTCAGATCGCGTTGAATCGGAGTTCTACACTCATCTACGTACGCATGCACGGACGTACAGAGGTTACTAACAGTGACATTGGGAAACATGATCGGGGGAAGTGTTTGTGGGGACAAGCCGAGTAGTGGGATTTGGCATTACCGCGAGGTGGAGTTTGCTTACAACAAGGCACCATTCTGGCCACGGGTAGATCACCATTTTCCGTAGTTTACTCGTCCGACGCCAAGGCATGTTGTAGATTTGGTACCGTTACCAAGGAGTCGTGGTGTGAGCCAAGCAACAAAATATGGCCAATGAAGTATGTCTTTGTCAAAGAAGAGGTTCGGGCCAAGTTGGAGGCAACGGATTGAAGAATAAGGCCGTCTGCAGGACAAGAAGAAACGGGTCAAAGTTTTCAAGGTTGGGGATGATGTTATGGTTTTCCTTCGACGAGAACGTTTTCCTGTTGGCACGTACAAGAAATTGCAACCTCGCAAGTATGGACCCTTCAAGGTGACTAGGAAGATCAATGACAATGCATATGTGGTGGCTCTTCCTGATAACTTGAACATCTCGAATACTTTCAACGTGGAGGACATGTATGAGTATCACGCGGATGAAGTTCTTTATCCTGATGAGAACTCGGAGTCGAGTTCTTTGGAGGTGGAGGAGACTGATACAGGAGCGAGAGCGACCGCGCTCATGGGGGAGAGCGGCCGCGCTCAAGACAGTGACAACCAGGCAGCAGTTTCGGCCAAGATGCACGACCGCGCTCGGAGGGAGGGCGACCGCGCTGAAGACGAGGAAGAACTGGCATGAGTCTCGGCCAAGGTGCGCGACCGCGCTGGGCCTAAGGGCGGCCGCGCTCGTGACGGGAAGAAGACGACTGATTGTGTTTTAATTTCGGAAAACTCTTTAATTTTGGTAGTTTATTGTTTTTGGGAACTCTTTTATTTGCTGCCTAGGTAGGAGTATAAGTACTTAGTCTTTTATTTTTGGCAAACAACTTATTCATTATTGATTTTCAATTCAAAGAGATTTCTCTTTAATTTTCTGGTGGATTCCAGATTTGTGTTCTTGAGGATTCATTGCTTGTGAATTCTTGTGTTTAGTGCGCTAAACACGAATTGTATTGCTTCCGTGCTGCGTCAGTTTAGGCAAACACATCAGGGTATACCCTGACCACCAGAAGCATCCCAATAACAAAACATGCCATGCCTGTGCGTTCGCATAGCCATGATGATGACTATGCAGCCGCACGATGCGATCGCATGTTTTCCGGGGCCTTAGATGTCAAAATGCCAAATCTTCTCAAACAAATTATAATTATGTGGTTGCATCCTTTCGCGATTCAGCTAAAATATCATAATGGATTAAGGTCATTCCTAACAAATCTCACCTTCACTTGAATCTAAAAGGCAGATGACGATATCAATAAATATCTACCTTGACTTGTATCTTCCATCTCAGTGGCAGAAATTTTCGTCGCTGAATCAATTTATTTTATTTAAATAATTATTCCACCGCGGAATATTTCGTCGCTGATGTAAATTTTAAATTATAATAAATTAATTCAGCGACGAAAATTTCCGCCGCTGATAATGCAATAAATTAAAAAAAAATCGTAAATATCAATTATAATTTTTTTTGGTACCTGATATATGTTGGAATATTTTATATATATGTGGGATGGAAGTCCATAGCTCTATGACATTGTTGTGTTGAGAGTTTGGACTGAATTTGGCCAAGGAAATCACGTCTGAGTTACTGCCTATGAGATCGGCCGCGCTATGGCTTAGGGCGGCCGCGCTGGCTGGCCAAAAAACTCTCTTTATGTTGCTGTAACTTAGCGCGGTCGCGCCACCCTCAAGGGCGGCCGCGCTAGTGACGGGGTTTGTCCTTCCTGGGCCGAATTTCTTTGGGTTTTTAGGTCAAAATAAGACTTTAAAACCTAGTTTTCTCATATGTATAAATACCAACTTTTCTTCAGCCGTTTTGTACATTGAATTATTGAAGAGAAACATTAATTCTCTTGCTTCAATTCAAAGTTCGATTACTCCCGTTCATAGAGATTTGTTCGTGAGATTCAAGGCGACTGAGATAGGACCGCCGGTGATTACCTACATGTGTGCTGCTTTGTGGTACGTAATCCGTGATCGTTTTATCCTCGGAGAAATTTGCCTGTACCTGAGTTGCACCAATTGGGGGCAATATTTTCTCTTAGGACAGTCTTCCTAAGGCTACTCGATCAAAATCACGATAAGTTTTCTAATCATTTGTTTTATTTGTTTCTGATTGTTTTCCTGATCCTGTTCCATTGCTTTCGGTTTTGCTATTGGCTTAATTGGTACGTTCTTGACTTGATCAATAAATCCCCTACTGTTGGTTAAATTGTCTGTTTAATCTGTGGTGCTATAATTTAATTTCCAACAATTTATATAACAATTGATAAAACTAAAACTATAAATCTAAAAATTAAAATACAGTACCAAATCGGTGGGGGGCTCCCAGTACCAAATCGGTGGGAGGGGGGCGGGGACATCCCAGTACCCAAAATCGGGGGGAGGGGGGACTTGAAATGGTGACATCACAAATGTTATTACAAACAAATATCACAAATGTTATTACAAATGTTATTACAACCATTACTACCACCACTACCACCACCACACCACCACTACTATCACTACCACTACCACCATTACTACTATACCACCACTACTACTATACTACCACAACTATTACTACTACCTCCGCTACTACCACCACCACCACCATGCACCACCACTATCACTACTACCATCACTACTACCACTACCACCACCACCACCACCATTACTACTACCATCACTACTATCACTACCACCATGCACTACTATCACTACCACTACTATCACTACTACCACCACCACTATCACTACCACCACCACTACTACCGCTACTACCACCACTACTACCACTACTATTACTACTACCACCACTACCACCTAGACATGGGTAAATCGAAATCGGGCGGAATCGGAGAACCGAACCAGAACGGGAATCGGCAAGAACCGAAACCGTTCGGTTCACGGTTCAGTCTCGGTTCCACTTTTCAAAAAACCGTGAACCGCCGGTTTTGGAACCGGAACCGTAACCGGGGAACCGGGGAACCGAACCGGGGAACCGGCGGTTCGGAACCGGCGAGAACCGACGGTTCTTACTGAAAATTCAAAAAAAAATCAAAATTTGCCCATTTTTTTATAGCTTTTTCAGTCAATTTGCCCTTTTTTTTTTTTTTACTTTTTTGACCTTTTTCAGTAATTTTAAAAAAAAAAACATTCCTTACCTTTTGTTAGTACCCGGTCCGAAAAAAAGGCATTCTTAATGTCTGGCCCGGTTATTTAAGTGAAACCCTAAAAAACCTACTCTTTATTCTGTCCCCTCCGCCGTCATCCACATTCGTGGAAAGTACGCCAAGGGATAGTGCCGATCGGCCCTTTCCTTGGTGAATGGCCGATCGACCCTTTATTATTGTGCCGATCGAACCTAAGTTTTTGTGCCGATCGACCCTTAGTTTCAGTGCCGATCGACCCTTATATTTAGGGCCGATCGACCCTTTAGTTGGCCCAGCCCAAGTACCGAAGCACTATAAATAAGTGTGACCGGCTCCCATTCTAAACACACAAATTACTCGGGAGAAACGAGACTACTCTTGTTTTACCCACAGTTCTTCTTACTCTCTTCGAATCGCCCTAGATTCGACCCCAAAGTCTTGCTACAATTGGTAAGACTCTTTTTAATATTTTTGTTCCCTATTATTACTATTGTCTTATTACATTTGCATGCTTATTATATTTTAATTGTTCCTTTATGCTAGATTTAGAATTTGTTTTAATATATTTAAATATGCAATAGCCGAGGATGATCTAAGGTTTCGCCCAAGGAACCCAATGGATCTAGGAACTATTTCTTACCTTCCACCTTAGTTATAATTATCCCATGATCAACAATCCCCCAAGGATGAACGTTGATTAGTGCACCTTCCGAGGGCCTAACTCAAAGGTTCTAGGGTGTGATCATCAATTAATTCTTTCTCTCCCCTCCTCCTTATGCATGATCCCGTTTCTCCTATCTATTCCTGTAAACACCGCACACAACCAACACCCCACATGCTAGAAAGACCGATTCGTCGGGCAATAGGAGTGATAACGCTTCTTCTTCTGTTGTAACTTGACCCCCGAACCCAATTAACTGTTTAGCCTTTTTTCAAAGCTTTGGGCTATATCAAAGTGGCGTGGCGACTCTCCAAATTTAAATTAATATTTTTAATATGGTTTAAATCGAGTGTCACTAAATGAATATCCTATTTCGGTCCGACTTCCATAATTATTTATTTCAAACTTCCGAATGCGCGTTGCATCGGGACGGGGTATTCACAGTGGCGACTCTGCTGGGGACTGTTTTGAAACTTTTTCAAACTTAGTGGGTCAGACTTTTATTTTCTTTTATGGTGTTGTATTTTGCTTTCATTTTCTATCTGTTCTATTCTTAAACTGTTGCATTGCATGCATGCATCTCATAAAACAAAAATTTCTCTTTTTTCCTTTAAAAGGAATTAGACTCTTTTACCTCACACTACCACTAGAGTCCGTGTCACACTGCACAGACACCCTTTAACCCATCGGAGAAGCCAAAGTGCGGGAAGTGTGGTGATCATGTCGCCTCCCTTTCGAGTCTCACTTGGCCATCCACTCATCAGTGCGCTTCGGCTGCACGGTGGGAGCCTGAAACCTAACCCTTGTGTCACCCACTTTGCTAGGAGTACACTCCCCGCGACCGGTTGGTTTGACTAGCTTTTTCATGTAGACAATTAATAAGGTCTTTGTGTTAAGTCACTACGAATCAATGATAAGTCAAGATCTATAAAGAAAATAAAGGCACTAAAAAAAAAATTTGATTTTCCTCTTAAAGGACGTACCATGTAAAGTTTGAATGCTAGATCTTGTCTTATCATAGGTCTGTAGTACTTCCCATATATATCATCTTAAATGTCTATATGAGACGGTTAGTCATTAGGATCCACCACTTTAGGACCTTTAGTTAGTTGCGAAAAAGGGGTATCCCTTCTAACCAAGAGTAAGTTCTATAAAAAAAATAGAGGGCTTTTTTGTAAATAAAATGCTTAACTGCTCCTCATTTCTAGGACCCTCCGAGGTCCACTCCTCATTTTTAGGACCTTTCGAGGTCCACTCTTCATTTCTAGGACCCTCCGAGGTCCGCTCCTCATTTCTAGGACCCTCCGAGGTCCGCTCCTCATTTCTAGGACCCTCCGAGGTCCGCTCCTCATTTCTAGGACCCTCCGAGGTCCGCTCCTCACTTCTAGGACCCTCCGAGGTCCGCTCCTCACTTCTAGGACCCTCCGAGGTCCGCTCCTCACTTCTAGGACCCTCCGAGGTCCGCTCCTCACTTCTAGGACCCTCCGAGGTCCGCTCCTCACTTCTAGGACCCTCCGAGGTCCGCTCCTCACTTCTAGGACCCTCCGAGGTCCGCTCCTCACTTCTAGGACCCTCCGAGGTCCGCTCCTCACTTCTAGGACCCTCCGAGGTCCGCTCCTCACTTCTAGGACCCTCCGAGGTCCGCTCCTCACTTCTAGGACCCTCCGAGGTCCGCTCCTCACTTCTAGGACCCTCCGAGGTCCGCTCCTCACTTCTAGGACCCTCCGAGGTCCGCTCCTCACTTCTAGGACCCTCCGAGGTCCGCTCCTCACTTCTAGGACCCTCCGAGGTCCGCTCCTCACTTCTAGGACCCTCCGAGGTCCGCTCCTCACTTCTAGGACCCTCCGAGGTCCGCCCTTCACTTCTAGGACCCTCCGAGGTCCGCCCTTCACTTCTAGGACCCTCCGAGGTCCGCCCTTCACTTCTAGGACCCTCCGAGGTCCGCTCTTCATTTCTAGGACCCTTCGAGGTCCGCTCTTCATTTCTAGGACCCTCCGAGGTCCGCTCTTCATTTCTAGGACCCTCCGAGGTCCGCTTCCGAGGTCCGCTCTTCAGTTCTAGGACCCTCCGAGGTCCGCTCTTCAGTTCTAGGACCCTCCGAGGTCCGCTCTTCACTTCTAGGACCCTCCGAGGTCCGCCCTTCACTTCTAGGACCCTCCGAGGTCCGCCCTTCACTTCTAGGACCCTCCGAGGTCCGCCCTTCACTTCTAGGACCCTCCGAGGTCCTCCCTTCACTTCTAGGACCCTCCGAGGTCCGCCCTTCACTTCTAGGACCCTCCGAGGTCCGCTCTTCACTTCTAGGACCCTCCGAGGTCCGCTCTTCACTTCTAGGACCCTCCGAGGTCCGCTCTTTATTTCTAGGACCCTCCGAGGTCCGCTCTTCATTTCTAGGACCCTTCGAGGTCCGCTAGGACCCTTCGAGGTCCGCTCTTCATTTCTAGGACCCTCCGAGGTCCGCTCTTCATTTCTAGGACCCTCCGAGGTCCGCTCTTCAGTTCTAGGACCCTCCGAGGTCCGGTATTCATTTCTAGGACCCTCCGAGGTCCGCTCTTCAGTTCTAGGACCCTCCGAGGTCCGCTCTTTATTTCTAGGACCCTCCGAGGTCCGCTCTTCATTTCTAGGACCCTCCGAGGTCCACTCTTCATTTCTAGGACCCTCCCAGGTCCGCTCTTCATTTCTAGGACCCTTCGAGGTCCGCTAGGACCCTTCGAGGTCCGCTCTTCATTTCTAGGACCCTTCGAGGTCCGCTAGGACCCTTCGAGGTCCGCTCTTCATTTCTAGGATCCTCTGAGGTCCGCTCTTCATTTCTAGGACCCTCCGAGGTCCGCTCCTCATTTCTAGGACCCTTCGAGGTCTGCTCCTCATTTCTAGGACCCTTCAAGGTCCACTCCTCATTTCTAGGACCCTCCGAGGTCCACTCCTCATTTCTAGGACCCTCCGAGGTCCACTCCTCATTTCTAGGACCCTCCGAGGTCCACTCTCCATTTCTAGGACCCTCCGAGGTCCGCTCTTTACTTCTTGGACCCTTCAAGGTCCACACCCTCTCATGCGGGACCGCTCTAGGATCGATCTCTCTATCTTGGACCGTTCAAGGTCCACTCTTTGACCCTTCGTGGTGCTCTTCCTATACTATGTCCACTCTCCCAATCTTGGACCATTCAAGGTCCACTTCTCATATCTTGGACCGTTCAAGGTCCACTCCTCATATCTTGGGCCGTTCAAGGTCCGTTCCTCGTATCTTGGATCGTTCAAGGTCCGCTCTTCTTCTCTTGGACCCTTCAAGGTTCACTCCTCTTCTCTTGGACCCTTTAAGGTCCACTCCTCTTCTCTTGGACCCTTTAAGGTCCACTCCTCTTCTCTTGGACCCTTTAAGGTCCACTCCTCATCTCTTGGACCCTTCAAGGTCCACACTCCTCATATCTTGGACCGTTCAAGGTCCGCTCTTCTTCTCTTGGACCCTTCAAGGTTCACTCCTTAATTTAGGACCCTTCGAGGTCCACTCTCTCTATCTAGGACCATTAAAGGTCCACCTTTCCACCTGAGACTCTTCGAGGTCCACCCCTCATCTCTTGGACCATCCATGGTCCATTCCTCTACCTTTGACCACCCACGGTCTACATCCTTCAAGTTAGGACCCTTCAAAGTTCTACCTCTTATCTCTTGAACCATCCGCAGTTTGCTCCCTTAGCCTTAAAACCATCCATAGTTTAGATCCTTTATCTCTAGCACCCTTCAGCCAAAGACCCACCTAGATCAAACCTCTCTCGACCCATATAGATCAAACCACCATCTAGGGCCTACCTAAGCCAACTTACCAAGTCCGATTAGCTCGTCTAGATCACCCTCACTTATATTTGACCAAGGATCGAGTCATCTTCCTCTCCTTTTTTCACCAAACGGACTCTTTTACATTCATCCTCTCTCTTTCTCTAAACTTAACCCTGGTTGTATCATCAATCGGGGCCCCCTCGAACTACGGTGACCTGAGACTCATACCTTAAATGGTAAGGGTTACGTAGGCAACTTCAGCCCGGTCAAACTCTCAAATTGTGGAGATCAACTATTTTCTCGGAGATGCCTTAAGATTAATTGAGTCTAATTCAACTCATTGGTTTGACTCTGCCGTATGTTCTTACAGAATTCTGCATCATGTCTATGGAGAAAAGCATTGGAGCCCTTAAAGAAGTCTCAGACATGAGGTTGGGAGTGATCAACCTCCTCAAAGACATGCATGAAATTGAGCAATACCATTTGTCTTGCATTCACGAGTGCTTGAGAAGAGATCCTCCTCCTGTGCAATTCCAGAATCCCTACCATCCACATGCTTATGGTCCCACTTATGGTCCAACACATCAGAATGTCTCATTCAGGATGCCTGCTGTGGCCACCAACCAACGAAAGGCACCAATACCCGAGAAGGAGATCAACAAGGAACATTTTGATGACTTAGGAATGCCTGTGGGTGAGTTCTTCGACATTTTGGTGGAAAAGAGTTTGATCAAGCCGCTCGAGAATTACAAGCCTATTAACCCGAGATCTAACTTGGATACATCCAAGTTTTGCAGATACCACAAGTACTGTGAGGACCCCGACCCGGAACCCACACGTGTCCCGAGCTGGAGCGTCCTCAAACTAACCCAAATATTTTAAAACCTTTTATTTAACTTCCAAACATAACATAACCATTTTCAAAATAAGTCTACACCTTTTCACAATGGAGAAATAGTTGACTAACTTAGAAAGTACGAAACTGTTTAGTTACAAAAAGACATCGGTTATAACAATAAATGAAGATTTAATAATACAATTCCCGTAAATGATTTATACTAAAGTACACTTTCTATACCAACCTAATCATACCCCGACAAGTCCCACAATATAACTTCCAAACTCCTCACCGCCCTTACTTGATCGGTCCAATTGCCTCGGAATCTAAAACAAAGAAAGGGGAGAGGGGTGAGAATAAATCTCAAAGAAGCTATTATGGATGCAAAGAAGATGCCATACAAGATGCAACACGTAGCATGGCAACACATCAAAAGACATATTCATATAACCCGAGAGGCTCCTCGCCGCCAACCGTCCCATACCGGTTGGAGACAACGCATTCTCCAAGCATGAATATATCACAACACATAAGTACGATAAAGTAACACTTAGAAGGATACTGAGCCAAGGTTTCATCTCCAAAAGGATATACACATCCGAGCAGCAGCAACAGTCGATGAAGCGGTTCCGGAACCATGAACAATAACAGTACTCTGGGGACTCGGACACACAGTCGTATCCCCGGTGAAAGCTAGACCATCTACCTCAAAAGGAGATGCTAGCCCACAAATCCCACACAAGGGGGACAAACTCGGCAATGTATGAATTATAATGAACTCGGCTCGGTGCCATTATAAATCCATAACATTGCCCAACAAACAATTAAATCAATACCATTTGGATTTACATAACTAAGCTACGGTAATAACATACTTGCTTAACAAACATTGTATGATCCAAAGTAGGGATACATACTACAACAAAGATATCATGAAGATAGCAATACTATATCAAGTATTCAACATTATCAAGCACATAATAGATACTTGAATAAATTCCACAAAAAGGGATAACAATATATCAACATGGTAAAATATACTCATGTTCAACCAATAATCGAGTGCGACATTTGATCAACACACAATGCATAATATAATCAATGTATATGAACTCAATGTAAGGCAAGGAAATATCATCAATCCATCCTACAAGGTCATTATACAATAATACTTAGCCTCTTTAAGGGTCTAAGCTGAATCTACCAAGTTGGAATCATAATTGTCTAGTTACCAAACTAGGTTAGCTAATGTTTTCCTAGCAACATTTAAAGTACTTCCACTATTCCATCTTGATCACTTAGAATGTCATTGTGAAGCCAAAGTATTCTACTTTAATCTAGGTTAAAGAGATTTCATTTTGGTTCGAGTTTGATTAGGTTTGAACAGCTCTAAAGTTGATACTTTGAAACCGAGGCCGGGCACGACTCGTCCCCCGGGGCACGACTCGTGCCCCCTTGACCTTCCCCTGAATCTGGCGTCCCCAGTCAGGCACGACTTCCCTTTATCCCTAGTCACGACTCGTCCCCACCCTCAGGCACGACTCGTGCCACAGGGCACGACTCGTGACCTGAGCCCAGAAATCACATAGAAGCAGAAATCCTTCATCACTTATACCCATTTGTTCCCAACCAAGTTTCCTTTATTTTGTGTAAACCTAGAAAGCTTACTAACTTCATACTTCACATACTAAATCATTTTAGACCCAATTATGTTATAAATCTAAATCATTTAAACTCAAAATGATATAACCTAGATCATTTATCACATGATTTCCAACCCATTTTACTAACACATTTCAGATTTAACATTCTAAATCTAACTCCACCCATTTCTTATACTTCCAAATTTACTTCCATTAACAATAATATCATACTATGTTATTTACCCATTTCTTAACTTCAAAGAGGATTCCAACCATTCTAAACTAGTTCCTTCCATTTCTTTCATTATTTAACACTTCCAAGAACAATGAGCACCATTCTAGGTCCTTTATTAAATCCCAACTTCAAGAGAGTTTCCAAGTACTCAACCAAATCAATATAACAATAACAACAACATTTATTAATCCATGAACATTTAATGAAAGGAAAGATCATAATAACTTACTTTGGACTAGGAGATGGATCATTGATTTCTTGAGCTTGCTAAACTCCCTTAGATGTTCCAAGCACAAAAGGACAACTTGATTGAAAAATGGCCAAGGAATGAACTTGATAGAAGTCTTGGAAGGAGAGCTTTCACAAGGGTCTTCCATGGAAATTGAGAGAGAGAAAGTGAAGAGTAGAAAATGAGGAGGATGATGGACAGAGATGGAGTAAATAGATGGATAAATGAAGAGGGGGGGGGCCGGCCTATGAGGGATTTGGGGAGGGTTTTTAGGGGAGTTGTCTCCCACTAGATTTACTCCCTACCAAAACTCTTCCATTAAATTAAATTAATTCTCCCAACCCAACATTTTATTTGTCCAATTTATTTCCACTCCATTCTATTACTTTATTTAATTATACTTATTATTTTTTTTTCCTTATCATTTTATCCTAATATAAGAAATTTACAAATATAAAATAAACTCATAAGGTTGATATTAATATTAAAAGTATATAATGTTATACTAAAATTGTGTCTAGGGTTAGGGTCGTTACACTCACTCCCCCTTAAAGAAAATTCGTCCCGAATTTGACCGTCACTTACCTAACAGATCAACCCGCCTCGGTTACATGTATACCTCAGACTTCAATTCCCAACTAATCTCTTCAATGTTGTAATTCTTCCCCAAAAATTTTCTAATTCCAATAATAATATGATATTACCCTATAAGCTTCTCCAAACTCACCCCAACAAATTAGAGATCGATGTTTTCTTCCCAACTATGCCTCATACGGTTTTATCTCAATGCTAGAATGATAATTGCTATTATACGCACCCAACCACTGGTAATCGTAGGACCTATCGACTACTAAAATCCATTGTACATGCCCGTAGCATATCATCAACAACAAGTAATGATTCCTCAACTTTTCACAAGGTTAAACTTAATAGCATTCCTACCTTCCCAAAAGGACTTTCCCCGAACGATGTCTATCCGATCCATTTAACACTATGAGTTTTATACAATCGAACTATCCCCTAACATAAGTGAGGACTTTATTAATAACATCTCGAACCCTCTCTTCAGTATAAACCTCAGTATAACCACGCCCATAGCCTTTCTCATAACTAACATCTCGTCAAGCTATATAAATAACGGGTAGAAAATATAATTCAACCTTCTATAACAAAATAACATACCCTCCTTTCCTTCCAATGCAACTTAATCACAAAATTTATAGTGATAAACTCTCAAGTTCAACCTAGAACTCTAAATATTTTAATAAATCTTCTAACATCAACATTCTATTATTACCATTCAATATTCCAATATGTTCAGGACTAGTGGCAAATCAATATTCAAATTGAAGGGTTGGCCGCCCACAACGGAGCCGATCCAATCACCAAAACAAAAACCGAGTCCACTGCGACTTCCACATTAATAAATCCACAATTTATCAATTATTTCTCGGATCAAAACTTTTTAATACAATTAATCACTATAGGGAAACTAGGTTGCTTCTACTTGCTTCTGTACGAACTATAACTTTAAAGTAACATGTCTTTCGAAAATTTACAACATTTTCCAAAATTTCCAATGATAATATAAGAAGAGATCCAAAGAGACCCGAATGGTTTACTTATTTAAAACCGGCCCATACCAGTTTTAATTAACTAAACCACTCAGAAATTTCAAAGGATTTACAAGCTATCAAAATAACTCGAGTGATTTAATTATCTACAACCGTCCCATACCAGTGGTAGATAGTCAAATTACTCACAGAATTTAATTTACACGAGAATGGTTTACTTACCTTATTAATTCAACTATCCCCGAAGGGCACAATTGCTCATACCGAAGTTCGATATACAACCCAAAGTTTTAAAGCACATTTAAAACAATTCTAACATAATATTTTTGTTTGACTTCTCATTATAGTGTAGCCACCACTCATAATATTTTTACTTAGTTAATTTCTCTATAAGAAAACACAATCTCGCAATACTATTACTATCTCCGATAAATAACACTAAGACAACCATTAAGATTATAAACTAGGTAAATCATCCTCAATCCAAAAATGTCTCAAGTTGTATATTTAACACTTTTACTTAATTTGAGTAATCTATCCCCTACCTTTGATATTGGTATCGCACCTAGCAACAACATATGGTAAACATCTAGTTCCCAATCAAATACCAAAATTTCTAACTCAGAAAATAAAATTGGAACTCACATAGATCAATCATTTCCGAATTTCAATTAAACCTTACAGTATAATCTAACTTATCTCTCAATAACCATCAACAAACTCAAAATCCGTATAACGTCAATATCTTTCAAACATCACACTAATCCCTCATATGAGTTACGCAACTAAATCGACCTATAGGGTATGGTCATCCTAAGGTATCCTTTCTTCCTATAAGATTCATCCTCATTTTCTCAACTAATGATAATCAATTCTCAAAACGAACCATATACATATATTACCAATTTCTAAAGTTGATCCTTTAAGTTACCAATAACTGTATCTATTATACTTCTTCGCATTCACCCTATTTACCTCTCCATAACTAATACACACTCATAAACCAAAACGTTCATACTAGATACAAATGTTGTCTTAAGTACATCCTTACAACAATTATTCCTTTGCCAATCGTAACACCGAAATTCAACTAATAACCATTGAGTATCCTACAAATTCTAAAATCAGTCATGCAAATTATCAACAAGTGATAACGAATACTTATTGCTTACAGTTACTAATTTGAGATCTCTATAACCTTATAATTAACCACCAAGTATCATCTTTTCTAAATATAGTAACAATTTATCCTTACTGAGAATCGCTAAGCTAGTTATCTTCTTTATCAATTAATTTCTCAAGTTGAATCATCAATTCCATCATCCCAATTTGTATACTCTATCTAGGGATCCGAATTCCGAAATAGTGACTTATATCTACTCAGCTTCAATATCCTGGTATGATACATGATGAAAACCCATTTTTGAAACTCACTTGAAAAAACACCACTTAGTAAACTTATAGGGTGATATTACTTACAAAAATATCTGATTTCCTATTTAATTTAGTAACAAGAATTCAATCAATCTCTCCTTAGAGAATACTTATAGCTCCTAAAGCAAAGATATATTATTTCCATAAGATCTCTTACTCTCGATAATTTATAACTCATATAATCTCATTTAGACTATCACTTCCAATACTAGTCTCATATATCTAGTCTCCCTTACGAGACACCAATGTATAAATACTCACGCAAATTATACAACCATAAACCACTCTTAATTAGGCCATACTTTCGACATTTACGCATATGTGATAAAATAGCAAATAATGACTCATCCGCCTCTACCACACACGGAGGCAAATCAAACATAGATAAGGAGACTCGCTTCTTGCGACAGTCCTCCTCAAACACAACAACTACTCAATTAATTCAGGTTAACATATCGATGATTCACGGATAGGTAACTCGACCAAATCCACCGGCAATACATGCCCACTTAATCACAATTACCAAGATAATTAAGGATGATTCGAGGTACGACCCCATCGGAGCAGAACCTCCAACACACAAGGCAACTCTTAGGCCAATTATACACATAAAGATGAAATGTAATGCCACATGAGAACGAATGCACGAGGATTATAAAAGTATGAACCCTAATTCTTGAGACAGGTAAAATACCTCAAATGATGGTGGGGAAATCTATCTTTCTATAACTCACCCTTCCTTGATTCCTCGGTTGGTCAATATCATTTTCTGTCTTTGAACAAATTCCTGCATAATACTCTCGACGTAAGTTACCACACACTCTCACTCAGCTAGACTCTACCCCGAGAATTCTAACCGAGCTCGATGCACCGGCTGAGGACCCAGGCCGGAACCCACACGTGTCCCGAGCTGGAGCGTCCTCAAACTAACCCAAATATTTTAAAACCTTTTATTTAACTTCCAAACATAACATAACCATTTTCAAAATAAGTCTACACCTTTTCACAATGGAGAAATAGTTGACTAACTTAGAAAGTCTGGCTTGTTTAGTTACAAAAAGACATCGGTTATAACAATAAATGAAGATTTAATAATACAATTCCCGTAAATGATTTATACTAAAGTACACTTTCTATACCAACCTAATCATACCCCGACAAGTCCCACAATATAACTTCCAAACTCCTCACCGCCCTTACTTGACTGGTCCACCTGTCTCAGAATCTAAAACAGTAAAGGGGAGAGGGGTGAGAATAAATCTCAGCAAGCTATTATGGATGCAGCAAGATGCCATACAAGATGCAACACGTAGCATGGCAACACATCAAAAGACATATTCATATAACCCGAGAGGCTCCCTGCCGCCAACCGTCCCATACCGGTTGGAGACAACGACATTTCAGCATGAATATATCACAACACATAAGTACGATAAAGTAACACTTAGAAGGATACTGAGCCAAGGTTTCATCTCCAAAAGGATATACACATCCGAGCAGCAGCAACAGTCGATGAAGCGGTTCCGGAACCATGAACAATAACAGTACTCTGGGGACTCGGACACACAGTCGTATCCCGGTGAAAGCTAGACCATCTACCTCAAAAGGAGATGCTAGCCCACAAATCCCACACAAGGGGACAAACTCGGCAATGTATGAATTATAATGAACTCGGCTCGGTGCCATTATAAATCCATAACATTGCCCAACAAACAATTAAATCAATACCACTGGATTTACATAACTAAGCACGGTAATAACATACTTGCTTAACCAAACATTGTATGATCCAAAGTAGGGATACATACTACAACAAAGATATCATGAAGATAGCAATACTATATCAAGTATTCAACATTATCAAGCACATAATAGATACTTGAATAAATTCCAAAAAAGGGATAACAATATATCAACATGGTAAAATATACTCATGTTCAACCAATAATCGAGTGCAAAGATTTGATCAACACACAATGCATAATATAATCAATGTATATGAACTCAATGTAAGGCAAGGAAATATCATCAATCCATCCTACAAGGTCATTATACAATAATACTTAGCCTCTTTAAGGGTCTAAGTTGAATCTACCAAGTTGGAATCATAATTGTCTAGTTACCAAACTAGGTTAGCTAATGTTTTCCTAGCAACATTTAAAGTACTTCCACTATTCCATCTTGATCACTTAGAATGTCATTGTGAAGCCAAAGTATTCTACTTTAATCTAGGTTAAAGAGATTTCATTTTGGTTCGAGTTTGATTAGGTTTGAACAGCTCTAAAGTTGATACTTTGAAACCAGGCCAGGGCACGACTCGTCCCCCAGGGCACGACTCGTGCCCCCTTGACCTTCCCCTGAATCTGGCGTCCCCAGTAAGGCACGACTTCCCTTTATCCCTAGTCACGACTCGTCCCCACCCTCAGGCACGACTCGTGCCACAGGGCACGACTCGTGACCTGAGCCCAGAATCAACATAGAAGCAGAAATCCTTCATCACTTATACCCATTTGTTCCCAACCAAGTTTCCTTTATTTTGTGTAAACCTAGAAAGCTTACTAACTTCATACTTCACATACTAAATCATTTTAGACCCAATTATGTTATAAATCTAAATCATTTAAACTCAAAATGATATAACCTAGATCATTTATCACATGATTTCCAACCCATTTTACTAACACATTTCAGATTTAACATTCTAAATCTAACTCCACCCATTTCTTATACTTCCAAATTTACTTCCATTAACAATAATATCATACTATGTTATTTACCCATTTCTTAACTTCAAAGAGGATTCCAACCATTCTAAACTAGTTCCTTCCATTTCTTTCATTATTTAACACTTCCAAGAACAATGAGCACCATTCTAGGTCCTTTATTAAATCCCAACTTCAAGAGAGTTTCCAAGTACTCAACCAAATCAATATAACAATAACAACAACATTTATTAATCCATGAACATTTAATGAAAGGAAAGATCATAATAACTTACTTTGGACTAGGAGATGGATCATTGATTTCTTGAGCTTGCTAAACTCCCTTAGATGTTCCAAGCACAAAAGGACAACTTGATTGAAAAATGGCCAAGGAATGAACTTGATAGAAGTCTTGGAAGGAGAGCTTTCACAAGGGTCTTCCATGGAAATTGAGAGAGAGAAAGTGAAGAGTAGAAAATGAGGAGGATGATGGAGAGAGATGGAGTAAATAGATGGATAAATGAAGAGGGGGGGGGGGCCGGCCTATGAGGGATTTGGGGAGGGTTTTTAGGGGAGTTGTCTCCCACTAGATTTACTCCCTACCAAAACTCTTCCATTAAATTAAATTAATTCTCCCAACCCAACATTTTATTTGTCCAATTTATTTCCACTCCATTCTATTACTTTATTTAATTATACTTATTATTTTTTTTTCCTTATCATTTTATCCTAATATAAGAAATTTACAAATATAAAATAAACTCATAAGGTTGATATTAATATTAAAAGTATATAATGTTATACTAAAATTGTGTCTAGGGTTAGGGTCGTTACAAGTACATTGGGCATACCACTGACAACTGTAAGCGGCTGAAACGCTTGATTCAAAATTTGATCAACCAAGGCCTCATTAATGAAGAAGCCCTCGTACTTCAAGGAAGGATTTAGATTCATTCAGTCTTGTAGGTTCTAGTGTGTCTTTCTTACTTCCACTTTGGGCATTGATATGTAATGTCCACTTTAGATTAGTTGCTTCAATAATAAAAGAGTCTTTCTTTCTTTTCTCTCTAGACTTGAGACATAATCTCGCATTACTTTCAAGAAGAATTGTTTTATTTATAATTATCACTTGATTGCTAATCTCACTGATTAACCCACCGGCTAATAAAGTAAACAATGAATGAATGCTTTGATTGGAGTAAACAACTCACCGTCCCTTCCTTATATACACCATCTCTATACATCCCTCTCTCATACACTCTTCCCATACTCCACCATATACTTTCCATACACTATCGCCAGACCCTCTCCTTGTACACTCCCCTATGATCCGTCGAGCCTACACTTCCCCAAATACAATCTGCCCCACTTGACCTCCTTTACATATGGTCAAGACAAGCACAAAGACCGTTGTTGCTCATCATCAGAAAATAGCTGCTCACGCCACTGCAATTTAAAGAAGATGCAAGGAGTTGTTCCTATCCTTCACAAGTGCTGCATGAATATCAACTTGGGGCTCACCAACCCCCCAATCTCGCGTCTCCTCTGATTTTCCATTCGATCGATAAGCTTTCATTGAATATGCTCACATATCTTTCTTATGGTCCGAATATATTCTGCCTTACTTAATAAGTCGGTTAATTGAGTTTGCATTTATTTTAAATACTCTTTTGAGAATGCTATCCAAAGCAATTGAAGTTTAAACCTCTCACCATAGGAAGCCATAACCTTATCCTCACTAAATAATACCCTTTCATTTCAAGATCGACAAGTTTTGAGACCCTAAGGAAGAAGCCCATACTAGGGGCTCCCTCGACTCACAAAGGAAGTAATCACCTCCAAGCTCAAGAAAGGCGGAATGCAAAAGAAACTCATACAAGGGGCTCCCTCGAAGGGACCACCTCCAAACCCAAGAGGGAAAAGGTAAAACCATCCTAAGGCATACACTAGGGGCTATCGCGAGCAAACAAATCCGAAAGCTTCTCTCGATAAGAGGGTGTTTAAAAAAAAAAAAAACAACAACCTCCATCACTCCGAAGTGAACCTCCCATCTCAAAGGTTGTGAAAATGAGACGTCGAGTGAAGATCCTATCATGATCAAGTTACCTGCTGAAACCACAACAAACTCGCGAGAAGAAGCAACAAAGATTCCCTCTTGGACAAATCCCATAAACCCATTCCAAAGTCCATCCTCTCACTTTTAGAGGATTCCATCACCACCCTTGACCTTGCCAAAATCAAAGTTAACCTCACTCTTAGAGGTCTGAAGAGGCAACAACAAGAAAATCCCTTCACCTTAGAAATCCCAAACACTCAAAGCAAAGGCCCGGTGACCTCTCACTTTAAGAGGTCATGTTAATCATCACCTAATGATCGATCGCAATCCAAAGCCCGGCTACAACCGCTACTGGGATGGCATTCTCAAAAGATTATTTAAAAGAAATGCATATTCAGATTTTTGAGTCACTTGTTATCCTACGTGAGCATATTACATATTCTCTCAAAAGTTTGGGAACTTGTCCTATTCTTGAAATTCGTTCATTCGACTCCTCAAACACTGTCTGCAAAAGTCTCACTGGGGCTTCGCATCCGTGCCTCTCGGCGGCACTCCGGTAAAAGCAAGGAGACACGCGCCAGGGACTACTCCCCTCGGCTTGCGAGAACAAAGGAACAAAGAATCTTCACTTGAAGGAATGAAAAAATCTTTGGGTTATAATCAGTCAATTCCCACCTTTTCTTCCACCCCAATCTTTTTCTATTTTTCATTCTTTCCCATAAAGGAGATCAATGCAACGGCAGCCCGCACCACAATTACCACCGAACAGAGCAGCAAGCAACAACGGAACATCCTTCTCCTTCTAAAGACAAGCCAGATTTCACCTTCAAATCAAAACATTCATTTGTTTACCTATATAATTGGAATTTGATAAACCAATCAGTGAGGTCCATTCACGAGCAATCAAGATATAATTCTGAATAAAATAATTCTTCAAATGTCTCGACAAGTCTTCTTTTTCTACATCATAGGAAAATAGAGCCAAACACTGTCTTTCTGTCTGCAGGGGCTTCCATACACTTTTCCACACCTTGTGATGCTTATACTCTCCCAAAAGAGTCAAACCCAAAAGCGAAAGTGTCATACACGAACTCGGGATCCATTCCCACCTTCGAAAAATGCGCCCCTGCACATATACATTTCGAGTCTTGTCCAAATGATCGATTGACCATTGTTCGAAACGAGGGGTCGCCCCCGTGACCGCAAGATGACTCTGTCTGCAAATAGGGATGCATTGAATCTCTCCAAGCTGTGGCTTTTGTTAAGCTGTTCTCTCAGGCTCTCTTCAGGTTTGCTCTGCATCATCAACTGGGGCTTCGCCATTCTCTTCAGGTTTGCTTTGCATCATCAACTGGGGCTTCGCCATTCATCATCAACTGGGACTTCGCCAAGGTCACTTCATCAAACAATTGGGGCTCCCCTCAACAAAAATGGGTCGACTATGTGCTCTAACAAAAATCGGAGCTCCAATGAAGTCATATCTAGCATGAAGGGCATCCCTTGTCATCAAGATCAGCATGTGGCAAACTCTTTGAGTTAGTTAGAAACATGATTAATCATAAGGCCTCTTTATCAAATAAACATGCTTTCAAAATACTGTCCTCCTTGGTACCTTGTTTACAAAAATCACTCTTTGGTCTCCACAAATTTTCAAACTCTTCAAATCTATCAAAAACGTATCTCTGTGACTCTCAAGATGACTCGGCCCTTATCTCTGGACATCAAACCTACCTAATCCCACCTTCTATCATCGACACTTACTCGGCCTCGCCTAGTTTAAACCAATAACCTTTCTGCTCAAACTGCCTTGTTTAGACTTACCGCAAATGTAAAACCCTAGCCTCAAACCTAGGTGACAAATACCTCTCTAAACCCTAGCCTCAAGCCTAGGTGACAAATACCCTTCTAAACCCTAGCCTCAAGCCTAGGTGACAAATACCTCTCTAAACCCTAGCCTCAAGCCTAGGTGACAAATACCCTTCTAAACCCTAGCCTCAAGCCTAGGTGACAAATACCCTTCTAAACCCTAGCCTCAAGCCTAGGTGATAAATACCTCTCTAAACCCTAGCCTCATGTCTAGGTGACAAATACCTCTCTAAAACCCTAGCCTTAAGCCTAGGAGACAAGACTCCTCTCTAAGCCTTAGCAATGATTATCCCAATCTTTTAATCGCTTGGTTCTTCGGCTCGGGAAGCCATAATAATCCCAATCAATTCACACAACTATTCTTCTTCATGCCTAAGAGCCTAAGTCCTTTGGCGCCGCATGGGTTCCCGCATCTTCAAAGGGTCCGTCCCGCATTTCAGGTCTATCCTCCATTTCAAGGGTCCGTCCCCGCATCTTCAAAGGGTCCGTCCCGTACCTTCAAAGGGTCCGTCCCGCATATCAAAGGGTCCGTCCCGCATTTCAGAGGTCTATCCTCCATTTCAAAAGGTCCGTCCTGTATCTCAGAGGGTCCGTCCCGTACTTTCAAAGGGTCCGTCCCGCATCTTCAAAGGGTCCGTCCCGCACCTTCAAAGGGTCCGTCCTGCATTTCAGAGGTCTATCCTCCATTTCAAAGGGTCCGTCCCGCATCTTCAAAAGGTCCGTCCCGCATTTCGCAGGTCTATCCTCCATTTCAAGGGTCCGTCCCGCATCTTCAAAGAGTCCGTCCCGCATTTCAGAGGTCTATCCTCCATTTCAAGGGTCCGTCCCGCATCTTCAAAGGGTCCGTCCCGTACCTTCAAAGGGTCCGTCCCGCATATCAAAGGGTCCGTCCCGCATTTTAGAGGTCTATCCTCCATTTCAAGGGTCCGTCCCGCATCTTCAAAGGGTCCGTCCCGTACCTTCAAAGGGTCCGTCCCGCATATCAAAGGGCCCGTCCCGCATTTCAGAGGTCTATCCTCCATTTCAAAGGGTCCGTCCCGCATTTTCAAAGGGTCCGTCCCGCATTTCAGAGGTCTATCCTCCATTTCAAGGGTCCGTCCCGCATTTCAAAGGGTCCGCCCCGCACCTCCTTTGAGTCCGTCTCACATATACCTTCTTTGGGTACGTCTTGCACGTTCTCACTTTTTCGAACTACGACTTGGCTTGATTCCTCTTGGGATACGTAGGTAGCCCGACGTGGGTTCAGCCGCTCGACCTACCTGGTCATCTTCCGTTTGCAACCCAGCTCGAGTCCAAACTTCACATCCGCAAGCTCACCATTTCACCTCCTGAAATCCCTTTTTTCAGGACGGATCCTATTTTTTATCGTCGACCCTACTTGTCTTACAAGAAGCGTCGTCGAGGGGCTACTGTTAGTACCCGGTCCGAAAAAAAGGCATTCTTAATGTCTGGCCCGGTTATTTAAGTGAAACCCTAAAAAACCTACTCTTTATTCTGTCCCCTCCGCCGTCATCCACATTCGTGGAAAGTACGCCAAGGGATAGTGCCGATCGGCCCTTTCCTTGGTGAATGGCCGATCGACCCTTTATTATTGTGCCGATCGAACCTAAGTTTTTGTGCCGATCGACCCTTAGTTTCAGTGCCGATCGACCCTTATATTTAGGGCCGATCGACCCTTTAGTTGGCCCAGCCCAAGTACCGAAGCACTATAAATAAGTGTGACCGGCTCCCATTCTAAACACACAAATTACTCGGGAGAAACGAGACTACTCTTGTTTTACCCACAGTTCTTCTTACTCTCTTCGAATCGCCCTAGATTCGACCCCAAAGTCTTGCTACAATTGGTAAGACTCTTTTTAATATTTTTGTTCCCTATTATTACTATTGTCTTATTACATTTGCATGCTTATTATATTTTAATTGTTCCTTTATGCTAGATTTAGGACTGTTTTAATATATTTAAATATGCAATAGCCGAGGATGATCTAAGGTTTCGCCCAAGGAACCCAATGGATCTAGGAACTATTTCTTACCTTCCACCTTAGTTATAATTATCCCATGATCAACAATCCCCCAAGGATGAACGTTGATTAGTGCAACTTCCGAGGGCCTAACTCAAAGGTTCTAGGGTGTGATCATCAATTAATTCTTTCTCTCCCCTCCTCCTTATGCATGATCCCGTTTCTCCTATCTATTCCTGTAAACACCGCACACAACCAACACCCCACATGCTAGAAAGACCGATTCGTCGGGCAATAGGAGTGATAACGCTTCTTCTTCTGTTGTAACTTGACCCCCGAACCCAATTAACTGTTTAGCCTTTTTTCAAAGCTTTGGGCTATATCAAAGTGGCGTGGCGACTCTCAAAATTTAAATTAATATTTTTAATATGGTTTAAATCGAGTGTCACTAAATGAATATCCTATTTCGGTCCGACTTCCATAATTATTTATTTCAAACTTCCGAATGCGCGTTGCATCGGGACGGGGTATTCACACCTTTCACCTATAAATACAAATGCACCTCATTACATTTTTTTTTCACAAAACTCTCTTAACTCTCTCTTAACTCTCAAGCTCAAAGCCTCAAATCACTCACCAACATTCATATTTTCAACCATTATTCCATAATCCATCCTCATTTTTCATATTTTCATCCCTTTTCATACACACCATCATGTCTTCTTTTCTTAGAAATTTAACAAAAAAAATGGGTAGCAAGAGCAAAAACAACCAACTTTCTTCATCTTCTCGACTACCACCGCCACCACCACCAAATGATATTCCCTTTTATGATGGGGGAATGTCGGGGAGAAATCAATGGGAAAATAATGAAGGAGATCAACAATTTCCAATACCGCCTTTCATGTCACAACAACCACAATTTGTAGGAACTCCAAGTACTGAAGAAAGTGATGCACATAACATACCACCAGTACCACCAACTGCACCAAGAGAAAGGGGTCGCGGTCTTCGTGGAGGCGGTCGACAAGGTCAACCGCATGAACCTAAAATTCATGAATCGAAGTCCCCAATTTTTATTCGTCACTTTAGGAAGGAGCTCGGAGTGGACAAACACGGCGAGGAGGTTTGGAAAGTGATATGTAACTATTGTAAAAATATTTATACTTGGAGGGATGGCAATGGACACGACACTTATACCAAGCATGTTCGAGTTCATCATCCTACCGAATATGACATAGATCCAACTCAAACACAACTCCAAGGAGTTTCGACTTCTTCGATTGGCGCTTTAGGTACGTCTTCTTCTTCCACCGCTACATTTCATTATAGTGAACAAAACCATAGAAGAGGTATGGCAAAAAAAATTGTGTTAAATGTCTTTCCTTTAGTTTTGCCAATGATGAATTCTATGAAGATTTTGCTAAACTCTCTCTTAACCCCGCTGCAAAAAGAATACCACGTAAAACTCTCACACGTGATATTGCAAAAATAGTCGGGGAATATAAATATGGTTTAATACAAACATTGCTAATTTATCTCAACAAGTTTCTATTTGTTCGGATATATGGAATGATAATCGTTGTGAACATTTTTATATGGGAGTAACTTGTCATTGGATTGACAATTCTTGGACCATTCAAAAGAGATTGATTGCATATAGAGACTTTGATGATGAGCATACCGCACACAATATTTCACTTAAACTACAAAGTATTTTACAAGAATATAATTTAGTTACTAAAATTTTTTCAATGTCTTTTGATAATGCTAGCTCTAATACTGCAAGTTTACCGGAGCTAATTGGTATTTGTAAACTGGTATTAGGTGGAATTTTTTTTTCATATTAGATGTTTTTGTCATATTTTAAATTTATGTGTGCAAGATGGTCTATCTACTTTACATGATTCAATTATTCCTATTAAACGAGGTATACAGTTTATTATGAGAAAAAGTTCCAATCAAAGGAAATGGAGAGACTATTGCAAGGAAAATGATATCCGTCCCAAAAAATTTTCAAATGATGTTACAACTAGGTGGAATTCTACCTATAAACTTTTAGCGGATTCTTTTCTTTATAAGAAATAAATTTGCTTGTTTTTGTCTTCCGTTGGTTACAAATACACCATATTTCCTCATCAATGGAGTGCTTGTGTAAGCATGATCAAATTGTTGAAAAATTTCAAGGATGCCACTGTCATGTTATCCGGTACGTATTATCCTACTTCTAACTTAGTTGTTGATCATAGTACCATTATTTCGGGTACATTTTGTGAATTTAAAGATGATCCCATAAT
This sequence comes from Adenophora triphylla var. japonica, assembly GCA_022495995.1. Taxonomy (NCBI): domain Eukaryota; kingdom Viridiplantae; phylum Streptophyta; class Magnoliopsida; order Asterales; family Campanulaceae; genus Adenophora; species Adenophora triphylla. The sequence continues at coordinate 314,191 of JAFEMH010001731.1, read as the reverse complement.
TGGTCCAGCTATTGTTAGCATGAAGGAAAAATGGTTGAAATATTTTGAGACAATTCCAAGTATTTTTTTAATTGCAAAAATTTTAGATCCAAGGGTTAGAATGGATGGTTTGGAACAACTTCTTACATATTACTATATCAACTTGTTTGATGCAAATGATTCCCGTTTTCCAAATATTGATCAAATATTGTCCGATGCGAAAAATGAATTTTTAAATGTTTTTAAAGAGTACAACTCAATTTATGGTGGTGCTAGTACAAGTGAGGCTCCTCCTCGTCAAACTAGTGAAATGGACAACTCTTTTTTGACTTATTTTTATGAAAATAGAAAACGCTCTAGAGGAAGCGGTTCTAATGCGGAATTTGAATATGATGATGAGGTTGGATTTAACATTTTACATTGGTGGGCCAAGAGGGCGAGTTCTTATCCTATTGTTTCTAGGATAGCAAGAGAAATATTTGTTTTCCCGCATCAACGGTTTCAGTTGAGCACACTTTTAGCATTGGTGGAAATATTGCGGATCCGCAACGTGCAAATTTAACGGTCGAAAATTTAGAAAATCAAAATTTGTTGAATGATTGGGTCAAAGCGGAGGAAAGAGATCAAGAGACAAAGTTTTCCTCATCCGATGAAGATTTCTTTGTTACAACATCGGGAAGTGACGACAACAATGACACAATCCCAATGGCCCCAATGTAAGTTGATGTAATTTATATAGTTTAATTTGTATAATATAATTTGTTACTTTGTTTTATTCTATATATTAGGTTTTTTTTTGTTTAGATTAGATTGTTATAATTTAAATAAATATTGTAAAATAGTAAGAACGAGGTTAAGGCTCCTTATGTCCTCCCTTACGTATAAAAGGGCAAGGTTGGTTGTCCCTCTCATTGTAATATTTTATCAATTATTAATAAAATTTAAGGGTACCGTCCCTTTTTCTTTTATAAAATCTTTTAAAATAATTAGTTTATTATTCATCTTCATCCAAATTTGTTAGATTTTAACAGTTTTGATGGCTTAAAAGAGAAGAAAAGGAAAAGGAAGTGACCAAAGTGCACTGACCAAACTTTGGGGTTGCTTGAATTTGGTTCTGGGCGGTCGCCCATGTGTGCAGAGGTTTTTGACATTGCTTGAATTTGGTTCTGGGCGGTCGCCTACTTCTCTTGGCCGGTCGCCCACCTGAACAGCTTTCCAAAAAAAAGGGGACCAAAATAGAACCGGAAAATTGTGGAACCGGAATCGGGACCGGCAGCAAGGAACCGGAATCGGGAACCGGATTTTAGAGGTTTTATCTCGGTTCCCCCCTTTCCCGGAACCGGAACCGGCGGTTCGGAACCGAAATCGGAACCGGGAACCGGTTACCCATGTCTACTACCACCACTACTACCACCTCCACTACTACTACCACACTACTACTACTACTACTACTACCACTACGTACCACCACTGCTACTACCGCTACTATCCCAACTCCTAAACCCTAAATCATAAACTTATACCCCTAAATCCTAAACTCTAACCCTAAGCCTAAACCCTAAACCCTAAATCTAAGTTCGCATATACTTATACCCCAATCCTAAACCCTAAATCATATACTTATACTCCTAAACCCTAAACTCTAACCCTAAGCCTAAACCCTAAACCCTAAATCTCAAATCTCATATACTTATACCCCAACCCCTAAACCCTAAATCATATACTTATACCCCTAAACCCTAAACTCTAACCCCTAAATCCTAAACTCTAACCCCTAAACCCCAAACCCTAAATCCTAAATTTCAAATATCATATACTTATGCCCCAACCCCTAACCCTAAATCATATACTTTATACCCCTAAACCCTAAACTCTAACCCTAACCCCTTATAAACCCTAAACCCTAAATCTCAAATCTCATATACTTATACCCTAGACATGTCCAAAATCTAATCGAAACCGGCTAATTAACCGACAGTTTTTAATCGGTCAACTAACGGGTCAAACCCGTTAACCGGTTTAACCGTAACCGGATTAACCAAACCGTCGGTTAACCGGTTCGGTTAAGGTTACAGATTTTTCAAACCGACTAACCGTCTCGGTTATTTAACCGGTTATAACCTTTTGAAATTCCAGTCTGTTTTTTAACGTTTCCAGTTAGTTTTTTAGAATTCAGTCAATTTTTTAACGCTTCAGTTAGTTTTTTAACGTTTTCAGTTAGTTTTTCAAAATTTCAGTTAGTTTTTTGAAATTCCAGTCAATTTTTTAACGTTTCCAGTTAATTTTTTAACATTTTCAGTTAGTTATTTTGTTAATTAGTTCTAAAAAAATTATAAATTAAATTAAATTATCATCGACAAAATTATTCCGTCGCTGATAAATCAAAAAAAAATATTTAAAAAAATTAAATTATCACCGACGGAATAATTTCGTCGCTGATTAATTAAAAATAATTAAAAATTAAATGTTATAATCACCGACGAAATAACTCAGTCGCTGATTAATTAAAAATTAAATGCTATAATCATCGACGGAATAATTCCGTCGCTGATTAATTAAAAATAATTAAAAATAAACGCTATAATCACCGACGGTATAATTCCGTCGCTGATTAATTAAAAATAATTAAAAATTAAATGATATAATCACCGACGGAATAATTTTGTCGCTGATTAGTTAAAAATAATTAAAAATTAAATGCTATAATCACCGACGAAATAATTCCGTCGCTGATTAATTAAAAAAAAATAAAAAACAAAATTAATTTACCACTGACGGAATTATTCCGTCACTGGGTAAATTAAAAAAATTAAGAAATATTTAATTACCACCGACGGATTAATTCCGCCGCTGAGAAAGGAATAGCGACGGAATTTTCCGTCTGTAATCTAGGGGCCAATTTAGTGGCGGTAATGAAACGAATATTCGACGAATGTTCGTTTTTAGCGACGGAATAAATTTGGCGTCGATATTATCGACGGAATTTAATTCCGCCGCTGGGTTCCGTCGCTAAAAACGAACATTCGTCGAATATTCGTTTCATTACCGCCACTAAATTGGCGCCTAGATTACAGACGGAAAATTCTGTCGCTAATTTGATATTTTTTATTAAAAAAATTATATATATATATATATATATATATATATATATATATACTCCCTCCGTCCCGTCCGAAAAGTCACAAAATGGACCTCGCACGTAAATTAAGGAAAGTGATGTAGGAAAGAGAAAAAGTTTAAATGTTGTGAGTATGAAAAATTAAATAGGAGAGAGAATGAGTGGGAGGAATAGTTAGGAGAGAGAATGTTGTGAGTGTAAAAGTAAAGTAGGAGAGAGAATGAGTGGGTGGAATAGTAATAAAAACTTTCCTTTTTGGGAAAGTGCCTTTTTAAATAGGACGCCCAAAATGGAAATTTGTGGCTTTTCGGGCGGGAGGAGGGAGTATATATATATAATTCTTTGTAAATATTTTTAAATCAGTCCCTTAAGTTCTATTATTATCAAAACAGTCCCTTAAACTTCCCTTATACCACAACCACCATCAACCACCACCAACCACCGTCTCAATCACCGGCACCCAAAACAAAGCAAACTCTAAATTCATCAAACAAGGTCCCAGCAAAATTCAAGGTCCCAGCATAAAATTCAACGTCTCTTATTCTCCATCTTCAAAGATACTTACTTGGCTAACAGATCTGCAACAACAACACCAACACCATTCATAAAAACATAGAAATTAAAACTAAATCTGAAAATATCAAACCCAAATTAAATCTAAAAACTTGAAACACTTTAAACTGGTTATTCTTCACTGCAAGGTGATGAGCAGTCTCTCCTCGAGCTGTCACATAATCACTAAGTGATGTGGAGACATTTGAACTTTCTGTAACTCCGCTCTTGCCTATATAATCATGAATCCACTTCCCTTGATCCAAGGCCCCAAGTTGAGCACAGGCAGATAAAGCACAAACAAGAACAGCCTCATTGGGCTTCACATTATCATCACTACTTAACATATCATGAAAATATTTAAGGGACTCAGTATACCTTTCACCTCCAAGAAAGCCCGAAACAATTACTGTCCAAGACACTTCATTGCGCACTGGCATCATATGGAACAGTTCGCTGGCTTTACCCATCTCCCCATATTTCGCATACCCACACACCAGGCTAGTCCACGAGAACACATCTCTGTGCAACATTTCTTCGAACACTTTGCAGGCAGAGTCCATCTTCTCAAAAACTGAATACAAACTTATTAACGAATTCCCCACATATAAATTAGTCAAATACCCATTCTTTATCACCATCCAATGAACAATTACGCCATGTAGTTTCGAAATTTGGTGTGAACATGAAGTTATCAAGAAGGTGAATGTGTAATCGCCGGTGATGTTGAAGAATAAGAGAGGGATGATGAGGGAGGCGGTGTGGGTGGGGGAGCTGGAAGTACTGGTGGTGATGGCGGCAGAGGAGGAGAAACCGGTGGCTTGGATATCGGAGGAGAATGTGCCGGCTGCTTATATGCCGAAGGAGGAACCGCCGGTGGTGACTTGATGAGTGGTGGAGCAGGGATTGGGGTTGGTGGAGGAGGTGGCTTCACCGAAAAAAGGGGAGGCGAACGAGGAGAATCAATGGAAAAGAAGAAGTGGGAAGGGGCTGTGGGAAGGAACGTGAAGAGAGAGAGAGAGAGAGAGAAGATGAGGGAGGCTGCCATTGATTTCGGCCGGTGATGTTGAATTGAGGGGGAAGATGAAGCTTCCATTTAGAGAGAGAGAGAGTGTAATGTTAGCGTGAAGAGTGAGAGAGAGAGAGAGAGAGCAGATGAGGGAGGCGGCGCTAGGAATAAAAGGGATGTGGGTAGGGTTTTGATTTAGGCCATTGATTTAAAGTAAATGGATGGTTGAGATGATAATTCAAGTGAAATAGTTTATTAAAATGTGAGCCATTGGATCCAAGTCAAATGTATTATTATAGATGGCAAGATGGTGATCCATGTCAAAGCTAAAAATTTAATAAAATAAATGTCAAATAGTTAATAATGCTTATTATTAATAACCATTCTTTATACTTTAAAAATATATTGCTTAGTAATATATTTGAACCCCTAAACCCCACTCTATACCCTAAATAAATTACACCATAAATCTTATACCCTAATAACTATAATAATTTAAAAATTAATAAAAATAATTACTTATAACTCTAATAATTTAATATATGATATAATTTCATAATAATGGGTGTATAGTAAGTAATAATATTTAATAATAACAATAGTGATAATGATAGTAATTAGTAATAAAAACAAGTAAATATCAATAATAATTATTAATAATTTTTTATATAATTTTTAAAAAAATATTCAGTACTAAAAAAAGTCTCAAATAGTTTTTTATATTAAAAAAAAATTAAAAAGAATATACTTACCCTATACACTATACCCTATACCCTATATACTATACCATATACCCTATACCCTATACCTTATACCCTATATACTATACGAGCAAAAAACCAAAATATTACTTTTTAAATAATTATTTACTAAAATAACATCAAAAAAAACTTATTTACCATAATAACACTTTTTTTGAAAACCGGCACTCCATTTTCTGGATTTAAACAAAATCCGGAACTCCTAATTCCGGTTTTAAAAATCTTTTTTTTTTTGTTAAATCCGGAACCTCTATTTCCGGTTTTAAAAATCAATTTTTTTTTGGGTAAATCCGGCAATAGAACTTCCGGTTTTAAAAAATGAATATTTTTTTTTGGGCTAGATCGAATATAGAGAGAGAATTGATTTTTTTTTTTTAATTTGGCTAATCCGGAAGTTGCACTTCCGGTTTTAAAAATGTAAAATCCGGCATCTCAAGTGCCGGTTTTAAAAAAAACATTTTTTTTTGGTCATTTTTTTTTTTTGGTCAGAGAGAGAGTGAAATTAAAGTTTTCTATTTTAAATGTGTAATCCGGCATTAGAGATGCCGGTTTTAAAAGCAATTTTTTATTTTTTTTGTTTACATTAATTGCTTTGACTGAAACACTGAAAAAAAAACTGAAAAAGTTGAAAAAAGTAGCTTGTATCAGTACTTACACAGAAGAACTAAAGAAAGAAAACAAAAGAAGAAGATAGAAAGAAAGAAAGAGAGAGAGAGAATTCGTTGTGCCATTACTTGCACAAAAGAAATAAAGAGAGAAAACAAAAGAAGAAGATAGAAAGAAAGAAAGAGAGAGAGAGAGAGAGAGAGAATTCGTTGTGTTAGAGAGAAAGAAAGAAAGAAAGAAAGAAAGAAAGAAAAAGGTAGTGAATAAAGAAAGAAAGAAAGAGAAGAAGAAGGAGGAGGAGGAAAAAAGAAGAAGAAGGAAGAGAAGATTAAGAAAAATTTGTAAGGTTAGTTTTTTTTTTTAATTGGTTGTTAAATCTATTATTATTTGTTTGATTAATTATGGTTGTTAAATCTATTAGGATTTTGACACATTTTTTTTTTAATTTTTTAGGAAAAAATATGAATGGAGTTCCACTTGTTTTCATGTGCTATTGGGGAGGAAATGATGAAAATCCGTTTGAAGTTGAGAATTTTGTAAAGGCTCCAAAATGTGCACTTATGGCTAAAACTCGATGGAGTTATAGGAAGTTGATTAAGAAGTTATGTAAGAAAATTGGGGCAGATCGAGCCAATATTCAATTCGAAGTTACTTGTATATATCCTCATCTTGTCGCCCATGGGGTTTCAAACTAAATTCCATTTGTAATCGAGAATGATATGGGTATGAAACTCATGTTTGATGTTTCTGCTCAGTTTGGGGGGTTGAGTTGCTTACAATTGTATGTTAAGATGAATTCAGTTGATAATGTGAATGTTGAGGAGCCATTCCAAAATGAGTATGTTAATGACATGGATACCTTACAGATGGATTCTTTAAGCTACTACAATGAGAGGGGCGCTGGAACAAGTACAGGAACACATGTGGAAGAGGGAGAGGGAGAGGGACAGGGAGAGGAGGAGGAGGAAGAGGAAGAGGGAGAGGAAGAGGAGGGAAAGGAGGAGGGGGAGGAAGAGAGAGATGGGGAATGGTATGATGATTCAGATAATGATCCAAATTATGAAGAAAATATTGGGGCCCTTATAAATTATGATCGTGATGATGGATACAATGATTGTAGTAGTGCTACCGATGTTAGCGAGAATGAGGGTAATTATGGGGTGAGGGAAGATTTGGGGGTACATTTTGTTGGTTATGAACAGCAGCCAGATAACGTGTATAAGAGAGCAACCTATCAATTTTAGGGTGATATTGGGGAAGGATCACAAATTTATGATAATAACGAATGTAACTTTGAGGCTTGGAATGGAGAATTTGATGATATTGCCAAATGTATGCGCTTTTCTCAGAAGTTTGAGGTGCAACATAAAATGAAAATATTTCATATTGAGAAAAAATTGCGCTTCAAGGTTAAAAGAAGCACAACCCGAAAGTGGACGATTGAATGTTTGGTGAAAGATTTTCCATGCAATTTTTATGTGAATGTGAGTTTAAAGAAGAGTGGTTATTGGGAAATAACCAAGTACACGGGTCCTCATTCTTGCTTGGGTACAGAAATTGCCGAAGATCATCCAAACTTAGACGCTAAGTTCATAGGACGAGAAGTTTTGGGACTTGTTAAGGCTGATCCCGAGGTGAAGATTTCAGTTGTGAAGGCAACAATAAAAACTAATCATGGGAAGGATGTTTCATATAGAAAAGCATGGTGTGGTAAACAAAAAGCCATTGCAGAGGCATATGGAGACTGGGAAGGATCATACATAAGGTTGCCACGTTTGTTAGCAGCTATCCAAAAGTGAAACCCTGGAACAATTGTGGAGTATTCTGATCCTCCTCCTCCTGGTGCTTTAGGTATGTTTGATCGTGTATTTTGGGCATTTGGCACTTGTTTAAAAGCGTTCTCTTATTGTTGTCCTGTTATTTCTGTTGATGGCACATTCATGCATGGAAGATATAAAGGGGTTATACTTATTGCCATGGGTGTTGATGCGAATGATTGTATACTTCCTCTCGCATTTGCTATTGTTGAAAAGGAGGACTACCGCAATTGGTGTTGGTTTCTACATCTTCTTTGCAAACATGTTATTAAGGGTCGTAGTATTTGCTTGATATCTGATCGACATGGTGGCATCCTTTCCACAGTTGGAGATAACAGATCCTGGCCTCGAAATTTTGTTCACAGATGGTGCATGTTACATTTGCGAGCTAATTTTCTTAAAGCTCACAAGGGTGTTGGATTAAAAGATCTTTTCTGGAGAGCTGCTAGCACCACCCAAGACAAAAGGTTGAAATGTTATTTGAGGTAGATTCGTATAATCAACCCTGAGGCGGTTAAATGGTTTGACTACTTGGATGCTCATAAGTGGACAATGGCTCATGATGGTGGATATATGTACGACATTAGGACTACCAATTTGTCTGAAGTTTTTAATGGTGTAATGAAAGGAGCTCGGGGGATGCCTATTTCAGCAATTGTTGAGACCTCCTTCTACAGGTGTGTGTCATACTTTCAAGATAGACTCAGTAAAGCAATCCGGGCTTTAGGGGGAGATCCTAGTATCCCACAGGTAAATACCACCTTAAAATTCAGTCAGAGGGTCGATAATAGATACCGGTATAACTTGAGAAAGGCTGGGTTTCATCAAGTTAGAAGGTTTAATGACACGCCAACGGGTGTTTATCAAGTGACTACTAGAGTACGAGGTGACAAAGGTGGACACATTCAAGTTGTGGAATTGGGTGCTGGAAAATGCACTTGTGGCAAATGGACCCAATTTCATTACCCATGTTCGCATGTTCTTGCGTGTTTCAAAACGCAAAACGTTGATGGTTTGAAATATATTGGTTATTTTTACAGCCTTGACTCATACTACAAGACGTGGAGCTGTTCTTTTCATCCAATCCATGATGAGGCCTATTGGAATGTGGATCACATTGTCCCACGTTTTTATCCTAACCCGAACCACCTCCGTGATAAGCAAGGAAGACCCAAGTCAAGGAGATTGAAAAAATCTATGGATTGGCAAGTTTCTAAGAAGAAGAATCGTTGTGAGATTTGCAAGGTAGAAGGTCACACTCGAAGGAGGTGTCCAACTCTTAGGGAGCAGAATTGATTGTGATTTGCATTTTTAGTTCTTCAGTTTACTACTTTGAACAATTAAGTATCGTTATTTTATTTGAAGTTGTAATATATTCAAGTATGAATGTTGTTATGTTATTTACCAAGGAGTGAATGTTGTGTTATTTACCAAACTTTATGCCATAATGCCATGTAACCATTTTCCGAACAATATTTAAACCCCTCTATAGGATAGAAAATACAAGTTCCATACCCCTTCCAACATAACATTTATATTTATGGAATACCTGCAACACAAATAAACTAATGTCATTTGTTGAACAATCACCCACTCACAGTCTGTACCACCCAATTTTACCTTGAATACATTGGGGAGTGTGATGTTGAGATAATGTGCTTTACGTGAGGGGGAGAAAACAACAACCTAAAAATTACAAAACAACATGATTAGATGGCAATATTAATAATAGGTTCTAGCTGTTGCATTTTTAATACATCATACCTGATGAAGTATCAGAAAAGAACCAACAACTATGTCATTTCCGAACTCACTCTCAGTAAACACCTTATGATGAATTGAAACACCTATTGTTCCTGTAGGATCCTATCAATTTTACCTTAATTAGTAAGATAAGGCACATACTAATCATGCTAGAAAACATACAAAACTCATATGCTAACCTTCAAAGTCACCATAGAGTCACCAAATTCATTTCGTGTGATGGTCTTGACAACAGCAATCACAACATTAATCCTATCAAATCCATTGATACATCCGCCCTTGACAGTATTCAAAGGGGTAGCAGGAATCATACCATCGCCATTGAACAGTTCAAGTGCGGAGAGCCAAGGATTGCGTTCGAAATCTTTATCCTCCTTGGGATCTTCAATCGCTTTCCTCACATACTCTTGGGTCGGAATCAGAGGTTCCTGAGAGGATCCCCCTCTCTGACGATCGAGGTTTCTCTGGCGCATAGCCAACTGCACATCACCAGCGGGACTAGGAATCAGACGCTCTGAAGAGGGTTAAGACTGATTTATTTGAGAGAGGTGAGAGGGTTGAGGGGCAGATGTTTGGTCGGAGGAATGAGGACGTCGATTGGAATGGCGGGGGAGACTAGGATATCCATTTTTGGGTTTTGTATGAAGCTATGAACGAGGTTATAATGAAACTGGTCGTTTCTTTTAAAAGGGAAATTAAGATAAACCCGGCATTGGCAGTGCCAGGTTTGTCAGTTAAGATAAAACCGGCATTGGCAGTGCCAGATTTGTCAGTTAAGATAAAACCGGCATTGGCATTGCCAGATTTGTCAGTTAAGATAAAACCGGCATTGGCAATGCCGGATTTGAATGTATATATATGAACAAGTTAGTGTAAAGTAATTAGCCTAAAGTAACCAAGTGGGTTTTTGTCATTTATTGAATTCAAAATTTAACAACGAGGATCACGAATTGTTTTCACAATAGCCTTACACTTTCAGAAAAGATAAAGTAACAATAAAAGAAATAATATGAATTAAGATACAAGAAATCCTATAATAATCAATCCAAACATTTAGTGACCACATCCCGGTCACATAGGAAATCCGTCACTGATAGTCAGATGGGGTGATAGGATTACGAGGATTGCGATTCCTTGACCCTCTTCGAAGCATGCGATCTAATAAGCTTGTACTTTTCCTAGATGAAGATGACCGATGAGGTTCTATAGATGAAGATGGCCGATGAGGGTCTATGGATGGTTCATCAGGAAATGTGGTAGGAGACAAACTAAAACTAGGCGTAAAACTAGGATCTTGTGAAAATTGTGAAAACCCAAGTACCTGAGATGGAGTCCGAGTATAATCTGTTTGAGTGATACCGCTCTGCCTTTCTGGTCCAGTCGAATGTACCTGATTAAGCATCCCCGTAAATGACCCAAATTGACCTGCGTCTAACATGTCCATATCTCTTCTCCTCTCCGCATTCTCCCTAACACCCTCATCCTCGTCATCCTCCGCCTCCTCCTCATCCTCCGCCTCCTCCTCATCTTGCAACCCCATCTCTTGCTCCTCATGCACGTGTCGGGCATGTCCACGAACCTGATTTTGTCTCTGTGGCACCCCTCGAACACGATCTACCGGTGATGGGGGAGCTTGTTGTGCATCCAATCGTTCCTGCTGCCTAATAGCTGCCAACGATTGTTGGATAATACTACGGTCTAGAAGTTTCTCTTGTGAGACCATACTGCATCGCTCCATTTCGTTGGATATGGCGGTCTGGTTGGATATGTACAAGCGTTGAAGGTTTTGAATCTGTTAAACAAAATTAAGAAAAATAATTATTACAAATATAATGGTTAAAAAATGGTAAAATCATTATATTGAGTATAAAGCTTACCAAACCCTCAAAACAAGTAGCATGTCCCCTGTACCCCTGATCCTCTACAGTGGACGGATTCTGTATCAACGTCCGAGTAATAGATCTGTACCATATCATATATATGTGGGTATAGTCCACCTCCTCCACACCAAAGTTTCCATCAATAACCATATCATCTCGTCTGTCCCACAGATCTATGTAATCCCGATGTAAGATCATCAAGTTCACCTTTGATCGACCTTGACGGTCAATCCGATGCAGTTCTTCATTAGCGTCACAATTGGGAGGGATCCGTTGCAACATCCCGAACTGCCTCATAACACGATCTGGAAGGTGCCACTCAATCCTATCAAAGCAGATAAGGGGCGTCTTTGCCCTCCATATATTCTGGCCCTGATAGCAATAATATGGACCTCTGACACCTGAATATGGCTGCCAAACAACCTGATCCTCGGTCAAAAGCGAAAGCTGATCTCGGTAGCCACGATGGTTGTGGGCGGTAATAGTTGAACATGAAAGGGGACCCTTCCACCTACATACGGAGCAATTGACATAAAAATAGTGACTAAAAATGAATAAATAATAAACAGATCATAAGAAAAATGAAGTAATATAAGTATACCTGCAACCCAATGGCAACGATCCATCCTGCTGAAGTATGTCTACTTGACGCCTAATAGGTTGTGTACACAACAACCTCTCCCATGCCCAAAGCTATATATAAAAAAAAAGTCATGCAAGAAAGATGTTTAGTCTACTAGTATCATGCAATCAAATATAATTTACATACCTGGACAATAGTTAAGAAACCAGCGCAAGTTTTTGAACTGGGTTTCGTTGCTACACACAACCCCCTGTATAGAAAGGACAATACTGCACTACCCCAACTATAATCTCCAATCTTCTGAACGTCCCTCAGCAGTGGCAGGTATATTAGCTTTAATTTGTTGTCACTAGAATCTGCCATGAGACTAGCCCCCAAGCATAGAAAAATATATGCTCGGGTGTACCGATCAATCATCCACCGCTCCGCCCTTGGGGGAAGCTCACCAAAGTACGGAAAGGCTTGTAGAACTCTTGTAACATTCAATGAACAAACTTTCAGTTCACTTTCAGATGGTGTAATTCCAAGTAACTCTTCACATAATTCAATCCATTCCCCCTTTTTCTTAAAAGTTTCTCCACTAATCACAGCATCTCCGTCTATAGGAAGGCCACACAGCATACCAATATCCTCCAATGTGATAGTTATCTCTCCTACGGGTAAATGAAAGGTGTGGGTCTCCGGATGCCATCTCTCAACTAAAGCCTCTATTAAATGTCAATCTATTTTGAAATGACCCAAACTATACACCCCGTAAAATCCAGCTTGTTTGAGACTTTCAACTATCCTCCAATCCAATATATTGGGCAGCCCTGTTGAACCCCTAATTCTAAGTTTTTCAACTGGTTGTCCAGCCCAAATATAATTTGACCGATGGTTAGCCTGTGAAGTCAATACAAAATCATTTATCGGCCATGGATCAACAAAAGATTGCACTGCAAATTGATCCATCTGAAACACACAAATATCATATTCAAATCATACTAATTTAACAAAAAATAATATAAATTTATTGAATACATATGCAGCATTGAGATTGTGCATAATTTGTTTGACATTTATCACGTTAGCATGCATTTATTATATTCCATATTGTGCTTAAGAAAGCCAATTTTATTTGTATTTAATTGTCAGTTCAATTAAATGTTGATAATTTCTTTCATTAAAATTAGATTGTATTCATAAGATTCTAAATAAAAGTAGATATCAATTATCTCGGTCAAAAGAGATTCAAAATTACATAAATTTAAAAAGTAAGGAAAAAATGAAAAATATGATATGATATATTATAAGTGTCGATAGTTCATGGGATATATTATATGTAAACTTACTTAGTATTAATTTAACAAAACATAATATAAATTTACGTAATTAACAATAAAAGAATACTAAGCAGTTATATATATAATGAGCAGAAACATAAATAATTGATATAATACTTACTTAGTAATAGTTTTTGATAAACCTCCTCTACCGAAGTTCTTCTTCTTCTCTTTCTTTCCTAAGGCTTCTTCTTCTCTTTCCTTTCTTCCTGCAATTCTTTTCTTTTCTTCCTTCAATACATTGGCAATGCATCACGGTTATAAAGAAACTTAAAAGGAACACTGGCAAAAAAATTTTGAATCAAACAACCACCCGTGACACACACAAAGCAAAAAACAAAAAAACTTTTTCAAAACAAACAAACTCCCGTGACCAAAAAAAAAATGTTTTTTTTTAAAACCGGCACTTGAGATGCCGGATTTTACATTTTTAAAACCGGAAGTGCAACTTCCGAATTAGCCAAATTTAAAAAAAAAATCAATTCTTTCTCTGATATTCGATCTAGCCCAAAAAAAAATTCTTTTTTTAAAACCGGAAGTTCTATTGCCGGATTTACCCCGAAAAAAAATTTTGATTTTTAAAACCGGAAATAGAGGTTCCGGATTTAACAAAAAAAAAAAGATTTTTAAAACCGGAATCAGGAGTTTCGGATTTTGTTTAAATCCGAAAAATGGAGTGCCGGTTTTCAAAAAAAGTGTTATTATGGTAAATAAGTTTTTTTTGATGTTATTTTAGTAAATAATTATTTAAAAAGTAATATTTTGGTTTTTTGCTCTATGCTAAACCATATACCCTATAGGGTATAGGATATATGTTATAGGGTATACCATATAGGGTATAGGGTATAGGGTATACCCTATAGGGTATAGGGTATATGGTATAGGGTATAGGGTATACCCTATAGGGTATAGGGTATACCCTATAGGGTATAGGGTATAGGGTATAGGGTATAGGGTATACGCTATAGGGTATAGGGTATATCCTATAGGGTATACCCTATATGGTATACCCTATAGGGTATAGGGTATACCCTATAGAGTATAGGGTATATGGTATAGGGTATAGGGTATAAGGTATAGGGTATACCCTATAGGGTATAGGGTTTAGGGTTTAGGGTATAGGGTATAGGGTATATGGTATAGGGTATAGGGTATACCCTATAGGGTATAGGGTATAACCTATAGGGTATAGGGTATAGGGTATAGGGTATACCCTATAGGGTATAGGGTATACCCTATAGGGTATAGGGTATACCCTATATGGTATACCCTATAGGGTATAGGGTATACCCTATATGGTATACCCTATAGGGTATAAGGTATAGGGTATACCCTATAAGGTATATGGTATAGGGTATAGGATATACCCTATAGGGTATAGGGTATAGGGTATACCATATAGGGTATATGGTATAGGATTTAGGGTATAGGGTATACCCTATAGGGTATAGGGTATAGGGTATACCCTATAGGGTATAGGGTATACCCTATAGGGTATAGGGTATAGGGTATAAGGTATAGGATATACCCTATAGGGTATAGGGTTTAGGATTTAGGGTATATGGTATAGGGTATATGGTATAGGATATAGGGTATACCCTATAGGGTATAGGGTATAACCTATAGGGTATAGGGTATACCCTATAGGGTATACCCTATAGGGTATATGGTATAGGGTTTAGAATATACCCTATAGGGTATAGGGTATAGGCTATAGGGTTTAGGATATACCCTATAGGGTATAGGGTATAGGCTATAGGGTATAGGGTTTAGGGTATACCCTATAGGGTATAAGGTATAGGGTATATGGTATAGGGTATACCCTATAGAAAAAAAATAAACAAATGAAAGTATAATGAAGAAATCAAGGACTGGTAAAATTCTTTAATTTTTATATATAAATGTATAGTTTTTTTTTTATTTTTTATGAATATAAATAAATATTTTTGACATTTTTTAGTATTGAAGTTTTTTTCAAAAAGTTATATAAAAATTTTTTTAAAAAAATAAACAAATGAAAGTATAATAAAGAAATCAGGAACGGGTAAAATTAATATTTGATATTCCAAATAAAATATGAATTCAAATAATTTTATACTTTATAAAATTGATATTTGATATCCGCTTTTCAAAAGATGTAAATATAAACTACAATTAAATAATATAATTAACTTATTAACATTTTATGTATGTCACATATTTTTATCATATTTGGCCTTACTTCATTTACATTTGAGGTAAACTTAACAATTAGGTATTAATAAACATGCATTAGACTGAATATATTCAAAAAAAAAAAAAAAAATGCATCGGTAATCCGTCGTTAATCCGTCGCTAAATGAAAATAATATATATTTTTTTTATTTTTCAATTATATAGCGACGATATACATCTGTCGGTAAAATTTTTTGCAATCCCTCGTTAAATCCGTCGGTAATTGAATAAGAATTTTTTTTTTTACTTTATATAGCGACGGAATATATCCGTCGTTATATTAATTTGAGATTTCCGTCGCTAATCCGTCGGTAAACCGTCGCTAAAAAAGGCGCAATTTTTTGGCGCCACTTTTACGACGAAATAGTGACGGAATTTTGTCCGTCGTTAAATCTGTCGGTAAAGTTGTCGTTTTCAGCTTTATTTTTTAAATTTTTTATCCCTACCTATTCCCTCGCTAATCCGTCGCTATTAGCGACGAATTAGTGTCCGTCGCTAAAATCCGTCGCTAAATGACAATTTCTCTTGTAGTGTGTAATGTTCAAAATACATACGGATTCAGTAGCTAACTAGCTAATAAATCCATGTGAAATATTCAAAATACACATGAATTTAGTATCTAACTATTTACTAAATGCAATGTTCAAAATACATATGGATTCAATAACTATATAGCTAATGAATCCTAATGCAATGTTAAAAAATATATATGAATTTAGTAGCTAACTAGTTACTGAATTCATGTACAATGTTTAAATATATTCATGGATTCAATAGCTAACTAGCTACTGAATCCATGTGCAATGTTCAAAATACACATGGATTCAATAGCTAACTAGCTACTGAATCCATGTGCAATGTTCAAAATACACATGGATTAAGTAGCTAACTAGTTAATGAATGCAATGTTCAAAATAAATATGGATTAAGTAGCTAAATTGCTAATGAATCATAGTGCAATGTTCAAAAATACAAATATATTCAGTAGCTAAAATACACATGAATTCAGTAGATAAGTATTTACTGAATTCAAGTATGTGTTAAGAATTTTATTTTTGTTCAACCTTTTTTTCAAAACTCTATATTAAATGAAGTAGTTTAATTCGTCTCATCGATCCAAGAAAAGTAACATTCTCGGATTTTTTTTTTCGACTTATAGGTATTTAGATATTTAATTTTGAAATTTAAGGGAAATTAGGATGGTGACGTGGCAAATTTTGAATTTGTAAGGTCAAATGACATTTTACAACTTTGTCCTTATCTATTCTATTAATTATAAAAATGGCATCGCCTCTATCCATGTAATTTTTAATCTGAACCTTTAATTTGTCTTTTATTCATTGATTGTAGTTGATTATCATGTTTCTCATTTTAATTGATTCTAATTGCAGTAATACCATATATATATATATGCGTGTGTTTGTATTATAACAGAGATAATATACATTTACATTATGTATAAGGTGTTTAATGTTATGTATTTAATATATTTATACATTATATATGTAAGGCTTAGTGTGTGTATATATATTAAATAGAAATGGTTGCCAAACATAATTTCCTATAAGGGTTTAGACCAGATAATAAATGAAAATGATTGGAAATGAAAACATATTTCTTATTCTAATTTGTAAATTAGGACAGGAATGGTTACCAAACGCTACCTAAAGCGTCAAGGAGCTATCTTTATTTAAAAGTGAAAATTGTTAGTGATTTTGAAATGAAAGAGAAAATGGATATCATACAAATATTTAGTCTAAATTAAATTGATTTAATATAAAAGTGGGACTGATCAAAGACGGAGATAATGTGATTGTAATAAAATGTACCAAACAGGTCTATTGATCATTTTCATAATGGAAAAAAAATGTATGGTTGAGCTAGAATAAAGATGGACAAGTTGATCTTAAATTGACATATATAAATAAATGTGAACGGTATAAATCTAAATCTAACACCAACATGGATTCATAAATGAGGAAAACCCAATGGGTCTTAACTCTAAGCAAAGTATACACTATTCTTAAATATGACATAGGGAGTGGGTATCCATACCTATTCTCGTTATCACAGTATGACATAACAATATATCGGCCAAGGCACTATGAAAGCTCGTCGTATGAATATGACGACCATGTATACAAGTCTAAGTCGATCAAGACCAAAGTATGCATAATATGTCGACCAATACCGTATCACCCACATTTAAGTCCACCTGGGTTCTCCTAGTGATGGCAAAGGGAGTGGGCCTCCTGACCTTTGGTCGACTCACATGACTACGACATCTCGACCATTGACTACAAACTTGGGATAAGTCGATTAAGGCCATATGTCGAGCATGACTTGTTTGACTTACATCCGTTTATCAGTTCTAATCCTAGTGTAACATGGAAACCTTGGAATTAAGACATGAGTAGGATTGAACTCCTTAATTCTCTCATAAACTTCCTTTCCAAGGCAGGAAACTGGCTCCTACCAGTATAAATACATGGCATAAATTCCATAAAAATTCTGGTGATGCATTCTTTGGCTCTGAACTATTGTCAATTGATTTGCTCCCATATATGTATATACTTACTCTTACGTCGGAGGGCATTCGCCGGTGAAGCCCCAACTTTACGTATTTGTTCATCTTTTTCATGCTATTCAAGTCAATAGGAATATTCGACCCGCTGAATTTGAGCTGATCCGACGTTTTGGCGTTATCAAAATGTATTCCTCTCTATCCGGAAGATTATTGTACATTGAATAATAAGGTTGGAAGATTATTGTACATTTAATAATGAAAGCGTGTGCTTTTTAGGGAACAAATATGTTTCCTATTTCGAACCAAATAAGCATATTTGGTGATTTGATTTTGGGACTTTCATGGAAAGATTTATATTGTCCTATTGTGAAAAGGATTTTAGTTTTAAGAAATAAAGTGTTTCCTATTTCGAATCAAAGAGGAATTTTTGGTAAGTTGATTTTATGCTTTCATGGAAAGATTCATAAGTATCCTACTTTGAAAAGGACTTTGTAAATAGAGTAAATATCTTTTATTTATGTACATAGTTTTATATTAGGACTAACCTACTAACAATCTATTCCTTTGTGAGTGTGCTTTATGTTTCCTTGTAGGAATTAGATTCTCACATATGGAAGAGTTTGGATTCGTGAAGATCTTCTCCAAGGTGCCTATAAATATAAGGGATTCAGCACAAAGAGAAGCTAGACATTTTACGAGAGAAAAATTCAAATTCTTCATAGGCATTCGACTGAGTTGTGTTTAGGTTGTGAGCTTACATCCGTAACTCACATCTAGGTTTTTATAAAGTTCTCTTGTTTTACTTCTGATTGAATAAGTCCTACTTGGGAAAGGGGAGTTGTTCATATCATAGAAGGTGATTAGAACTTGTTTAGTATTTTCATATTTTAGTTTTTCACTTATTTGTTTTTGTAAGAAACAAAAGTTTTTATAGTGAAAGGTTTTTTGGGCGTAAGCCTAGTTTGCTGATCACACAGATCAGTAAGCGTATATAACTCTTGAGTTATTGCATTTAATTTGCTTTTATTTATTTTATTCCGCTGCATTATCTGTGGATGTGTGGACAGTTGTGAGACACATCTGTACTCACATCATTTGCCTATTGCGTGATCTAAGTTTCCTAGCTACACGAAACTTTCAATTGGTATCAGAGCCAACTCTCGATATATTACTGAGTGTTGATCCAGAAAGTGTAGTCATTATGGAATGCCAAAATCACCAAAACAGGCCTCCTGTCTTGGATGGTACGAACTATTCTCTTTGGAAGTCCAAGATGCGAAATTACATCAAAAGTATTGATGAAAGGGCTTGGATGTGTATTCTTGTTGCATGGCAACCTCCTACTGTGGAGAAGAAGCCTGCGTCTGGTGTTGGTGAGTCTATTTTCGAAAGAAAACCTGAAGAGCAATGGACTCTTGAAGAAATTCAGGCTGCTAATTATAATTCAAAAGCTATGGGTGCTATTTCCAGCCATGTTTCTGGGAATTTGTACAAGCTTATCACTAATGAAAGTGTTGCTAAAGTTGCTTGGGATATTTTGCAAACACAATGTGAAGGAGCACCAAGTGTAAAGGCTACTAGGCTTAGAATTTTAATGGATAGGTTTGAAATCCTTAGAATGGAGGAGACTGAAGATATCGTTTCCTATGCTGCTAAGATCCATGAAATCTCCAATGAATGCACTAGCCTAGGAGAGTCAATTTCGAATGCGAGATTAGTCAGCAAAATCTTAAGGACTTTGCCCGAAAGGTTTAACATTAAGGTGGCTGTTATTGAAGAAACCAACGACACCAACACAATAGGTTTAGATAAAATTGTTGGTATTCTAACTGTTTTTGAGCTCAATCTTGAGGCTCAACAAAAGAACAAGGCAATAGGTATTGCCCTTAAAAGTTCTGCAGCCATTCCAAAGGAAATAGCTGACCTTTCCTCTGAAATTAATGAATCTAATCTTGAGGAAGATGATGTGGATGTAATCACCAAGAAGTTCAATTCTATTTTGAAAAACAAAAGGAGAAATAAGTTTCCTAAAAGGAACTCTCAGGATTTAGATAAACAAGAAGATAATCCTGATGAGGGGTTCAAAAATAAACGTTTCGATAACAAGAAATCCTCTGATTCTGTGCAATGTAGAGCATGTCGTGGCTTTGGTCACTTTGCTTATGAGTGTGCTAACACACTTAAGAAAAGGGGAATTAGTTACACTACTGCTTCGAGTGATAGTGAGGATGATGAAGTATTTGCTAACATCTCTGCGTTTGAATCTTCCTCTGTCTGTTTTAATGCTTATACTGCAGATACAAATGAAAAAGAATTTTCTGAAGCTGATCTGGAGACGGATGTGGATACAGATGTGTACACATCCGAACTCACATCCGAGCAGACCTTTAACTGTTTCTCTGTAAAAGGAGATTCAGATGATGAAGATAGGGACATTCCCTATGAGGAACTCTTTGCAACCTATAAGGAACTACATGCTGATTGGATGAAGCGTATGGACAAGATTGAGGTACTTGCTAAGGTAAATAAAGCTCTTTCTGATAAATTAGCTGCTTGTGAAGATGAAAAAGTCATACTTTTAAAAGAAAATGATGTTCAAAAGATACTATTGCAAGACTTGAAGTCCTTGTGTCCAAAAGAGAAGTTGACCTTGAAAAATTCAAAAATGAATGTGAAAAAGTGAAAATACTTTTACCAAGTTAAATAAAAGTAAGATGAAAATGGAAGAAGCTTTTACTTGTGGGTCAACGTAACAAAGCGGTGCGGGCTTTGAAACCGGTAATTTTGTAAAGGAGGGATGTGAGGCTTCTACTTCAAAAGGTGTGGAAAAACAAGTTTATAAAGAAAAAGTCCTTTTGAGTGAGAAAAAGACCTAGGAAAAGGCACTACATTTGTCATTATTGCCTAGCTCTGGTCACATTAGACCCTACATTACAAACTAAAGGCCGATAAAAAATCTGGTCACTTCAATCAGGCCTCGGATGTGTGAGAAGATGTATGCACATCCGAACACACATCCATGTAATCCGAGACCTCCGCACCACAAAAAGAAAACTGAAAAACAGTGGGTGGCCAAACCAAGTGCTACCTGCAATATTGTTTACTCTTCCCTCAAGAGTAGTGTCTCTGGTTCTTGGTATTTTGATAGTGGGTGCTCTAGGCACATGACTGGGAATCAAGCTTTTCTAGTAGACTATGAGATAATTAGTGGGGGAAAGGTTAATTTTGGTGGTGGTGCTCAAGGCAAAATTGTTGGGAAAGGAACCCTAGATGTTGAAGGTCTCCCAAAATTGCACAATGTATATCATGTGGAAGGTCTTAGGACTAATCTCATTAGTATAAGTCAGTTATGTGATGATGACTTATATGTGAAGTTTGATAAGAAGATTTGTGAGGTGTTTAATAAGTCTAACACATGTGTACTCACTGGTCTAAGATCATCTGACAATTGTTACAAGTTTTGTGACAATTTGTCTTGTTTAAGTTTTTCTGATGTTGGATTTGATGATACACTTGATTTTAACCTCAAAACTGTCGAGGATGATATTTCAGGTTATCAACTAGAGTGGAAATCTGCTGATACAGGAGCTGAAGATACAAAAGGCACTGCAAAGGAAAATCTGGCAGATGTGTGTCCAGATGTGCAGAAGGATGTATCTGCAGATGTGAACACAAGTGTTCCCACATCTGAACCCACATCCACTCGAAGAACTGAGTCTGAAGTCAGCTCTTCAGATTCAGAAGGAGAAGTTATTTCTGAAAGAAACCATGTTGGGTTTGTTGATAGATCAAATGACATTTTGTCCAGAATTCAGAAAGATCACCCCACTTCTCAAGTGGTTGGTGAAATGCATGATCAAAGGCAAACCAGAAGGAATGAGAAGGTAAATAATAGTTATTTGGATACTTTATGGAGTCATACATCCTTATACTCCAAGGTATGTTATTACTACTTTGTGTCTATCATTTTGGGATGCATTGATTTAGATTGGACATACAATTTTGATGATAAAAACATTTGTGTTCGATGTTCCTACCTTGATAACATCCTTGATTCCTGGTATAGAAGGAGAAAAAGTTATGTCTCCTTGTTCATAGCTAAGGCTAAATATGTTGCCCTTAGAAGTTTTTGCACTCTGTTATTTTTGCCGAATCAAATGCTAAAAGACTATGGATTAAATAGCAAAATTTTGACTGCTTTTTGTGATAACAAAAGTGCCTTGGACATATCAAAAAATCCTGTCCAACATTCTAGAACAAAGCACATTGATATTAGACATCATTTCATTAGAGATCTTGTAGAACAAAAAACTGTGTGTCTGGAATTTGTTGAGACTGAAAATCAATTAGCTGATATATTTACAAAAGCATTAGTTTTGGAGAGATTTTCCTCCTTGAGGAAGTCTCTTGGTTTGTGTGATATCTAAGGTTGTGAGCACAAATGTGTCTCACATCCTCTAACACATCTGTATATTAGATTAACAAAAAAAAAATTTAAAATAAAAATTCAAAAAATATCATGCATTAGCACGAAATTTCTCAGTGTGGTCACTTGTGAGTCTTCATCTTGACATTGTTTTTGATCACTTAATTGTGAGTATTTTCTGTCCATGTTATCTTTTGATGACTTGGTATAACCTTCCTAGGTATCTCACAGTGGGTGCAATAAAAGAAAAAAATATATATGTGAGAAACAGCTGCTTCACCCTTAGTATGAAGCCATACCATTGTGATCAAGTGATTTTCATAAGAAAACTTGAAGTCAAACTTGATAAGATCATTGGGAAAAAGGGCTATCTTTGAGATCAAGTAAAGTGAAAGCTACTCACATTGCAAAAATCCACAACAAAAAATTGGTGGATGCATCCTAGAGGCTGTGCAGATTGGATTATTGCTCATTGACTTTTTATCTAAATGTGTCCCTATATGATACTCACATCCTATGCCACATCCATAAGCTGAGAATTTTTTCATCACCTGTGTGTTTGCATCATGCTAGGCATACTGCATTTTTTAGGACATATAGGAGCTTTGTAAATATGCTAGTTAATTTATTTTCATTCTTAATTTATTCTTTGATTTAACATGTTTTTGTTTTCCAATATCTCCCATGAAAGAAAAAGGTGTGTATCAATCCTTATTTAAAAAGGTTGGATAATTTTGAAAGGGATTCTGTTGAAAAAGATATGGCTGAAGTGATTTTTTGTTACCATAAAACGTTGGCAAAATTTTGACTTATTCTAATCCCTAATTTTTTCGTGATTTGGTGTGTGGTAATATCAAAGGGTTATAGCCGTTGGTGGATCTTTGTGAATTTTTGGCTGTGTGAGACCTTTTTGGAAAAAGGATTCCTTAATTCAGTTGGAAAGGGGGAGTTGTATGTTTAATTGTGTGCCTCATCTGTCACATCTCTTTAATCCTTCATTGTGCTTCTTTCCCCTCTACCTCAATTTTTATCACACACACACACACACACCATATATTTCTCTCTCTGTCTGTCTAATCAATCTGCAGAATCAATGGAGCTGAAGCTGTGGATGTGCGTCAGGATGTGGCCACATCTTGTCACACATTTGCAGATTCTTTTGATGCAATCATGGAAGCCTTTGATGCAGAAATTGTTGCAGTTGTTGCCCTCAATGCTCAACTGTTTGCCTCCCAGACACATGCCAAGAATCTTACAGGTTTTTGAAGGTGGATCTCCATAAATGGGTGACTTCACTTTCTAGTCAAAAAGGGGGAGAAGAAGAAAAAGGATGAGAATGATACTGATGTTATCTTTGATGTTGCTGCTGATGTTTCACTTGGGATGCTTAAACTCAGGGGGAGTTTTACTGTTTGTTCTTATTGGTGATTGGAACATCAATAGGTTTGCTTTTAATATTTGTTTTTAATATTTTTAATTGCTTTTAATATTCGTTTTAGTTACTTGTTAGTTTTAGTCTTGATCTATAATCCCTAAATACATTTGCTGAATGGTTGCTTTAGTTTACATCTGTTGAACTGCAATTTTTAGTACTAACTTGTTCTATGCAGTTTTGTGTGGATGTGTTGACACATCTGCACACACATCCATTCAGGGGGAGTTTTCGAATCTGAAAATATTGGTCATAGTAATCAAATCATAAATCTTTAGTTTTGACCAGAAAGTCCAAAATAGGGGGAGATTGAAAGCGTGTGCTTTTTAGGGAACAAATATGTTTCCTATTTCGAACCAAATAAGCATATTTGGTGATTTGATTTTGGGACTTTCATGGAAAGATTTATATTGTCCTATTGTGAAAAGGATTTTAGTTTTAAGAAATAAAGTGTTTTCTATTTCGAATCAAAGAGGAATTTTTGGTAAGTTGATTTTATGCTTTCATGGAAAGATTCATAAGTATCCTACTTTGAAAAGGACTTTGTAAATAGAGTAAATATCTTTTATTTATGTACATAGTTTTATATTAGGACTAACCTACTAACAATCTATTCCTTTGTGAGTGTGCTTTATGTTTCCTTGTAGGAATTGGATTCTCACATATGGAAGAGTTTGGATTCGTGAAGATCTTCTCCAAGGTGCCTATAAATATAAGGGATTCAGCACAAAGAGAAGCTAGACATTTTACGAGAGAAAAATTCAAATTCTTCATAGGCATTCGACTGAGCTGTGTTTAGGTTGTGAGCTTACATCCGTAACTCACATCTAGGTTTTTATAAAGTTCTCTTGTTTTACTTCTGATTGAATAAGTCCTACTTGGGAAAGGGGAGTTGTTCATATCATAGAAGGTGATTAGAACTTGTTTAGTATTTTCATATTTTAGTTTTTCACTTATTTGTTTTTGTAAGAAACAAAAGTTTTTATAGTGAAAGGTTTTTTGGGCGTAAGCCTAGTTTGCTGATCACACAGATCAGTAAGCGTATATAACTCTTGAGTTATTGCATTTAATTTGCTTTTATTTATTTTATTCCGCTGCATTATCTGTGGATGTGTGGACAGTTGTGAGACAAATCTGTACTCACATCCTTTGCCTATTGCGTGATCTAAGTTTCCTAGCTACACGAAACTTTCAAATAATAAGGTTGGTTCGAAACATATATGGAATGTAGTCCATGTATCTATAGTATAAATCACACCTCCACTATCTACAGTATTATAAACAGTTTCATCTGTCGAATTTTTTATTTTGCCCGAATACATTTGTCCCTTTCCCATTTTGTCCTTAAAAACAAAAAAAAACAAAAAAAAACAAACACGTGTCCTTGAACACGGGCATATACCAGTGTTCCATAATAAAGAACCAAAGTAAAAAAAAAAAGAAAAAAAGAAACCCTAAGGATGAGACATGATCAATTATTAACAGCACAAATTGCAACTATGGTAACTTTTAGCTAACCAAGTTCATTTAATCCGGCTAAAAATGATCGGGATGGCTGCATCAACGAGAACTTGATAGCATTGTCAGGGGTTTATAGGGCGTCGTAGGTGGATTAGGAAGATAATATTAAAATATTATATTCTATATTATACATTGTTATATATTATATAATTTAGAAAATTCAATTTAATATGATACTAAAGGTACATATTTATAGGGTTTGCAAAGAGATATTAAAATAAAGGAAGGAGAGAGACGAAGTCAATCATACAAGTTAGAGAGAAATAGTATGAATGACTCAATTTTATTATAATACTAAAGATGCATATTTATAGGGTTTACCAAGAGAGTTTAGAATCCTATTCTAATATAAATATTAACTTTTCTAATCTATACAAAGATTGAGTTTGCTAAATTATATAATATATAACAATATATAGTATAGAATTATAGAATATAATATTCTAATATTATATTCCTAATATGCCCCCGTAAGATGGACGGTCCTTGGATAAGTTCAATCAAGAAAAATGATAAGATGAACCGGGTTTGATGTAGTGGGTGGAGACGGATGTGTTCCCGGACGTGCATGACTATGTCGGAGACGGTGGGGTTTTGGAGAGGGGTTTCGACTATGAGGGTTTGCCGAGGGGTTTGAAGGCGAAGCAGAGGATTTCGGCCGATGAGTTTTGCCGAGGATGTTTGAAAGAAGATGAGAGGGTTTGACAATAGGGTTTTGTCAAGGGATTTGAAGGAGGTAAAGAGGGTTTTGGCAGTAGGGTTTTGCCAAGGGGTTTGAAGGAGATAAAGAGGGTTTTGGCAGTAGGATTTTGCCAAGGTATTTGAAGGAGGTAAAGAGGATTTTGACAGTAGGGTTTTGCCAAGGGGATTGAAGGAGGTAAAGAGGGTTTTGACAGTAGGGTTTTGCCAAGGGGATTGAAGGAGGTAAATAGGATTTTGGCAGTAGGGTTTTGCCACGGGGATTGAAGGAGGTAAAGAGGTTTTTGGCAGTAGGGTTTCGCCAAGGGGTTTGAAGGAGGTGTAGAGGATTTCGGCCGGTGAGTTTGCCGAGGCGAGGTTGAAGGGTTTTGGTGGCGGAAGAGGGTTTCAGCAGTAGTGTTTTGCCGAGGTTTAGGGGGTGGAGTTTTGATGGTGGGGCGGCTTTAGGGTTTTGCCGCTAGGGGGTTTGGCGGAGAAGTCCTATTATGGATCTTATTGCTTTGATACCATATTAGAATAAAGAAGGGTTAGACAAAGTCAATCAAACATGGAGAGAGAGAGAATTGATATGAATGACTCAATTGATTATGATGTTAGAGGTACATATTTATAGGGTTTACAAAGAGAGTTTAGAATCCTATTCTAATATAAATATTAATTTTTCTAATCTGTACAAAAATTGAGTTTCCTAAATTATATAGTATATAACAATAGTATAGTATAGAATATAATATTCTAATATTATATTCCTAATAATCTCTGAGGTAGGATACAATGAGCGGAAGCGTATTTTTGATATTTTTTGCGTTAATCCCATAAAAAGAGTTTGGATTTTATTTTTTTTATTTGTTCCAAAATAAATATTATATTTTATGTATACCAGTATTTTATACACAATTTTGTCAAGATATAAGCTAAGCAATGTACAAAAGAAAAACATATTCCTTAAAAATAATTGACAAATCACGTGTAACATATGTGATGGAATTAGTGCAAAGTATGGAGGAGTTGCTAATTTATGTGGATCCACTAAAGTCATTTTCAAAATAAAAATAGGAATCACTAAAGGTTGTCCTTCTCAAAACGGGTACGTTTCCTAGAAAGGCAAGGCACATTAGGCTTTCATTATATAGCTACACCACTTTTTTTTATTGCTCTCAAAATTGCCACACTAAAGTCTACTATGCATTAGCAACGCTTGGTCAATTTCCTTTAGTTTTGACCACTCTTGGTCATATATGTTCAATTGTGACCACTCCTGGTCAAATCCAATCATTGTGACCGCTCTTGATCGATTCCATTCACTTTTGATAACTCTTGGTCGATTCCATTAAATTTTGACCAATCTTGATCGATTCCATTCAATTTTGATCACTCTTGGTCAATTATGCCCATTTGATCACCCTTGATCAAGCCGCTCTCTTGGACCATCCAATGTGTGCTCTTTCACTTTTGGACCATCCAAGGTCATCTCCATCAATCTTGGACCATCCAGGGTCCGCTCCATCAATCTTGGATCATTCAAGGCCCGCTCCATCAATTATGGACCATCCAAGGTCCGCTCTATCAAGCTTTATTCATCCAAGGTCCGCTCCATCAATTTTGGACCATCCAAGGTCAGCTCCATCAATCTTGAACCATCCTAAGTCTGCTCATAAAATTTGGACCATCCAAAGTTGGCTCCATCAATATTGGACCCTCCAAGGTCAGCTCCCCCAATTTTGGATCATCTAAGGTCCGCTCCATCAATCCTTGACCCTCCAAGGTCCGCTTCTCCAATCTTGAACCCTTCAAGGTTTCCTCCTCTCAATCCATCTCCATTGACCATACATGGTAAATTTCCCATCTATCTTGGACCTTCGTAATCAATCCCAACCTAAAAATGGTCATCCTCCCTCTTGGACCATGTCTGGTCTAATTCTCCTCGAACTTAAAAGGTCACCCTCCTTTCATGCCAAAGATTTGCACCCCTTTCTCCTAGACCTCAAAAGGTAACCTTCATCCATGCCAAAGATGGCACCTCTCTTCCACGACCCTAAAGTGTCACATTCCATCCGTGCCAAAGACGTAACACCTCTTCTCAACCTTAAAAGGTCACCATCCATGCCAATGATGGCTCCTCTCTTCCCCGGCCTTAAAAGATCCCCTCACATTTGATTCTAATGATGGCCATATCCAAATCTCGACCATTCACAATCCAATCTCGACCTTTCACGGTCCAACTCAACCTTTCACGGTCCAATCTCGACTTTTCACGGCCCGAACTCCAATCTCGTTCTTTCACGGTCCAATCTCCGATATCGACCTTTCATGGTCAAATCTTGACCTTTCACGTTCCAATCTCAACCTTTGATGGATGTGTTTCTACCCATACAAATGATATAACTTTAGACTTATTTAAGGCTCAACCTTGTATGTTTTGATGACTTTTTGGATTGTTTATGAATATAGGAAAGAAGAGGAAAAATGCATGGATTATGAGCTTAAAGGTTGCAAAAAGGAATGATCCGCATCAGAGCAGCAATGAAAGAAATAATGAATTTCGATAAAGATAAAAAGATGTGACCACATAGAAACCTAATCTATTGGATATTACTCGTCGAGATCTTAACAACGATATATGGCAAGTCCAAAATGGAGTTCGTATAAATAAGTTATGCCCTCCGAAAGTTTGCGGAATATTGAGCAGCCGCACAACAATGCACGGTGCGCCTGCACACATGGGAACGAAACTAGAAGAGTTCTCGGTCCATTTGTTCGACTGCACACCCTCTTTTGGGCAGCTGCACAGCCAGGGATCTTAAGGGAATTTTTCAAAAAGTGAGGGACCTATTGGGAATCAATTACAGGGACCTTTTGGTTGTTTTTACATAATTGGAGGACTTTTCTAGAGTTTCTAAAATTTCATGGACCTGAAGGGAAGTTCCGGCCAGCGCCTTGAATTTTCCTATTTCAACAAGGAATTATTTTGTTTTCCTAATTTTGACACCTCCCTCACCCTAGTATAAATAGAACAACTCCAGCCACTTTTAGGGACATGAAATATTATCTTTTTCTCTTCTTTTTGCATCTTTTCTTTCAGTATTCAAGGATTCAAATTTCAGGTTTTGATGTTTTTTACTTTATGTTTTATTTTCCATGGCTCTTATTAATTAATTTTAATTGATTCATCGATTGGATGTAACTACTATTAGATCTCTATGTTATATAAATTCTTCCAATCTATCTTATTCTGTTCATCACAATAGTTTAATTCCGTTTTAGGGTTTCAACTTTACGTTAAGATTATTTTAGCTATTTAAGTAATTGGGTAAAAATCCTTGCACTTGTGTGGAGGTTTATACATAAACTATTGTTGTGGTGATTAGATTTAAATGAGGACCTTGCGGAAGTCAAAGTGATATAGTTTCTAATATTTTTAAGTGCTTAATAAACTCTTTGTATGTTAATTGGAACTTGTGGAAAGAATAATATAAAGAGAGTAATATAAATGCAATCTGGACACCTAACCGTCCCAATCCCTACTTTAGGGAATGACACTTGAATGGGATTGATCCCTTTATTATTAAATATCATAAATTGAAGATAGTTGTGAAACTCAATCCGTGAATCTCTTGTTTAATCTAAGTTAATCCTTGGTTTTTTTTTTTTTTTTTTTTTTTTTTTGCTTTCTTTGTTTAATTTTTAATTTTTGCAATTAGTACTTTAATAATCAACAAACAAACAAAACCCCCTTGGTTACATAACACTGCTTAAAATTAACTTGTTTGACACCCAAGTCTCTGTGTTTCGACACCCTGCTTGTACATACTATTACAAAGGTAGCTAGTTCACTTGTTAGGTTATTTTATTACAATAGGTAGATTTCCTCCATCATGTTTTCGGCGCCGTTTTTGAGAACTTGTTGTGCTTAAACAAGTTAATTTAGGTGGTGTAAATAGTATTCTTGTATTATTTTATTTTTCTTATAAATAATTTTCTTTTATTATTTTTTATTTCCTTATTAATATAAATTTTATGTGTGGACTCAAGGATGCATGTGATGAAATATTATAGCATGCATAAGTCTTGTCTGAATTGTGAATCTTATTCTCATGCTACTAATCCTTGTCCGTGTAGGACATATTTTCCTGAGTATTATCCACATGTACAAGAAAGAAACTCTTCCTTGTCATGGCAACCTTCATATGATACTTTTCCTGACTGATACAATCAAGGGTGTGAAAATTACTCAAACATAACTTGGAATAATCAAGAGCCAATTTATTATGATCCATCACCTCCACAACCTCAAAATCAATTCTGGGAGGAATAATTGGAAAAGATGAGAGAACAAAGAATGGAACAACAAAAAAGGAATGAAGCGGTATTTAGTAGGATAGATGGACACACTGACAAAATATAAAGGGCATTGAGGAATCAATAGTCGGATTCAATTATAATGCAGCATGAACATGTTGAGTTAATCACCACGCTTCGGGATGAGAGTTCCAAACGCATTGAGGTATATTATTCTCCTTGCACTTGCACTGTTGATCTGGTCTATATTCTTTCTATTAGTTGTTACTTTGAAGAGCATCCTCAGGAGGATGCAAAGGAGAATTTGGTCTGTAAAATCTCTAATGTTGACTCTAAGGAGGAATAACCCTGTGACGGTACAAGGTTGTGCATAGAGAAGGTGGAGAGGGTAGAGAATGTGGAGGAAGTATGGAATGAGCAAATCATTGATGAGTTTTTGTTGGCTCTAGAGAGTGGTAAGAAGAGGGAAAGTGAGGATGTTCATGTTGATGATGGGGACCTTAAACCCATTAGCAATTTTGTTGAGTACTTGGAAATTTTTATTATACCCCCTCCTCGTTGTGAGAATGAAGAGAGTGGTAAGAGGCCAAAATAAGAAAAACCTTTTATTTATTTAAAGAGATTTGAGGGTTCGGGGGTTAAGTTATGGAATGGGAAGGTCAAGGAGCACCCATTCCACCCAATCCGGAGATCGGTCTTGCTAATTGAGTATTATCAATCAAATTAATACAATAATTAAATAAGAAAGAGAAAACCCTAATTAATTTCTTAATTAGGAATGTCGGCTTGTATGCTTCGAGATCACCTCCATGGATTGAAGGGACTCTAGGCTAATCCTTATGATGGGATTACAATACTCTAAAAGCAATTAGTGAGAGGTTGAGAAGAAGAAAGTAAAAATATAGGAGTTTACCTAGTGTTTAGAGAGGATTTGGTTTAGAACGTGGTTTTAAGGTGTCTTCTCGTACGAGAAATGAATTGGACAGAGCTTCGCCTTGATTTTAGGCTTGAGCCTTGATGTTCGTCAATCAATAAGGTTGATGGACGAATTTGGGAGTTGTTTATGAGAGTTTTGAAAGAATCTTTCAAGGAGGGAAACCAACAAATTGTGTGTGTTGTGTGTTTTCGATTAGGAATCGGGGACCTCTGAAATACTGAAAGTCATCAATAAGGTTGATGGACGAATTTGGGAGTTGTTTATGAGAGTTTTGAAAGAATCTTTCAACGAGAGAAACCAACAAATTGTGTGTGTTGTGTGTTTTTGATTAGGAATCGGAGACCTCTGAAATACTGAAAGTCATCAAGTATTTATAGGGGATGAATGACTTGGTCACCAAGATAGGGTTCCACCCAAGGAAGGTTCTAGAACTCAAATATCATTGGAGAACCGGATTTGATAAGATTTATCAAGAAAAGAGGTTGAAACGGAGAAGGAAATTGATTATGCACATCCTGTAGGGGTTGTCTCGCGCGAGACACGAATGTCCCGCGCGGGACAACTAGTCAAATGACCATTTTGCCCTCTTCAGTTATTCTGTTAGTTAGTTAGGTCCAAAACTAACAAGGTTAGTTAGAAACTTAACGAAACATACCGAAACTAATATGTTTTCATCAAAACACAAAAGAGAGACGAAGAGTAGTGTAATCATGAATTATTGGTTCAGAATGGGATGTCTACACCCAACTATGTATGATCTAATTGATTTATTTAATTTGTTTACTGTGTCATGTCATCCTTTAAACCCAATGCATGTTTTTGTTCTCTATTCTATGAGGACATAGCATGTTTTGATTTTTGGGGTAGGCATCTCTATGAGTTTGTGGGTTTATAAAGGACTGTAAATAGTGTCACCCTCCAAAAATATAGAAAAATTTAAAAATTTTGTTCTTTTCATATTTTTGGGATGTTGGTTAAAGTCTATAATGATTTGAGAGTTCTTAATAATGAATCTTGACTCTTACTATCAATATGGGGAAATAATCACATTGAAACATGTGAAATATGATTGTTCCACCTTTCAGTTCAATATATATTTTCTTGATCATTGTTACCAACTTAGGAGACCTTTATCGAATCACTTTGTCATATCCTTAAAACATGTTTGCGTAACTGTTAATAAGACATCTAATAGGCTATATGGGAAGTGATATATGGCTATTTTCTTTGAATCCAATTTGTGAGCTTTCAACTTTCTCGTCACTTATAAATATTTCCGCTAGAACCCCTGTTGAGCTTTCATAAGAATGGAAATCTCTCACAAAGTGAGAGGTTATCAGAGACCTCCAATCGCCTTCATTTTGTACCCACAATATCTTACCCTATTTTTTCACTATTTTCTCACTTTTTCAAGAAAGTGAAACTAGGAAATGAATAAGAAATTGTAGGTTATGTTTGGGAAACCAAGGATTAAGTGGAAAAGAGGTATACAATGGAAAGAAAAGGGTTGGGTATTGCAATGTAAAAGAAGGGGCAAGGGAAAATGTGATGTTGAGCTTATATATATATAGGAAAGAAAAAGCTGAAAAATCTTGCCCTTTTATGTTATGGAAATGGTGATTTATAGTGATCAACCCTTTGCGTGAAAATATATAATATTCTAATATTGGGGGTTTAAACATGGGTTGGCATGGGTGAACGAAGAAATACACTCAAGTGATGATATATTTTGAAGATTTTCTAGTTTCATTTGCTTGTGCAGAATTTTCATCTTATTATTTTTGATTTAGAGTATGACACAATTGACCCTATAAAATATCTTATTATAGTGACTATGATGTCTCTTTATTCATTCATATTATGGTGACCATGTTCATAATAACTCTTGTAAATTATCTGTGTTTGTAAAGATTTGAGACTGATTTGGCTAACAACCCTTTATTTTATTTGAACATCCCAAAAATATTTTCTTTTGTTTTATAGTTTTTATATTCCGTAGTAGTTTTATTTATGTTTCAGTTTTTGTTTTACTCGAGGACGAGTAATAGATAATTTTGAGGGTATTTGATGTATGTGTTTCTACCCTTCCAAATGATATACTTTTAGAGTTAACCTTGGGTGTTTTAATGGATTTTGAAGTGTATATGAGTATAGGTAAGAAGAGTAAAAGTGCATGGATTATGAGTTTAAAGGTTGCAAAAAGAAATGATCTGGATCGGAGCAGCAATGAAAGAAAGATAAAAAAAATGTGACCACTGAGCAACCAATTGCATTGGATATTACTCGTTGAGAGCTTTCTAATGATATATGGCATGTCCAATGAAGTTCATATGAATAAGTTATTCCCACCGGAAGTTTGTCAAATTCAGATCGGCCGCACACCATAACACGGTGCTCCCGCTCACATGGGAACAAAACTCGAAGTGTTCTCGGTCCACTTGCGCGACCGCACAAACAGTGACCTTAGGGACATTTTGCAGTGAGTGAGGGACTTGCCAGGAATTTGTTCCAGGGACTTTTTGGGTATTTTTACATAATTGGAGGACTTTCTTGGAATTTAAAATCTCCTGGAACTAAAGGAAATTTTCGGCCAGCACCTTGCATATTCCTTTTTCAACAAGAAATTCTATTGTTTTCCTAATTTTGATACCTCCCTCACCCTAGTATAAATAGAATAACTCCAGCCATTTATAGTGACATGTAAATATTACCTTTTTCTCTTCTTTTGACATCTTTTCTTGGATGATTCAAGTTTTCAAATTTCATGTTTTGATGTTATTTATTTTATTTTCCATGGATCTTAGTAACTAATTTAATTGATTCGTTGATTGGATGTAACTACAATTAGATCTCTATGTTATATATAATTTAATTCTTAGAATTTATCTTGTTATTGTTCATCGCAATAGTTTTAATTCCGTTTTAGTTTCAACTTTATGTTAAGATGATTTTTCTCTTTAATACTTGGGTATAAATCCTTGCACTTGCGTGGTGGTTTATACATAGACTATTGTTGTGGTGAT
Source organism: Adenophora triphylla var. japonica (assembly GCA_022495995.1). NCBI lineage: Eukaryota > Viridiplantae > Streptophyta > Magnoliopsida > Asterales > Campanulaceae > Adenophora > Adenophora triphylla. The sequence continues at coordinate 279,722 of JAFEMH010001731.1, read as the reverse complement.
TAGATTTAAATGACGACCTTGCGAAAGACAAACAGATCTAGGTTATGATATTCTTAAGTGCTTAATAAACTCCTTACATGTTAATCGGACCTTGCATAAAGAATAATAGAAAGAGAGTAATAGGATTGCAATCTGGCCACCTAACCGTCACAATCCCTACTTTTGTGAATGAACCATTAAATGAGATTGATCCCTTTATTATTAAATAGTCTAGAGTGAAGAAAGTTGGGGAACCCAATAAGTGAATCTCTAGTTTAATCTGAGCTAATTTTTTTTTATTTGCTTTCTTAGTTTAATCTTTAATTTCTGCAATTAGTAGTTTAATAATAAACAACCAAACAAAACCCCCTTGATTAATTTACACTTCTTAAAATCAACTTGTTTGACACCCAAGTCTCTTGGTTCGACACCTTGCTTATGTATACTATTACAACGGTAACTAATACACTTGCCGGTTATTTTATTACAATTGGGAGATTTCCTCCATCAAGTTTTCACGGTCCGATCTCCAATCTCGACCTTTCACGGTCGAATATTCGATCTTGACCTTTCACGTTCCAATCTACAATCTTAACTTTTCACATTCCAAACTTGACCTTTTTACGGTCCAATCTCCGATCTTGACGTTTCATGTTCCGATCTTCAATCTCGACCCTTCACGGTCCAATTTCCGATATCAACCGATCACGGCCCAATCTCAACATTTCAAGGTCCGATCTTGACTTTTCACTATCCAATCTCAAATCTCAACCACGGTCCAATCTCCGATCTCAACCTTCCACGGTCCGATCTCGACCTTTCATGGTCCAATCTCAACCTTTTATTGTCCAATCTCAACCTTTCACAGTCCAATCTCGACATTTCATTGTCCAATATCGACCTTTCATGGTCCAATCTCTGATCTTGACCTTTCACGATCCAATCTTAGATCTCAACCTTTCACGGTCCAATCTCCGATATTGACCTTTCATGGTCTGATCTCCAATCTCGACCTTTCACGGTCCGATCTCCAATCTCAACCTTTCACGGTCCAGTATCCATTCTCGACCTTTCACGGTCCAAACTCCAATCTCAACCTTTCACGGTCCAATCTCCGATCTCGACCTTTCACGGTCCAATCATAGATCTCGACCTTGCACGATCCTATCTCCAATATCGACCTTTCACTGTCCAATCTCCGTTCTTGACCTTTGACGGTCCAATCTCCGATCTCGACCTTCCACGGTCCGATCTTAGATTTGACCTTTCACGTTCCAATCTCCGATCTCGACCTTTCACGGTCCATTCTCGACATTTCACGGTCCAATCTCCGATCTCGACCTTTCACGGTCCAATCTCCGATCATGACCTTTCAGTTTCTAATCTAGACCTTTCACGGTCTAATCTTATATCACTACCTTTCACGTCCGATCTCCGATCTCGACCTTTCACGGTCCAATCTCTGATCTCTACCTTTCATGGTTCGATCTCTGATCTCGACCTTTCACGGTCCGATCTCTGATCTCCATCCTCAATCTCTATTTTGATTTTGTTCAAAACAAAAAATCATAAGGATCCGAAAATATTTGAGAAAATCATTTCAATAAAAAAGAAGATCATATCTTTTCTTTCTTTGTTTCATCTTTGTATGATCAAATCAAATAATGAGCTTTATAAATTGATATCGACTTAAACTTCATTCAAAAATCTAAAACAAATTTGAATTTTTTTACAATTTGTCAATCTTTAGTTGCACCATGTCTTTAGTAACCCTCGATTACTTGACAAAGAAGTGTGTGGCCCAAGAGGAGCATCACATGGAAGAACTGAAATCTATAGTTGAATCTACACTTAAGACTCAAGAGGACCGTCCTCGCCAGGAAATCCAAATCGCTTTTGAATGTCAAGAAAAACGTCATTTGGATGAGAAGCGACAACTTTGGTTCAGCTGCGACAGAGGGCTTTAACTGTTTGGAATGGGTTTAATCCGACAAGTAACGTTGATCGAGATTTAGTGCAACACTCCACACCAGAGCCGCCTTTGGATGCTCCCTCTCCTATATATTGGGGTTCTTTTATGAGTTGAAAAATTAACAAGATTGAGGACTTTGATGATGCTTCTAAGTGTCAGCACTAGATACAGCGTGAAGCACCATCGAGTTTAATTCTCTCCAAACAATGAAGACTTTGCCATGACAGTCTGCTAGATAAGGGGATACCTATCAATTAATTAAATCATATCAATTAGGATAGAGGTCTTTTAGTTAATCTTCATATGTTCTAGTACTTCTCTTTCTAAATCAAGTTCGTCTAGGATATTTACTGTTTTCAACTCCTTGGACATTGTAGTTAAATCTTTAATCTTCTATATATGAGTCTTCTTTCATTTATTTCTAGACTTGAGACATTATTTGCACACCTACATTACCTTTAATGAAATTGTTTTATTCTATATGATCACTTGCATTGCTAGACAAATAATCTTTTTAAATGATTAATGTTTCGATTATTTGGTGTGAGAAAGTCAATCGATAGCTCCCCCATACACTTTACTATACCCCACATAAAGGCCTACACCAAGACCAAGCCATACGCTTTCCAAATCATATTTCCTATCCTTATCATCACCTTGACCAAGTCAACAGTGGCGACATCATGGAATCGCAAGTGTTTCTCATCATCAAAGGATTGTTCTCGTGTCGACAATAAGCTAGGGGCTTTCCTTCCCCCTCATGTGTATCAAATGAAGTTCAAGCGGTATCAAAAATGAAGCTAATGTAGGATTTCTCCCTCTAATAATAAATATCTAGCAAGTGTACTAGTATCGTTATAGCAATGTACGAGTGCAAGGGTCGAACCACAAGAACTTAGGTGTCAAACAAGTTTATTTCAATAGCGCAAAGGAACAAAGGGTTTTTTTGATTGTTTTGATTATTAAACTAAGAAAACAAGAATTAAAGCAAACAAAATAAATCAAATTAACAAGGGATTCATGGATTGAGATTCATAACTATCTTCACTCTATGCTATTTTAATAATGAAAAAGGAATCAATCTTATTCAAGGGTTCGTTCACAAAATTAAGGATTGAGACGTTTGATTTGCGTATTGCAACCCTAATATATTTACTTCTTGTTTATACTTTCCGCTAGACAACATGAAATTCATTTAATAATAAAGAACAATTGAACCTATATCTTTTTGATTCTGCTAGATCTTCAATTAAATCTAATCATCATAATAATGGTCAATTTATAAATCATCCACACTAGTTCAACAATTTATACCCAAGTATTTTAAAGGTCAAAATCATATTAACATATAATTGAAATGTAAAAATAGTCTTTAAGAATATTGAAATGAACAAAAAGAATCAAATCATGTTTAGCATAGAGATCTAATAGTTACTAAATTCAATCCATGAATCAAAGATTTAGCTACTACGAACCATGAAAGAGAAAACAAAGAAATAAAATAAGAAGTTAAAACCTGGATCTTGAATCTTCAATCCTTGTTTACAATCCTAAAAAGTGTAGTAAAATAATCTCTAAAACATGGTTGGAGTTGTTCTAATTATACTAGGGCTAAGGAGATGTCAAAATTAAAAAAACATATGGATTACTTGAAAGGAAAATCCAAGGTGCTGGCCGAAAATTCCATTAACGTCCCTGAGATTTAAAAATTCCAGAAAAGTCTTCAAACTATGCAATAATACCCAAAAAGTCCCTAGAATTAATTCCCAATAGGTCCCTCACTTTTTTCAAAATTCTCCTAAGGTTCCTGGCTGTGTGGCCGCCCAAAAGAGGGTGTGCGGTCACACAAGTGGAAAGAGAACTCTTTGAGTTTTGTTCCCATGTGTGTGGGCGCACCGTGTTACGGTGTGCGGCCGCTCAGAATACAGTAAACTTTCGGAGGCATAACTTTTTCATACGAACTCCGTTTTGGACGTGCTACTTATTGTTCAAAAGATCTTAAAATGTACTATCCAATGGAACTGTTTGCTTGATGGTAACTTATTTTTATCTTTCTCGAAATTCATTCTTTCTTTCATTGCTGCTCCGATCCGGATAATTCCTTTTTGCAACCTTTAATATCATAATCCATGAATTTTTCCTCTTCCTCCCTATACTTATGAACATTTCAAAAATCTATTAAACTACCCAAGGTCTAGCATTAAATAATCCCAAAAGTATATCATTTGATGGGTAGAAACACATCCATCAAATACCCCCGAACTTATCTTTTGCTCGTACTCGAGTAAAACAAAACCTAAAACAAAAATTAAACTAATATCTAAACTACGAAATATAAAAAAAATAAAACAAAAGAAATATTTTTTTGGGATGTTCAAATCATATAAATGGTTGTTATCCAAATCAGTCTCAGATCTTTACAAACACGCATAATCTACGATAGTTATTATGAACATGGTTTTACAATTATATGGATGCATCTAACTTACAATTCTCTACCACAGAATAATAATATAAATGAATAATGGAGATCATTGTCACCAAAATAAGATATTTTATAGGGTCATTTGTGTCATGCTCTATACCAAATATAATAAGACTAAAATTATGCACAATGACACTCATCTACATGTTTAACCACAACTGTCAACCCAACTATTCCTTAGGGATCAAATATAGCTTTATAGCTTGTAATGCATTGCGAAAATTGAGGGATAGGTTCACGGTTACAAATGAAGTTAAGGACATACGAAGCCAAGTAAGTGAAACTAGGAATTCTTCACAATATATCCTCACTTGAGTGTATCTCTTCGCTCACCCATGCCAACCTATGTTTCAACTCACAAATTTAGAATTTTGCATATTTTCACACAAAAGGTTGATCACCTTCTTTTAATTTCTTGGTCACTACAAATCACGATTTCCATAACTAAGAGTGGTCAAGGCTTTTCAGCCTTTTCTTTCCTTGATGATTTGCGTAGATAAGAATCACAAATAACACTATGCACTATATATATAAAAGCTAAACAAAAATTTTACCTTGCACTTTTTTTACATTGCAATACACAACCCTTTTATTTCCTTTGTAGACCTCTTTTCCACTCAAGTTCTTGATTTACCAAGCATAACACATAATTTTTCATTCATTCCCTAGTTTCACTTTCTTGAAAAGTTGAGAAAGTATACAGATGTAAGGGTAAGATAATGTAGGTATAAAATAAAGGAGAATGATGGTCTAAGATAATCTTTCACTTTGTGAGAAATTTCCATTATTAATAAAGCTCAAAAGGGGCTTCTAGCGATATTTTTCAGTGAATAAAGAGTTAAATACTCACAAATTGGGTTCAAATAAAATGGTCATATATCACTTTCCGAATAGCATATTTGATGTGTTATTGACAGTCATGTAAATATGTTATAGGGAACCCGAGAATGACAAATTGATTTTATAAAGATTTTCTAAGTTGGTAACAATGATCAACAAAAATATAAATAGAAGTGAATGGTGGAGCAATCATATTACACATGTTTCAATCTAATCACATCCCCAAATTGATAATAACACTTAAGATTCATAAAAATTAAATCACCTCAAATCATCAAACACTTTAGCCAACATCCCAAAATATGAAAATAACAAAAAAATTTTAATTTTTCTATTTCTTTTGAGGGTGACACTATTTATACTCCCTTATAAACCCACAAACTCGAAAAGATACCTACCCCCAAAATCAAATTATGCTATGTCCTCAGAGCATAAAAAATGAAATCATATCTTGGGTTCAAAGGATAACATGACACAACAAAAAACTAAAAATAAATCACACTAAATCATACCTAGTTGGTTTGCCTCCCAACAATCGCATTTGGTTAAGGTCGTTAGCACGATCGTTGCCCACGTTTAAACTTTACTTTTCATCCTTTGTCCCACTTTGTAGTTTTGCGGGTCTTTATTTTCAGATCAAGCACCATGTAAATCTCGCGAGATAAAAGATCATTTAGCGCCCAAGGGAATTTTTCACGTTTGCGCTTTTTGGGCTTTTCCACTTGTGGCCTCTTACAACTTTCTACATTCTCATGAGAAGGAGGGGTATAATTAATATTTCCAAGTCCTCAACAGAATCACTAATAAGTTGAAGGTCCCCATCCTCATTATGAACATCCTCACTTTCCCTATTCTCACCACCCTCTAGAGCAAATAAAAACTCATCAATGAGTTGCTCATGACATATTTCCTCCACATTCTGTACATTCTCCACCTTATCTATACACCAACTTGTACCGTCACAAGTTAATTCCTCCTTATATTCAACATTTGAGATTTTACGCACAAAATTCTCTTTTCTATCATCCTGATGTTCTCCTTCAAAGTAACAGCTAATAGCAGGAATATAGACCAGATCAACGATACGTGGAGAAGGTTGTACCTCATAATTATGGAACTCTCATCCCAAAGCGTGGTGATTGAATCAACATGTTCAGGCTGCATCAGAATTGAATCCAACACTTGATTTCTCAATGCCTTTAATATTATGTCAACGTGTCCGTATATCCTACTAAATAATGCTTCATTCCCTTTTTTTGTTCCATTATTTGTTCTCTCATACTTTTCAATACATTCTACCATAATTTCTTTTGAGGTTGTGGAGGTTATGGGTTATAGTAAATTTGCTCTTGATTATTCCAAATCATGTCTGAGTAATTTTCCCACCCTTGATTATAAGAGTCAGGAAAAGTATCATATGAAGGTTTTCATAACTTAATATAACTTCTTTCTTGGACTTGTGCATAATACTTAGAAAAATATGTCATGTACGGACAATCATTAGTAGCATGAGAATAAGATCAACAATTCAGACATGACTCATATATGTTATAATGGTTCATTCCATGCATCCTTTAGTCCACACATTAAATTATATAAACAAGGAAAAAATATTAAAAGTAAATTATTTATAAGAAAAAGAAAATAATGCAAGAAGACTATTTACCCCACCTAAATTAACTTGTTTAATCACAACAATTCCCCGGCAAGTGCACCAAAAACTTGATGTAGTATTTCAATCTAATAATAAATACCTAGCAAGTGTACTAGTTCCGTTATAGCGACGTACAAGTGCAAGGGTTGAACCACATGAACTTGGGTGTCAAACAAGTTTATTTCAATAGTGCAAAGGAACAAAAGGTTTTTTTTTTATTGTTTTGATTATTAAACTACGAAAGCAAGAATTAAAGCAAAAAAATAAAATAAAATAATTAACAAGGGATTCACGGATTGGGATTTATAACTATATTCACTCTATGATATTTTAATAATGAAAAAGGAATCAATCTTATTCAAGGATTCAATCACAAAATTAAGTGTTAGGACGTTTGATGTGTGGATTGCAATCCTAATATATTTCTTTCTTTTTTATATCTTCCGCTAGGTCAATGCAACATTAACGAAATTTATTAAATACTTAAAAATAATTGAACCTAGATCCTTTTGATTTCCGCTAGGTCCTCAATTAATTCTAATCATCACAATAATTGTCAATTTATAAATCATCCACGCTAGTGCAATATATACCCAAGTAATATAAAGGTCAAAAGCATTTTTGTAAGTGCTCCAATTTGAGCTTGTTAGTATTTTCGTTAGAAAATTAACGAAAGTCATAATATTTCTAACAATTCCTAACATTCCTAACATTTCTAACCAAGTAAGGGTAGATTAGGGATTGCCAAAAAAAGATAAACCAAGGAAAGGAATCAAAAAAGCAAAAGAAATAAGAAAAACCAAAAAAAGAAATGGCTGGAAACAAAAACTGGCTGATTAATTTGAATTTTGAAAAGATTATTCCTTGTGTCCAAAGCCTGGAGCTGCATTTAATGAACAGTGAACGCTGCAGGTCCTATCTGCGCGGATACCCTTGTAAAATTCAGAGGGCTATAAATTGAGCCCTCCAGTCACAAAAAAAAAAAAGGAAGAACACAATTCACAGTTGCACCTTGGCGAAAATACTTGAGAAAATAGTGAGAATTCCCTTGAATTGTCACTCTTTTCTCTTGATTATCTTCCCAAATCTCACTCACTCACCATCATATTCAAAGCCTCAAACACTCATACATTCAAGCCAAAGCCCCAAAATACAAAGAAGATAGGTATAACCTCCCTCTTCTTACCCTAAATCTCTCATCCATGCATGCATTTTCTAGCTACAAAATGTAGTTCATTCATCTTCTTGTCTTAGATCCAAGAAGATCACCATGGAAGTTCATCTCCATGGATGATCTTCTACAAGGATCAACATTATTTTCAAAGTTTTCTTACTTTCTTGCAAAGAAAACACATTTTCAAAACCCTAAAAACCATTTTCAAGCACCAAATCTTGATTTCAAAGGATAAAATTCCCCTTCCCAAGCAAATGAAGTGCTTAGTCCTAATGTACCCCAAGGATGGTTTGGTATAGTTGATTCACCACTAAAATGTCAAGTGATCACTAACCAAAACCTAGGGAAATGGGGACAAGCATGGATGCAAAAACCCCCTTTAAAATCATATTTTCTTTCTTGAGAAGTTGCTGTCCAGTAGCAATTTTCCAAGACCCCAGTCCATTGTCTTAATTTTTGGGCACAGATAAACTTGGAATTTGGTGTTGACTACAAAACACTTTTTGTAGTCAACATCCATAGCTTTCCAGATATATTTTTACTTTATTTTTTGGGTGAGTAAAACTCCTCTTTTCAAATTTTCTTTTAGAGGCCAGTTCATCAGCTTCTGGGAATCCAGATCTCATATCTGAGATTTCCAGAAGGTTTTTACCCCTCAAATCTTCTCCAAAATGGAAAATTCCTTCGCCCAAATCTTATTTAAGGTGTCTGGAACAACTTTCATTCTCTGAGTTTATCCAGATTATGAAGTTCTAAGGCCCTTGAATCCATTTCAAAATCAAAGGTCCACTGCCTTTTTCACTCTGGCAGAAGTGACTCTCAACTTCAAAAGGTCTTTTGAGTACCAAATCTCAATCCAAAAATCTTCCAAAAAATCATGGAATCATTTTAAAGTCTTAAAAAGACATCCCAATTTTTACTTTTCTAAGTTTCAACTTATTTTAGCCAAAACACACACACACACACACACAAATGATTTTCAGCTTGGAAGACTCGTTTTACGAGGCATTCCGGGTGCACACTAACGTCCTTCCCGGCGTGTAACATGACCTCCGAACCCAAATCTCTAATCTCGGGCATTTTTCAATGTTTTGGCCCTTAAAACAAAAATGGCGTAGCGACTCCGTTCTTTTTCCGGGTTTTATTTGGTTTTTTCAAAGAAACGCAAAAAATCGAATTTTTCCCGCGAGAAATTTTAGGTGGCACATCATCACAATATTAACATATAATTGAAACCAAAAAATGGACTTTAAGAATATTGAGATAAACAAGAAGGAGATTGGTTTGAAATAATTAAATCATGTTTAGCATAGAGATCTATAGTTACTACATTCAATCTATGAACACATAAAACCTGGATCTTGAATCTTTAATACTTATTTACAATCATCAAAATTGTAGTAAAACATGTCTCTAAGAAATGGATGTAGATTCATATTAAGAAACTGTAAAATCACAGATAATGCCATAAGGGTCTGTACAGACCCCATTGATGGCCGTCCGGTCTCTTTTGCATCTGAGACAGTTTCTTGGACCTTCTCATGTCCAGTCTAGTTTTCCAGGTTTTATTTATGTATTATTTTATAAATTTGTGGTACTTGCTTGTCAATCTATTTTCCTTTGGTTTACAATGATACAAATTGGTTTATCTCCTAAGGAGGGCACATCACAATTGATTTGCTCCCAAGATGTGCCTTAGGGATTGAGGCCATGATGTTGATGTAAACCCTTTTACATCTTTACATTTTTCTGTCTGGGACACAATCTAATTGACTTACGCAGAATCCAGTTTCTGATCTCTGCAGAGTCAACCCATAAATCTATCAATAAGTAGTAAATCACATAACTGTCTGTACGGCCCCTTTTGCAGGCCGCCCGACCTCTTTTCCCCTTTATTTTGCAACCCCCTATTTTAAACTGATTTCCAAAAAGTAGCACATTTTCAAAACTTTATTTATTTTGACTCAAAACACACAAACAAAAATTGGCGAAGGTAGGAAGACTTGTTAAGACGAGGCATCTTGGGTGAGCACTAATATTCTCTTCACAAGGTGTAAATTGACCTCCGAACTCGGAATTTCATTAAATAGCCTTTTTCAATATTTTGGCTTACAATAAAAACAACGTGGTGACTCTCTTTGCACTATCTTATTAGTCCCACTATTATGTGAAATTTCCTATGCGTTTACGCATGCAGATCGGGGTAATTTGAGTGGCAACTCTGCTAGGGAAATATGTAACAAACTTCTGTTTAGATGATTTGGAACATTGTGTGGGTCAAACGTTTGTTTCCCCTGACCTTTTATGTTTTATGTGTTTTTAGTCAAAATGTGTGCTACGTGGCTCGTTTGTGTACTAACAAGTTGCAGAGTGATCACAAATGAAGGCTAACTTGGCCTTGAAAGGAGCAAAATTGCTCAAAATGTGAAACTGAAATTGTATGGAACATAGCCGAAAGAAACCATACAACTCTTCTTGCATGGTCGTACCTCGTTTGGTCAATTTTCATCCTTTTGACCAGTTAGGTCAATTTTTATCCGTTTTGACCATGTTTGATCAATTTCTCTCTGTTTTGACAACGTTTGATCAATTTCTATATGTTTTGGCCACGCTTGGTCAATTTCCTTTTGTTTGATCACTCTTGGTCATATCTCTTCAATTGTGACCACTCTTGGTCAAATCCATTCATTTTGACCACTCTTGGTCGATTCCATTCAACTTTGACCACCCTTGATCGATTCCATTAAATTTTGACCAATCTTGGTCGATTCCATTAAATTTTGATCACTCTTGGTCAATTCTTCCCATTTGACCACCCTTGGTCAAGCCGCTCTCTTGGACTATCCAATGTGCGCTCTTTCAGTTTTGGACCATCCAAGGTCATTTCCATCAATCTTGGACCATCTAGGATCCGCTCCATAAATCTTGGATCATCCAAGTTCCGCTTCATCAATTTTGGACCACCCAAGGTCCGCTCCATCAAACTTTAATCATCCAAGGTCCGCTCCATCAATTTTGGACCATCCAAGGTCCGCTCCATCAATCTTGTACCATCCAAAGTCCGCTCCATCAAATTTGGACCATCCAAAGTCCGCTCCATCAATATTGGACCCTCCAAGGTCAGCTCCCCAATCTTGGACCATCCAAGGTCCGTTCCATCAATCCTTGACCCTCCAAGCCGCTTCTCCAATCTTGAACTCTCTAAGGGTTATTCCTCTCAATCCATATCCTTTAACAATACATGGTCAATTTCCTCTCTATCTTGGACCTTCTTAATCAATCCCAACCTAAAAATGGTCATCCTCCCTTTTGGTCCATGTCTGTTCTAATTCCCCTCAACCTTCAATATCACCCTTTGTTCGTGCCAAAGGTTTGCACCCCTTTCTCCTAGACCTCAAAAGGTCACCATCCATCCATGCCAATGATGGCTCTTATCTTCCCCGACCTTAAAAGGTCCCCTCACATTTTGTTCTAATGATGGCCATATCCAAATCTTGATCATTCACAGTCCAATCTTAACCTTTCACGGTCCAATCTCCGATCTCGACCTTTCACGGTCCAACTTTAGCTTTCACGGTCCAATCTCGACTTTTCATGGCCCGAATTCCAATCTCGACCTTTCACGGTACAATCTCTGATCTCGGCCTTTCACGGTCCAATCTCGACCTTTCACGGTCCAATCTCAACCTTTGATGGATGTATTTCTACCCATCCAAATGATATAATTTTAGACTTATTTAATGCTCAACCTTGTATGTTTTGATGGCTTTTTGGATTCTTTATGAGTATATGGAAGAACAGGAAAAGTACATGGATTATGAGCTTAAAGTTTGCAAAAAGGAATGATCCGCATCAAAGCAGTAATGAAAGAAATAATGAATTTTGAGAAAGATAAAAAGATATGATGTGGGGACCCCAACCCGGAACCCTAGCTCGTGCCCCGAGCGGGAGGGTCCCCTTACTAGAAAAAACACCCTAAATTTAAAAACTTTTGTTTAACTTGAAAAGTAAAAACAAACTTTCATAAACCAACAAAAACATCTCCACTTGGAGGCAAGGTATAAACCAACTTTGAAAAGACACAACCTGTCTTAGTTACAAAACAACCACAAATTTAAAGTTGTACAAAAGTAGTTCAATATACAAGTTATCCCCAAAAGAGTAACATCCACAAGCAACTACCAACCAACTAACTTTAACGTACCCTGACAATCCCAAAAGAATGATGTCCAAACTCCTTCCCGTCCTCACTGGGTTGGTCCACCTGTCTCAGCGCGATCTAAAACAGTAAAGGGAGAAGGGGTGAGAATAAATCTCAATAAGCTATTATGATGCAACAAGATGCCATATAAGATGCAACACATAACATGGTTTCTCACAACACATTTTTAAAGTGGTAAATACATTACGTTACCTCAGTTTACCTTTCCCGTCTGATCAATAAGTCGTACAACGTGGGAGTAAAACTCCACTCTTTTGTGAACTGCTTAAGCATATTCACATCTTATAAGACTCATATTTTAGAGAACCATATAAGATACTAGCTATATGTAAAGGATTTTGGCTCAATACAGAAGCTATCACCCCAATATGTGGCCACAGAAGGGGACAATCATAGGTATAATGTAATTCGATCACCTTATAGAACATTTTCCATAATTGATCATATTCCATTATACCCCTAAACATCAGCTGATATAAACACATTCAAGCACATAATAGATAGTTGAAAATAAATCCACACTTGGGATATCAATGCAACAACATGGTATTAGTACTCATGTTCAAACCTATAAAATAGTGCAATATATATTTCATACACTATTTGAACAACAAACCATGAATATGTAACCAAGTATGGGCACAATGTATCACAACCAAGCCCCACATATTCACTATACACCATTGAGTGCCCTTTATAAAGGTTCAAGATTGATTTACCAAGTTTTGAACACTTTGGCTATGTTCCACATTAACTCGAAAACCCGGAGCCTAGGATCTGTTCTAGATGATTAATTAAGAAGTATGAAATAGAATAACCAACCTTGTGTGCTTTTGTCGTTGATAAACATATTCCAACTCCAGATTGATGACCTTCAGAATCCTTGATGAACAATCTTTGAATCACGAATGTAAGATCTTGAATAGCAAAGATCCTCTATGTGTATCCACGCGTTGAACGAACCCAAGAACAATTCTAGGTGGATTGCTAGATCCCTCGATTGAAACTCCTTTCAATCTATGAAGTATTATGGAATTGGTGTGATTTGATTCTCAATTCTCAATTGAGAAATCACAATTTTGTGTTTCTCTAAGCTCAAAATCGTGGGTTGGATGCTAGGGCTGAAGGGGGATAGTATTTATACTTTATAAATATTATTCCCTAATTAAAAACCCTAATTAAAATGGTTTCAGCACAGTTCGGGTCATGGGCGGTCGCCCACCAAGGCATGGGCGGTCGCCCATCAGTACAGTGCTTAATCCCCTTATTCGAAATCCCACATGGGTGGTCGCCCACATGGGCATGGGCGGTCGCCCATCTGTACAGTCTCCAATGCACAGTATTCGAATAACGATGAGCGATTGCCCATACCTTTTGAGCGGTCGCCGAAGTCAACAATTGACTTGTGGGCGGTCGCCCATGGTATACCTGGGCGATCGCCCATCAGCCCAGATTCCATAATTTCCATTTTGACAATTCGTTCGATGCGTGTGACCCCATAGGAATATATTATGTTGGCAATGAGTTCGATCACATCGATCCTCATAAGACATGAGCGGACTCTAGCAAGCCATCATGCCTACCCAAATATAATATAATATCAAGTTCGATTTTCTACATAGAACATATCACAATCCCATTGTCACGCGATGTTATATTGAACATGAGTCATGGTCCACGTCAACTCATATTGTTCAATGCTTTCTCGTTACCAAGTAAATTGATCAATCGAATGATATTAATCACATTAATTCATTCGGACATGGCCATGTACATCATCAATCTTACTTACGAGTGGCCTAGCAAACATCTCTCTTTACGAGGGACAAATTTCCATCTTGACTTATCATTCTTCCCAACAGGAGTCATATCATGCCAATAATAGCCCTTATTGTTATCCGGTTAAAGACAACGTTAAACTATATCAAATATAACATTCATCGAGTGGAAGACGATGATAATCTCAGGTCAAAGGATATCAATGATATAACTATATGAGATTTAATTATGACATTCGACCATGACATAAATCTCATAATGGGCCAAGTCCAGTACCTTGTTCTCTAACAAGTACCCATGAATCTAATGTGCATCTCCATGCATATAATCATCACATGATTATCCATCAGACTTCATACTAGTGCTTCATAAGTACTAGGGACACGATTATTAAAGTAAACATGCAAACATATATAATAATCAAAGTAATAATCTCATATATAAATGAATAATGACATTACATATAAGTCTATCTCTATAGGCCTAGGGCACTAACACCTACAGACTCCCACTTGCACTAGGCCCAATCATTCATGTATCTTATACCCATGGACCTAACATGACCATCATGTTTAGCTTGTGGCAAAGGCTTGGTGAGAGGGTCCGAAATGTTGTCATCTGTTGGTACCTTGCATATCTTGACGTCCTCCCTTTCACAAATTTCTCGAATGAGGTGGAAACGTCTCAAAATGTGTTTGGATCGTTGATGTGACCTTGGTTCTTTTGCTTGGGAAATAGCACCATTATTGTCACAATAAAGCTCTATCGGGTTAGTGATACTCGGAACGACTTCTAAGTCACTAATGAACTTCTTGATCCAAACCGCCTCCTTAGCCGCATCCGATGCTGCTATGTATTCGGCTTCGGTTGTAGAATCAGCAACAGTGCTTTGCTTGGAACTCTTCCAACAAACATCACCTCCATTTAGCATAAACACAAACCCAGACTGCGATCTAATGTCATCTTTGTCGGTTTGGAAGCTTGCATCGGTGTAACCCTTTACAACCAGATCATCTTCCATTCCTCCAAATACCAAGAATACATCCTTAGTTCTTCTCAAGTACTTAAGGATATTCTTGACTGCTATCCAATGGTTCTCACCAGGATCAGACTGGTATCTACTCGTTGCGCTTAGAGCATACGAGACATCGGGTCTAGTACATAAAATGGCATACATGATAGACCCAATTGCCGAAGCATATGGAATATCACTCATCCTCTTTCGCTCATCATTTGTCTTAGGACAATGAGTCTTGCTAAGAGTAATGCCATGTCCCATTGGCAAGTTCCCTCTCTTAGAATTTTCCATGCAAAATCTTCTAAGGACCTTGTCAATATATGTACTTTGACTCAAACCAATCATCCTTCTTGATCTATCTCTATAGATCTTGATACCAAGGATATAAGCCGCTTCACCCATATCTTTCATTGAAAAACATTTTCCTAACCAAGACTTAACAGTCTCAAGTGCAGGAACATTGTTTCCAATGAGCAAGATGTCATCGACATATAACACCAGAAATAAAACTATGCTCCCACTTATTTTCTTGTATACACAAGTCTCATCTTCGTTCTTGATGAAGCCAAAATCTTTGACTGATTCATCAAAACGTAGATTCCAACTCCTCGAAGCTTGCTTCAATCCATAAATGGATTTCTGCAACTTACATACTTTATTAGAATTCTTTGGATCGACAAACCTTTCAGGCTGTATCATGTATACATCCTCAAGTAGGTTTCCGTTAAGAAACGATGTTTTGACGTCCATTTTCCATATCTCATAGTCATAATATGTGGCTATAGCAATCAAGATTCTAATAGACTTAAGCATTCCTACGGGCGAAAAGGTTTCATCATAGTCAATGCCATGAATCTGCCTATACCCCTTAGCAACAAGCCTAGTCTTGTAAGTATGTACCTTCCCATCCATGTCGATTTTCTTTTTGAAAACCCACTTGCACCCTATGGTTTTTACACCTTCAGGTGGATCAATCAAGTTCCAAACTTGATTATCGTACATGGATTTGATCTCGAATTCCATGGCTCCTAGCCACTTGTCCGAATCAGGAGTGGACATCGCCTCTTGATAGGAAGTAGGTTCATCATTCTCAATGATTTCTACTTCGTTACTTTCCGTCATGAGAAATCCATATCTCTCAGGTTCGGATCGTATCCTATCCGATCTGCGAAGAACTTGTGTATCTTGAACCGGTTCCACAACTGCTTGTGAATTTGGTTCCGTCTCTACTATTGGTTCCTTGTTATTTTCGGGTTCTTGAATTTCTTCAAGATTAATTTTACTTCCACTAGTTTCTTTAGAGAGAAACTCTTTCTCTAGAAAGACACCATGTCGAGCAACAAACACTTTGTTCTCGGATCGGTTGTAAAATTGATATCCTTTCGTTTCCTTAGGATAACCAACGAAAATACATTTATCGGATCTGGGTGCAAGCTTATCTTCAGAAACCAATTTCTTTACATAAGCTTCACATCCCCAAATCTTCATGAAAGATAAACTAGGTTTTCTTCCATGCCACATCTCATGTGGGGTTTTAGGAGCCGATTTAGTAGGTATGAGAGCCAACAAATCACTAGCCCTTTCACTACTCTTAGTAAAAGGTGCTTTAGTCATCTTGCCCAATAAACAAGATTCGCAAACATCATATGATTCATAATCATATGAGTCTAAATATCCATCTTTATGGAGTTTAGAGACGCGTTTCTCATTTATGTGACCAAGACGGCAATGCCATTTGAATGTGTTGTTCACATTGTTTGGTTTAGATTTCTTATTTACATGATAGACATTATCAACATTATTTTTAACATCTAAGACATAAAGGCAATTAAAAGAATGAGCAATACAGTAAAGCATATCATTCAAATAAATGGAAAATTTCTTATTCGCAATAAGAAACTGTAACCTTCGTTGTCTAAACAAGAAATTGAAATAATGTTTCTGCTCAAATCCGGAACATAATAGCAATTATTTAAAACTAATATTAGTCGACTCGGTAAAGCGACTTCATAAGTCCCTACGGCCATTGCAGCAACTCTTGCTCCATTTCCAACACGTAGGTCTACTTCACCTTCTTTGAGCGACCTTCTATTCTTTAGTCCCTGCATATTTAGGCAAATGTGAGATCCACATCCGGTATCTAATACCCAAGAACTAGAAGTAGAAAGTAGAATATCTATCATATAGATACCTGAAGTCATGGCAATCTCATTGCCCTTCTTCTTCAGTCCTTCCTGATAAGCTTTGCAGTTACGCCTCCAATGCCCAGTTTCCTTGCAATGGTAGCAAACCGCATCCTTTTGGGATTTGGGTTGAAGCTTCTCAACAACGGCAACCTTTGCCTCCGGTTTAGCAACTTTTGCTTTAACCTTGGTTTTCTTGAACCCCTTTCCTTTATTCACCATCAACACTTGATTGGTTTTCTTGGCGACATTGTTCTCTGCATTCTTAAGCATCCCATGCAATTCAGACAGAGATTTATTCATCCCATTCATGTTATAATTCATAACAAACTGATTATAACTTTCTGGGAGTGAATGCAATATCATATCCATAGCCAGCTCCAACTGGATAGGATATCCAAGCCTCTCAAGATGTTCGAGGTGACCCTTCATTTTCAACACATGAGGCCCAACAGGTTGTCCTTCAATCATCTTGCATGAATGAAGAGCCTTCATAGTGTCAAACTTTCCTGACGTGCTTGCAACTGGAACATTTCCTTCAATGATTTCCCAAATCATAAGCTTCCATGTGTACAAGGTCCTTCTGAAGGGCCTTACACATGGTAGCGAGCATCAAGCAACCAACATCAATAGAATCATCCATATGCTTCTTATGTTGATCCTTTTCAGCTCGAGTTGCATTAGCAGCAGGCTCGGGTGGAACGGGTCCATCGAGAATGTACAACTTCCTTTCCTGTTTGAGAATAATTCCCAAACTGCGGATCCAATCCACATAGTTGTTGCCATTCTCTTCTAACTTGTCCTTCTCAAGGACTGATCGCAGTGACAGATTTTGATTAGTGTTTACAGCCATTGATCTACAAAGATATGCAACAAATATGAACACATATAAGTACCTATTCCATTTAAGAGATTTAAATAACGTATTTCATAAATACTCCCACCAAATTATATAACCTTCTTATACAATCATGCATAATATAATTTAATAGGCTAAGACCCAACTTTAATTTAATTTCAAGTCGGCTATGGCACGACTGCTCAAAATTAAACTAAAAAAGGTAGATAACATTTATCAATCATATCAACATATGACTCTTAGATCCTTTATGAGATTATAGACATCATATGTCACATGTTTCAATCTCATCTTATGCCTTAGGCCCAAAACTGTTTTGATAGCCTAATTGAATTCAACCATTTTAAACGTATAGCAATCACCGTTTGCTCATCTTGATCATACAAAGATAGAATTAATGTACCTCGCTGTGGCATAGCCTATATAAAACTATCCGTGTACTCACAAGTGTTTAAAATGGGTGGCATAAACAAATTCAAATTTCAATGAAGGTTCAATTTTTCATGTTTATCAATTAGCATGGCAAGGTTGATTCATGAAAATTATATGAGCATAATTATGAACATGGAATGAAGCATCACAAATCACATTTGATGTTTACATCATAATTTCTAATCAATTAGGGTTTAATGATTCATGTAAAATCTCATTTAATATGAACATAATCCCTATAACAAACAATTTGTTCAAGATCTAGAAATTCATCAATTACTAGTACGTGGCATTGTAATTCAATGTTATCCCACACTTCCAAGAAGTGCCTGTGGGGAAGTTTTTGGTTTCCAGCCTTTATACTAAGTAATATTCAAGACCCATATTCTAGATTAATCACATTAATCATATAATTCAATTCATAATCATGGCATATCAAAATATACATTTACTTCCATAAGCAAATCCCATATAAATTCATATTCTAAATCATATTCATCATGAAAATTAACATAATCACATTATATAATTATCATGATTATCTAATATAAACATCATAAACGGGGCTCTGATACCACTGTTGGGTTTTGAGGGTCCATGCGCAACGGAAGAATGCAAATTAATTCGAAAACCCGGAGCCTAGGATCCGTTCTAGATGATTAATTAAGAAGTATGAAATAGAATAACCAACCTTGTGTGCTTTTGTCGTTGATAAACACGTTCCAACTCCAGATTGATGACCTTCGGAATCCTTGATGAACAATCTTTGAATCACGAACGTAAGATCTTGAATAGCGAAGATCCTCTATGTGTATCCACGCGTTGAACGAACCCTAGAACAATTCTAGGTGGATTGCTAGATCCCTCGATTGAAACTCCTTTCAATCTATGAAGTATTATGGAATTGGTGTGATTTGATTCTCAATTCTCAATTGAGAAATCACAATTTTGTGTTTCTCTAAGCTCAAAATCGTGGGTTGGCTGCTAGGGCTGAAGGGGGATAGTATTTATACTTTATAAATATTATTCCCTAATTAAAAACCTTAATTAAAATGGTTTCAGCACAGTTCGGGTCATGGGCGGTCGCCCACTAAGGCATGGGCGGTCGCCCATCAGTACAGTGCTTAATCCCCTTATTCGAAATCCCACATGGGCGGTCGCCCACATGGGCATGGGCGGTCGTCCATCTGTACAGTCTCCAATGCACAGTTTTCGAATAACGATGAACGGTTTCCCATACCTTTTGAGCGGTCGCCCAAGTCAACAATTGACTTGTGGGCGGTCGCCCATGGTATACCTGGGTGGTCGCCCATCAGCCCAGATTCCATAATTTCCATTTTGACAATTTGTTCGATGCGTGTGACCCCATAGGACTATATTGTGTTGGCAATGAGTTCGATCACATCGATCCTCATAAGACATGAGCGGACTCTAGCAAGCCATCATGCCTACCCAAATAATATAATATCAAGTTCGATTTCCTACATAGAACATATCACAATCCCATTGTCACGCGATGTTATATTGAACATGAGTCATGGTCCACGTCAACTCATATTGTTCAATGCTTTCTCGTTACCAAGTAAATTGATCAATCGAATGATATTAATCACATTAATTCATTCGAACATGGCCATGTACATCATCAATCTTATTTACGAGTGGCCTAGCAAACATCTCTCTTTACGAGGGACAAATTTCCATCTTGACTTATCATTCTTCCCAACAGGAGTCATATCATGCCAATAATAGCCCTTATTGTTATCCGGTTAAAGACAATGTTAAACTATATCAAACATAACATTCATCGAGTGGAAGATGATGATAATCTCAGGTCAAAGGATATCAATGATATAACTATATGAGATTTAATTATGACATTCGACCATGACATAAATCTCATAATGGGCCAAGTCCAGTACCTTGTTCTCTAACAAGTACCCATGAATCTAATGTGCATCTCCATGCATATAATCATCACATGATTATCCATCAAACTTCATACTAGTGCTTCATAAGTACTAGGGACACGATTATTAAAGTAAACATGCAAACATATATAATAATCAAAGTAATAATCTCATATATAAATGAATAATGACATTACATATAAGTCTATCTCTATAGGCCTAGGGCACTAACACCTACAGAAAATAAATCCACACTTGGGATATCAATGCAACAACATGGTATTAGTACTCATGTTCAAACCAATAAAATAATGCAATATATATTTCATACACTATTTGAACAACAAACCATGAATATGTAACCAAGTATGAGCACAATGCATCACAAGCAAGCCCTACATATTCACTATACACCATTGAGTGCCCTTTATAAAGGTTCAAGATTGATTTACCAAGTTTTGAACACTTTGGCTAAGTTCCACATTAGGCTTTTCAACCATTTTCAAGACAAGATTTAAGCATCTTCCTAATATCCTTTTTGACAAGTTAAGACATCATTGTGAAGCTCATATGTTGTACTAGGATTAGAGTAAAAAAAGAGTTAAAGATGTACTAGGTAGATTAGGCTTTAATTTCTTGAAAACTGATACAGAGGCAACAGGGCAGGGCACGACTCGTGCCACTTTTTCCTACAGCCTGATACAGTCGTCCACCAGGGCACGACTCTTCCAAAAGGGATGTACGACTCGTGCCACAGGACACGACTCGTGCCCTTCAGCAGAAACTCAGAACAGAGCTGAACATCAGCAACATCAGCAACCTCAAACCAAGTTTTGTATACTCCTTTCTTTTATACCTCAAAATGACATTTTCCAACACTCCAAATTCAATATAACCCATCCCATTTTGCCTCAATCTAAATCCAACAACAACCAAATATCATTTCAAGATTTCCAAACTCAAAGAAAATGATTAAACACCCCATGCAACCTATATATACCAACCACTACAACATTAACCTCAACTTTAATACTATCCTTTCAACTTAAACAACAACACCCTAACCAACCTTAGTTCAATTCATTCCACTACTATTCCAACTCAAGGAAAATGTTCCAAAAATGCCAAGAACCATTTATACAACAACAATATTCATTTTAACATTGAATGAGCAAGAATTTGAAGGAAATCATAATAACTTACCAAAATAATTCGAAAATAGGAAAAACTTTATCCGGATAGACGTAATCCCCTCGGCTTTATGAACATTTAAACACTGATGGATCGAGAAACGGACAAAGATTGAATTTGATATGAATTTAGGAAGGATGGAAGAACCCTAAGCTTTTCTCATGGAAAGGATATGAACTTACTGATGTTGTTAAATTATGAAGCTTCTCTAACAAAACAAGGATAAACATTTAGACATTTTCACTTTAGCTCCTCCAATGATTGCATTGCTACAACTAACAACCTTAACTTCCAACCTTGACACTTAAGCACCTCAATGAACTTTATACATTTATTTATTAAATTTCAACAATTCATATTTCAACTACAAAATTCCTATTTATTTCATTTAGACATTAAATAATTAAAATTAATTTATTAACATCCTAAAAATCACATAAGTTATCAAGATATCAAAACGAACATATAAAACTAGCAAATATCATGAAATGTATAAAATGAGATGCCACGCACCTCACCCCCACGTGCTCAACATGTGATCAAAATAGTGCCTAGGTTTAGGTTCGTGACATATGACCACTAAAAAACCTATTCTATTGGATAGTACTCGTCGATATCTTTCCAAATATATATGGCATGTCCAAAATGGAGATCGTATCAAAAAGTTATGACTCCGGAAGTTTGTCGAATTTTGAGCGGCCGCACACCATAACACGGTGCGCCTGCACACATGGGAACAAAACTCGAAGAATTCTCGGTCCACTCGTTCGATCATACACCCTCTTATGGGTGGCCGCACAACCAGGGTCCTTAGGGGAATTTTTCAAAAAGTGAGGGACCTGTTGGGAATTAATTCCAAGGAATTTTATTTTTACATAATTAGAGTACTTTTCTGAAATTTCTAAAATCTCAGGGACCTCAAGGGAAGTTTCGGTCAGCACCTTGAATTTTCCTTTTTCAATAAGAAATTATATTGTTTTCCTAATTTTGACACCTCCCTGATCAGCCTATTATAAATAGAACAACTCCAGCCAATTTTAGGGACATGAAATATTATCTTTTTCTCTTCTTTTGGCATCTTTTTTTGGAGGATTCAATTCCAGGTTATGATATTTTTTATTTTATTTTCTGTTTTCTTTTCCATGGCTTTTAGTAACTAATTTAATTGATTCATCGATTGGATGCAACTATTAGATCTCTATGTTATATAAGATTTAATTCTTCGAATCTATCTTATTATGTTCATCACAATAGTTTTAGTTCCGTTTTAGGGTTTCAACTTTATGTTAAGATAATTTTAGCTCTTTAACCACTTGGGTATAAATCCTTGCACTTGCGTAGAGGTTTATAAATAGACTATTGTTGTGGTGATTAGATTTAAATGAGGATCTTGCGGAAGTCAAAAGGATCTACATTCTATCATTCTTAAGTGCTTAATAAACTCTTTGCATGTTAATCGGACCTTGTGGAAAGAATAATATAAAGAGTGTAATAGAAATGCAATCCGGCCACCTAACTGTCGCAATCCCTACTTTAGGAAATGAACCATTGAATGGGATTGATCCCTTTATTATTTAATATCATAAAGTGAAGATTGTTGTGAAACTCAATTCGTGAATCTCTTGTTTAATCTGAGTTAATCCTTGTTTTTATTTGCTTTCTTAGTTTATTCTTTAATGAACGGTATAAACCGAGATACGAACATGGGCTTGCCCGAGTTGGGCCCAAATGGATTGGGATTTAAACATAATCCAATACCCAAGTATCAGGGCCGAGGAACATCTTCCTCGTATGCCGAGGAGCATCCATCTCGACCTTATATCATCATGCTTGGTCCGTCGTACTCCGAGATATCACCAAGGGACGAGGATAGAAAAGTTCTTACCTCGGCATATTATCAAGTGACGAGGAGAGAAAAGTTCTTACCTCGGCATATCATCAAGTGACGAGGAGACAAAATCATTCACCCCGGCATCTCTACATGCCGGCCAATCATCAGATGACGAGGAAGCAAAATCATGCATCTCGGCTCATATACAAATGCCGAGATAAAACATTCTTGCTCCTCGGCATTCCGGCTAGCAGATTACACAGTCCTTATCAAACAAGGATTTTACAGTCATGATCCAATCAGGATTACAATCACTAACATCAATTCAAGTCAAACAATGACTTCTTAACAGTTATAATTCTCTTAGGATTATATCTTATCTCTTTACAAGTTCACTTCAACATGGATTTTATCAATCCATTCCTATAAATATAAGCCCTATGGCTCATTATTTGGTACGTGACTTTTTACGATACAGAAACTCTGTCAATTTAGTTTCTCACATACAAACCGTGAACTTACTCTCACGCCGGAGGGCCTTTAGCCGGATCCGCCCCGGCTTAGTTTACGTGTTTTCTCTTATTTTCAGGCCTTGCAATTACCGGAGCATTCATCGCTTGGATTTGGGCTGATTTGACGATTTTGGCATCATCAATTGTTTCCATTGCCGGGAAATCGATTCAAACACCCTTTGTTTGGCCTGGAAAAAGCTCGCTGAAAGCCTGTTGATCGCCAGAAATTTTCTAAGCTTTGAACGGAAATTTCTGGTCCGTTTGGGCTCTGTTCTTAAAACCGCCGGAATCTGGAAATTTCAACCGGAATTTGCCCAGATTTTGTTGAGGTCGTTTTAGCGTGGAATTTTGCCCCAATTTTAGCCTGAATTTTTGTGTTGGAAAAATCGCAATTGGAAGTTTGTTTGTGGTCAAAATTTGCCCTAATTTTGGCCAGAAATTTGGATCTATTGGAAATTCTCGCTTTTGGTAAATTCGCTATTTCAACTGTTGATTCGCAATGGACGGACAATTTACAAGTGTAACTGCTGAGGACCAAACCCAAGTGAATGGGGTTAACCCAGGTGCCGAGGAGCTACCTCCTCCTCCTCCCCTACCTCAGCCTGACGCCCCTCCTCCCCTCGCCATGACTCTTCGTTCCAAGGGTCAGGTGAATGCCGAGGGAGAGGGTGCTGACCTTCCTCATCCTACTCGTCCTCGTGGGAAGCAAGTGGGAAGGAAGAAGACAAAGAATGCCGACGCCGGTCAAGCGGGAGGAACTCAACCCATTGACCGACGCTCTTTGTTACACAAACAAATGGAGACGTTGCAAAGGATGTATGAGACACAGGCTGCTCTTTTGCAATTGGACCCAAACCATTCCATGGCTGAATTCATGCTGCCGTCTATGGGAAACCCTCTTGGAAGGGAGCAAGGTGAGCAACGAGCTCCTCCCCTCGAACCCGCTGAACCACCAAAGCAAGTCCCCCCGAGAACCTACCCGTCCTCGGCATGACAGTAAGAAGAAGGATCAGGTGGTTGACCTGAGAAGCCACATAACTCCCAGGGAAGAGGAAGTGAACTCACGGGACCTAAGAACAAGGCTCAGTCTAAACAGGCGAATGTCACCACCTCGTCTTGTCATGGCTCCCCATCGTCTCGGATCACCTCGTCCTCGTCGATCTCATCATGATTCTCCTCGACCACATCGACCTCGCCCAGATTCTCCCCGTCCTCATACCCGTGAATTCGCACGGCCAAGGACACCCGAACCATACAAAATGTTACTTGGTGGCCAAGAGTTGGGACCAAGACGTGATAAGGCACCGTCCAAACGGGACAACCACCGACACGACGCGGAACACAGTAGGGTGAATGGTCACCCCAAGGATAAATCAACCCGTAGCTCCCAACAAAGCACCCGCTCAAGAAGTGATAAGGGAGTAGAAACAAAACAATGGGAAATATTGAAACAAAGGCTGGATGACATGGAGATGGGAAAAAAGTTTGACGATGACGACTTTGACTGGGCAACTCGTCCATTCTCCTTGAGGATAACTGCTGCACCACCTAATCCTCACTTCAAGGTCCCGAATTTTGAAAAATACAACGGAACCACTGACGCCAAGGACCATGTGCAAAGTTTTGAGCAAACCATGAATCTCCTCACCACCGCCGATGACATGCTCTGCAAAGTTTTCGCGAGCACCTTCTCCGGAACAGCCTTGACCTGGTTCCGTGAGCTTAAAAGAGGTTGCATCGATTGCTGGAGGGGCATGAGGAGAATGTTCTTGGACCACTTTGCCACTGCTGGTAAGAGGAAGATGAGATTGGCCGACCTGGCCAACATCGAGCAAGGAAAGGGAGAAACCACCCTCAGCTACTACAACCGGTTCCGAAAAATGGCAGACTAGGTTGAAGAGAGCCTCACTGATAGGGAGGTCATTGTTTGTTTCATCTCTGTGTTAAAATCTGGTCCCCTCATCTATGAACTCTCAGCCCGGGAACCTAAATCCAAGTCCGAATTATACAAGGTGGCTTATGCCATTTCCATGGCTGAAGATAAAACAAAGAAAAGGGGAGCCGACAAGACGGAAACAGAGGCGACGGCCACTCGCCAGAATGACAGTGGGAATGGCAAGGGATCAAAAGGGAAGAATAGAACAAGAGGCACAGAGAAACCTGAGGTGTTCACCCCCCCTAACCAAACCCATTTCAGAAATCATGCAATTAGTAAATCTTCCACCTCCCCGTCCGCTAAGTGATAAACCAAAGTACCCTCGTGATGCTTCAAAATACTGTGATTTCCACAAGGACACCAGGCATACCACTGATGGCTGTTGGGCCCTCAAGAAAATAATACAACGGTGGGTAGACGAGGGAAAGCTAGACCGCTATGTCATGAAGAAGGATGGAAAGCGAAAGGAGGAGGAAAGTGAAGATGACGACAAAAGTGAAGACGGAGAACGTAGGCCTCCTAGGGCCAAATTGAATGTGATCCGTGAAGAAGTGACTTCCACCAGAAAGCTGAGGGACCAGATCCATGAACTAAGCAAGGTGTACCACGTGCCTCCTTGGATTCATAAGGCGGAAGAGGTCATCAGTTTTTCACCCAACGAACTGGCAGGGAGCCGTGCTGCCCGTGAACAACCCTTGGTGATAAAGGGTCGAATTGACAATGTGGAATCGGAAAGATTACTTGTGGACACGGGGGCCTCCCGTGACATTCTGTATTATTCTTCTTTCCAACAGGTGGGATTGAAAGACACTATACTGGAACCATATCATGGTAGGCTGGAAGGATTCACCAACCATAAGGTTGGAGCTAAGGGAACTGTGGAACTGGAGCTTGAGGTCGGTGACCACCCCTTCCGAGCCAAAGCTACTGTCAATTTTATAGTCATGGACTTGACTAGTGATTATCATACAATCATAGGCATTCCAAGTCAAGCTAAACTTGGGATGGTCGCCTCCCTTCCTCACCAACGAGTTAAATTTCCCACTCGTGCTGGAATTGGATGTGTAAGGGCAACCCCCAAAGACTTCTTGGAACATGTCGTGAAGAGCAGAAAGAAATCTAAAAGTGTGGAGGTAGATACCCCCGAGGAAAACATTAAGATCTCTAAATCTCAAAAAAACCACCGAGACTAGCTCTAGAATGAGCTATATCCGTGAGGTACTTGATAATGAGGATGAGCCTATGGTCCTAGAAATTGCAGATGACCAAGGCACAATTCCACCTGTATCCGAGGAAGAGCCTATGGTCCTAGAAATTGCAGATGACCAAGGCACAATTCCACTTGT
The DNA here is from genome assembly GCA_022495995.1 of Adenophora triphylla var. japonica. NCBI lineage: Eukaryota > Viridiplantae > Streptophyta > Magnoliopsida > Asterales > Campanulaceae > Adenophora > Adenophora triphylla. The sequence goes on along the minus strand of JAFEMH010001731.1, from coordinate 252,399 downwards.
ATCTGAGGAAGTACCTATGGTCCAAGAAATTGCAGATGACCTAGGTATAGTTCCGCCCGTCTCCAAGGAAGACCTCATCCTTGTCAACGGCCAGAACTTGGGGGCCAACCATGACTTGGGGAAGGTCGATCTTCCTGACGTTGATAAACTTATGGAGGAAGAAGGCCTCAATGTAAACGACAACGAAGGGAGGAGAATTAGAGAAATTATTATCGAGTCTCTGGAATTTCGAGACGGTCCTGAAATGAAGCCTGTAGATGAGCTGGAAGAGGTAGTCATCAACCCTGACTATCCTGAACAAAAAATTAAACTCGGGGGCCAACTATCTCCAGAAGAGAAAGAAAGAATCACCACCCTCTAAAAAAACAGTCTCGACGTCTTTGCTTGGAGAGTCGAAGACATGAGAGGGATCAATGAAGAAGTAGCCCTCCACCGCCTGGAAGTTGATCCTTTGGCAAAGACTATCTCCCAGACAAGGAGAAACTTTGCGAGGGATAAGGAGGAAGCTATTAAAGAAGAGGTGCAGAAATTACTTAGCGCCAGAATAATTCGTGAAGTCAAGTACCCCGTTTGGTTGGCCAATGTAGTCATGGTGAAGAAGCAAAATGGGAAGTGGCGTATGTGTATAGACTTCACTGATCTGAACAAGGTCTGCCCCAAGGACAGCTATCCTCTCCCCAGAATTGACAAGTTGGTTGACTCCATTGCTGGACACCAGACTCTCAGCTTCCTAGATGCCTATTCAGGCTATCATCAGATAAAAATGGTGGAAGAGGACATCGAGAAGACAGCCTTCCAAACACCTGGGGGAAATTATTGCTACATCATGATGCCCTTTGGGCTCAAGAACGCGGGCGCCACATACCAACGAATGGTGAATCAAGTTTTTGAAACACAAATAGGTCGCAACATGGAGGCCTATATCGACGACATGGTCATAAATACCAAGGAGGGCAGTCACGTTCCTGACCTGGAAGAGACAATCAACAACCTCCGAGCTAATAACATGAAGCTGAATCCAAGCAAGTGCGTATTTGGAGTAACGGCGGGCAAGTTCCTAGGCTTCATGGTATCTCGAAGGGGAATAGAGGCCAACCCTGAAAAAATTAAGGCGCTCATCGACATGAAGGAACTTACCACCATCAAGGAGGTCCAAAGACTTAATGGAAGAATAGCAGCACTTGGAAGATTCATTGCCAAATCTGCCGAAAAGTCACTGCCCTATCTGCCAAAAAGTCACTGCCCTTCTTCAAGGTATTAAAGGGTACCAAGAGCTTCTCCTGGACTCCCGAATGCTTCGAAGCATTCCTCCGGTTGAAGAAGTACTTGGGTTCCCCTTCCTTGCTCAGCAGTCCGACTATCGGTGAGATGCTGTATGTCTTCCTAGCTTCCACTGATCATGCTGTCGCTGCCGTCCTAGTTCAGAATGACGAAGGAATTCAGAAGCCCATCTACTATGTCTCTAAGGCAATGTCTGACGTGGAAAGCAGATACTTTAATATGGAGAAGATAGCGTACGCGCTAGTCATTGCATCAAGGAAATTACGTGCCTATTTTTCTGCACATCCTATCACCGTGTACACAAATGAACCATTGAAGAAGATATTACATAAGTTGGACGACTCTGGACGTCTCCTTAATTGGTCCATCGCTCTTACTGAGTTTGATATCACCTACCAACCAAGGAAGACCCTCCTGGCACAGCCTTTGGTTGACTTCATGGTCGAGACTGCCTTTATGGGTGAGCATCTCCCCACCTCCCGGAAGCAAAATGCACCGGAGGAAAAAGACTCTCCCATTGAACTCCCATCCAACTGTTGGATCCTGTATACGGACGGATCAGCTACAAAAGAAAGAAGCGGAGCTGGAGTTGTACTAGCAAGCCCGGAAGGAGAGTACACTATGCAAGACGCCATCCGTTTCAAGTTCCCTGCCTCCAACAATCAAGATGAATATGAAGCTCTAATATTTGACATTGAGTTGGCCTCCTTCTATGGAGCAACTAAGGTGGCGGCTTTCTGTGACTCCCAACTCGTTGTCAAACAAGTAAAGGGAGAGTATAACACCCAAGACCCCACCCTTGCCAAATATAGAGACCTTGTCCTAGACATGATGAAGAAGATGGAATTTTTCGAACTCAAGCAAATAGGCAGGGAAGATAACCAAGTCGCAGACGTTCTATCCAAACTAGCAACTATGGACGTGTCTACATCTAAGACCATTCCATATGTAGTTTATGCCGAAGAACCTGCGTATGAAAGACTACAAGTCATGCTCCTTGATGGAGAGGAGAGATGTTGGATCGATGACTACATTGAGTACATTGAGAAGGAGAAACTCCCCGAAGATGAAGCTCAAGCTAAACTTATTAAGAAGAGGTCCCCCAAGGTTTGTGGTGATGAGCGGAGTCCTCTACCGAAGATCTTTCACGAAGCCCCTGCTAAGGTGTGTCTATCCCAAGGAAATTGAGAACCTCTTGGCAGAAGTACATGAAGGTGTTTACGGCGGACACCCGGGGGCCAGAACCTTAGCTGACAAGATCATATCACTAGGTTACTATTGGCCAAACCTGAGGGAAGACGCACACGCCTATGTTAGAAAATGCGACAAATGCCAAAGATTCTCTGACATTCCTAGACTACCGGCAGTTGAGCAAACACTTGTGATACCTACGTGGCCATTTGATATGTGGGGGATCGATATCATCGGACCCTTCCCTCCCGCCCGTGGTAATTGCAAGTACGTGATAGTAGCTGTTGATTACTTCTCCAAGTGGATAGAAGCCAAGGCATTAGCCAAGATAACGGAAGAGAACGCAATCAACTTTGTCCACGACAACATCTGGTGCAGATTCGGCCTTCCATATACAATCGTTTCTGATCATGGACTATAGTTCTCTACGGCATTTACTACAGAGTTGGGAAGAGTCAAAGTCCGCCATGCAAAGTCTTCAGTGAGCAGACCCCAAGGCAACGGTCAAGCAGAAGCTGCCAATAAACTGGTCCTAACCGCCCTCACCAAGAACCTTGAGGGACGCGAGGGTAGATGGTTGGACGAACTTCCCCTAGCCTTATGGGTTGTTCGCACAACCACTCGGGGGCCAACCGGAAAAACCCCATTCGCACTAACCTTCGGTTCTGAGGCTATGGCACCAGCTGAAATGGCCATCCCTACGGTGAGAAACTCCCATTACGATGAGCAAGTCAACAAGGTTAATAGGCTCCTAGACCTAGACCTGATAGATGAAAAGCGACTAGCTGCGCAGATGAGGATGGTAAATTACAAGCAAAGGACCAAGGCATATCATGACAAAAGGGTCATCAGAAGAGTATTCCAAGTAGGTGATTGGGTACTTAGAAAAATCGAGGCAACTGGTCGGAAGGCAGAACAAAACAAGCTCTCCCCAAATTGGGAAGGTCCATATATCATCACTCAAGTCATCCGAGAAGGGACCTACAGATTGAAGACCAAGGAGGGGAAAGATCTCAAGCATCCGTGGCACTCCGACAATCTTAGAAAATATTATCACTAGTCTAGTTTATTTTGCAGTAGATTAGTTTTTTGTTTTCTGTCTTTTGGTTTTTAGTTGATAGGATTGCAGTTCGATGTAATCGTATTTCAGTTTTACGAAAGCAGTTTCTTCCAACGTACAAAGCAACTATCAACTCTTCACACAATCACCAGAAGATGAGGACTTTATCCCCGACTCTTTGAAACATACACCTTACGTCTTGACAAGGGTCCGCCTTGATTCAGGATTACAAGTATAAACAGCCAAGACCGAGGGTCCTCCTCGGCCTAATGGCTTGCCTTATAAGGGTCCGCCTTGATTCAGGATTACAAACATGGCAGCCAAGACCGAGGGTCCTCCTCGGCCTAATGGCTTACCTTACATCCTAACAAGGGTCCACCTTGATTGAGGATTACAAGTATCACAGTCAAAGCCGAGGAGTCCTTCCTCGGCCTAATGACTTGCCTCACGTCAAGACAAGGAAACACCTCGTCACTATGACTACAAGGCATCACGTCTAAAACCTGTGCACGAGTCATCTTCCTTGGCATATGGAGACGAAAAAGAAGAAATCACCAACAGTCAAAGCCGAGGAGTCCTTCCTCGGCCTATACGACTTAGAGTACAGTTAAAGCCGAGGAGTCCTTCCTCGGCCTAATCACTTGCTCAACAATCAGGGAACAAGGGACCCTCCTCGGATCCCACCTTCACAAATCTGGTGCCTAAGCCTAGCATACAGAAACACAAACAAATTCATTGAAACAACATGAATTAAAACAAAAAGGACTTTTTCATTGATATTCAAGGGAAAATACAAGTCCTATCATCTATTACAAAAAGAAAGATAGGAAAATCTATCCTAAGTTTGCTGGCCTTCGTTAAAAGGCTCTTCAAGCCACTGCTCCGTGATAGTACCAGGGGGAGGAAGAACGGCTTGATCAGTTTGGGCATCAGTCTTCTCGGCTTCTCCTCCCCCGACCTCGGCGTCCATGTCCTCGGGCTCTCCCTTATCCTGAATCGCCTCCACCAAGGCTTTGATATTTCCAGGGACGACAGGGGCTGGCTTCCATACTTCTCGGCATGCCTGGGCATCTTTCTCGGCTATTACTTCCAAGTTATACACAGAGAATGGAACCAAGTGGTGGAGGGCCCTAACTTCCTCATCATACTGATCCCGGCAAATCAGTATGGCCACCTTGTTAATGTCCAAGCCGGTGGAGGGGTCAGCCAGGATGCTACGGGCAAGGTGGAGATACCCGTCCTCGAACATGGTTGCCGTTTTCTCATCCACGGCATCTTGAAAGGCTGAGCTGGCCATCATGGCGTCCTTGAAAGCCTGACTCTCTTTGAATCGGGTCACAACCTCCTCTTCCCTAGAAAAAAGAGTAGCTTCGAACCCTCGGCATTTGGTTTCGGCTTCCTCGGCCCTCGTTTGGACCTCAGCCTTGGCCTTCTTCGCCTCCTCCAATTCAGCATTTTTTAGCTGGAGTTGTTCCTCGGCTTTATCTCGGGCATCCTTGGCCTGAGCACGAGCTTCCTCGGCTCTCTTCACTTCGGCCTCAACCTTGGCCTGAGCAGCTTCCAGATCGGCATTCTTGGCCTTCAAGAGCTCGGCCAATTTAGCCTTCTCGGCCTCACTCTTTTTGTGAGCAGCCTTGGCATCAATAACTTGTTTCTCTTGGGCCTTGGCCAAGACATTCTCATATGCCGCAATGCTGGCAGCCTACAAGATAAACTTGTGTTAGAACCATGAACAAGCACAAGTAAGAACAACAAAGTTAAAAGTACGAGATAACTACCTCAGCCAGCATGAGTCCCTTACGACATAGCAAGTTATCCCTGCTCGGCTTCTCCTTAACCAGGGCATCGTAGGCATCCTCGTCCAAGGCCCTTTGGATGGGAGCTCGGCCCAACCTCATCATGTGACTCTTTCTGTCTTGCAAAGGAAGGCCCTTCAGACGAGGAACGTTTGCCACCATGAGCTGAGCAAGCTTCTCGGCATCAGCTTGAGTTTTGGCGGTTTGGATGGTCAAGGGAGGAGGAGCCTCAGGATTGGAAGCCTCACCAACAGTTGCCCGCTTAGCTGCTGTCTCTTCGGTCCCCGCCTCCTCGGCATCAGCATCAGGGATAGGCTCATCTCCAGTAATTGGGTCAGCCCGCTCCTCGAACACAGCCTCCTCGGCATTCACCTCCTCGTGCAATTTGAGGGGAAGGGGTTGATCACCCTGAGCAGTCAGCACCAGATTGCGAGCATTGACTTCCTCCCTCCTCTCTACCAAGCCCGACTTCTTAACTTGTCTCCTCTTCTGCTTCACCAGCTCCATGGGACTTAGTCTCTTCATGGCTAGTGCTGCTTCTTCCTCGGGGGTTAAAACTGCAAAAACAAGGACGAGATGGTTAAGTACGAGCAGAAGAAGAAATAAACATGCAAAAATTATAAAGTATTAGAGTTAAATATTTACATCCAACCACATCTACTTCCTCCAGACACTGATCAAGGGGAGGGATCTTGCATCTCGGACAATCCTCATGAAAAACGAGGCCGGGATGTACTGCCCAATCATTAAAGCGCCTTCCCCTCTTAATGGTGACGAGGGGAACCACCCCGTCCTTCGGCCCCGGCATCAGTCCTGCTTGGATATAGTAGTGATCCGAGGATTCAATTGACTTCCAGTCGAGGAGCCCCACCTCGGAAAATGTCTCAAGGCGTTTGATCAAATCCTTGGTCCACTCATACTATTGAACAGGACCTGATGAAGTTGGATCCTTGCAAGGAGATTCCCAGCCTTGGTGACTCTCAACCCTAATAACGTGGCTATCCCAACCTGCAACTTTGCTAGACATGGGGAGAAGCAGCTTTGGTTTTTTGGGTTCACTCCAAATGACGAGGAGCCAACTTTCCTTGACAAAGCCAACTTGGTATAAATGCCAGAAAGCTCCCATGGTCGGCTCATACCCTAAGCTACGGCAAAGGACAATGAAACTAACAAGGACCCTGGTACCATTGGCTCCCAGCATGGCCGACACCGCTCTCACATCATTTAAGAATTCATTGATAAAGGGGTCCAAAGGAAGACGGAGCCCCTGTTGAAATTGTTTGAAGTAGAAATGGACGTAATCTTCACTGTAGTAGAAGTTCTCCTCCTCCTTCTCAGTCTTAAGATCAAGTTTGCCCATATAAGTTAACTTATATTCGGCCTTGTTCACCCCGTACGTGGAATACAATTTTTCGAGCATGGGATCCCAGGCCTTTGGAGGCTTCTCTCGTCATTGCCCTCCTCCTCGGCCTCCCCTTCTTTGGCCCATGTTGCCTTCAACTTGGGCACCTTCCATAAAGGCGTCCACTATGCGAGTGGACGAGGAGGTCTCTTCTCTTCCCGTCATATCTGCATAAAGCCGAGGGGACAAAGTTAGTTTCCTCGTCAATGTCCGATCTTAAGACGGGGAAGGGAGATACCCCTCCTCATCATCACATAAGGCCGAGGAGGGAGCCTTACCACTCAGACGCTCACGCATTTCACGATCTGAGGCCGGATAGAACAGTTCGATGTGCTCCACTATCTCGGCCCTAGTTTCAAGCAACAATACATTACAAGTTGAAGAATCAATTCGGTCTATCCTTGTTTTATCTGGGTATTGGATGAACATCCGGGTACGGCCATAACTCCTCAACATCTTTCCTATGTCATCCAAGTTCAGCATCAACCATGGACCTCTCTCTCTACGGTAAACCCTCAGATTGCCGGTGTGATATCCATAACGGAATCGGGGGGAATGGTCCCAAGAACGAGCCATTTCTAAGGGGAATCAAAGATTAAAGGGGGAGTTCATTCAATATTCAAGGAAATTCATACAAAATCCAAAGAAATTCAAAGATTCGAAGTGTTTGAAAGATAAAAGCAAAAATTCATGAAGAAAAAGCTTCAACCTTCAAACAATGGCGGTCCATTTTTCTTGGCACATTCAAAATCCCTCCTAAAAACCCTAGAAAACGCAGAAGCATGAACAGAATGCGTAAGAAGGGAAGAAATTTCATACCTGAGTTTGAAGAAACAGTTGGAATCGAAACAGAACGTAACGCCGCCGGGAAAATCGTGGTCGCCGGAAACTGGAAGTGAAGGATGCTGTGTTCGCCAGTGAATCCTTGCTATTCGCTCTGAAACAATTGAGGTGTGTAAAGGTTTAAATGAGAGGGTTTTAGCTTTTTATACTCAAGTAATCGGGTCAAACCCATGAGTAAAGCAAAAATCCGGGTATGGCGCCCCCTAAATTAAATGCTGGTAACGATTTTCAAGGCGTGACAAGACTGGGGGGCCTCATGTAATCATGAGAATATTAACCGTCAGATAATGAAGAGAAGCCGAGGACACGCGTCAAAACCTGTTCGTATCCCATAAGCCGAGGACGAGATGACTTTCTCCTCGTCCTAAGCCAAGCTAGAAAGTCGAGGGCTACTGAACGGTATAAACCGAGATACGAATATGGGCTTGCCCGAGTTGGACCCAAATGGATTGGGCTATAAACATAATCCAATACCCAAGTATCAGGGCCGAGGAACATCTTCCTCGTATGCCGAGGAGCATCCATCTCAGCCTTATATCATCATGCTTGGTCCGTCGTACTCCGAGATATCACCAAGGGACGAGGATAGAAAAGTTCTTACCTCGGCATATTATCAAGTGACGAGGAGAGAAAAGTTCTTACCTCGACATATCATCAAGTGACGAGGATACAAAATCATTCACCCCGGCATCTCTACATGCCAGCCAATCATCAGATGATGAGAAAGCAAAATCATGCATCTCGACTCATATACAAATGCCGAGATAAAACATTCTTGCTCCTCGGCGTTCCGGCTAGCAGATTACACAGTCCTTATCAAACAAGGATTTTACAGTCATGATCCAATCAGGATTACAATCACCAACATCAATTCAAGTCAAATAATGACTCCTTAACAGTTATAATTCTCTTAGGATTATATCTTATCTCTTTACAAGTTCACTTCAACATGAATTTTATCAATCCATTCCTATAAATACAAGCCCTATGGCTCATTATTTGGTACGTGACTTTTTACGATACAGAAACTCTTTCAATTTAGTTTCTCACATTGAAAGAAATGGAGCGGCTAGGAAGTGCACAGAAAGTCACAGAAGCCTGATGTGAGTCCTGATGCTATCGCACCAGCACTAGCACAGCAGTGAAATGTAGCGGAATAATAAAAATAGAAAAGAAATAAATAAAGGTTTAAACACTTATCTTCAGCAATATGCTGTAGACAATAAACTTCTCTTATTAAAAATAACTTTCGAATTGATTACAAAATGTAAACTAAGAGAATGACAAAATAATCAAAATGAACTCTCACTAAAACAAACTCCTCACAGCCTGAAATCTCTTCAGCCTTTTGGAGTGTAAAAACCGTGTAATGTAAACTCTCTTGACCTTCGTATTTATAGCCAAGGCAACGGGTAAGGATAAGCTTGGATAAAGAGCTTGATCAATCTTCAATCTCTTTAATCTTCTTTATCACTTCAAGTCTTCATTTATCCATGTGAGAGTCCTATTTAAATAACCAAAATAATACTAAAAACATAATAATTTTCGGTTAATAGGTTAGTTAAATAAAAACAATATATAAAGTATTTACTTAATTTAAAATACAATGAAAGTAACAAAACATAATTAAGTCAACCTTTTTGACTTGGCCCAAGTGTGATGCTATCACACTTTCAATCTCCCCCTGTTTTGTTGCTTTCTGTTCAAAAAACAAATCTCAAGCACAATATTTTAAACACAATTAAATAAGCTAAATATTATCAAACACAAGATATGAGATGGAGAGCTCGAACGCTCCCCCTAAATACTAGCTAATAAAAACCATAAAGCACCATGTCCAAAACATATCCAAACAAACCAAACCAACTAAGCAAAAAACAAATCACCATTGTTCCTAATTTAAAAACACGAAATTAAAATTGTTTTCAACCACATCATAACCCCATTCAGAAAAACGTCCTGCTCCAGTTTCGATTAGGATTTTCCTCCATTTCAGCTTGTGTTTTTGCCAGTAACTCCCACCTGAAGTCATGGCTGACTTCTTCATAGACACGACTTGAGCTAGCTCCCCCTTTTTGATCAGAAAGCGCATCCCTAGCAGCCAACAATTTGTTTCTCCTAGCTGAAACTTCCTTGAACTGCACCCTCGTATTGAGCATCCACCTCTCCAAAAACTTGATTTCATCTGAGAGTACCTTTGCTTGATTCACAGGTGGTGAAGGAGATGCACGTACATCTTCAGTAGCATCAACCGGGTCATCTTCATCCTCATCTTGAGCATCAATTACTGGATCATCTGGGAATGCTACAGGTAGATCTACAGTCCTTGTGGGACATTCTAACACAGGTTGGATGTTAAAAGGCTCAATCTTATCCACAGACCTATCAGACATGAGAATTTCTACCCCTTGTTTCAAGCACAAACCAGTAATTAAGCAAGGAAATGGAAGGTCAGAGGGAAGCTCTTTCTCAGCAAACTGAACTATACTCCCAAAAATAACTTCACCCAAGTTGAACTCAAGACCATTAAAAATCCTATAGATTAGGTCAGCATGAGGGACAGTAACAATGTTTTTGTTGGAAGTGGGTTTCCAATTGAAGGTTGATACTTTGAATAAGAAACCACATAAGGAGGTGAGCATGGTACACTTGAATTGTGTGTGCCATGTGGGATCAAGACCATTGGTTATAGAGTTGGCAATATCATTTTTAGGTGCCATGGGTGGAAGGATGTGAGGGGATGGAGTATGAAGGAAAATGTTGATCATAGCAGGAGAAAAAGAAACAATTTGATCACGAACTTTCACCTTTTCAAAACTATCAGACCTAGGATCTTGAATTGCTTGGACAAGACTAGCATAGAATTCACTAACAAGTGAAGGGTAATAAAAAGTGGGATATGAGACAGAGTGTAAAAGGATTTTTTCTTCTAGAAACCTTTTCATACCAACTTCATCAAAAGATTTGTCAATGACCCTTTCAACCAAAAAACCTTTCTTTCTAAAGAAGCCAAATCTTTCCTTAACTGACTTAGACATAAATTTCTCAGGAGAGTGGGGGCTTACCTTTCTTGAGGAAGGTTTAGCTCTTGGGGAATGCCTAGGCTTAGGCAATTCAGCTTTGGAAGCACTGGTCTTTCTTAGGCTCCTTCTTGGTGAGGATGCAGATGTGAGTACATCTTCAGCAGCATCCTTCCTTTCAGTTTCTAGCTCATCTCTCCCAAGTTTAAAAGTGTCATCTTCAGCTTCATCATCATCTGACCCAATGTCAGATGCTTGGGCAGAGATAGCCCCAACAACTTTGGCCTTTGCTTGCCTCACTTTGCCTTTCCCTTTCCTCAAATCCAAGAGAGCTTGCAGGGGAATATGCTCATCCTCATCCTCATTACCTTCTTCAATTTCATCAGTTCCAGAATGAGCCCCAGAGTACCAGTTGCCCGGAGATGATCGAGCAGGGGCAACAGGAGAGTTGGAAGGAGGGGATGGAGTTTGAGATGCATTAGTACCTTTGGTAGCACGAGTAGGTGACTGTTGGGATATGGCGATCCTTCTAGCATGTAAATCCCCAGGTGTCACAATGACGTGAGGGAAGTCATCTCCAAAGTCTTGATCAACAGATTCAATTATATCCTCAGCTTCCTTTAACTCCTCAAGCTCTACGGATTGAGACCTTCTAGATACAACTTTGTATGCCTCAACATCCTCTTCTTCAGAATCACTTGAATACACAGACAAACCACTCACATATTTTCTCTTCTGAGGCAAGGGTTTACCAGAGGAGCTCCCAGAATCACTAGCCTTAGCTTTTCCCCTTTTTCTCTTGAGATCAGCAGATGGATCAAAGTCCTCATCATCCTCGCCTTCAATGAACTCAGGTTCGGCCATGTTAGGGCATACCTTAGGAGTATAGTCCCCCATGTTGGGAGAAAAACCCCTCTGCCTCAAAGACCAGTTAGGGCCTCTAGCTACCCCCGCCATTGCACCCACAACTTTCAAATCCCCAGGATTATCAGCATCAATGGCATTGTCTGGAGCACCAGGGAGCGACATTGAGACAGGGGAAGCATCGGTATCGACAAACAGCTCCACGGCGGCTTCGGTTGGGGCCACCGGAGATGGAGGCGATGAGCTAGCGGCAATCGGAGAGGGAGACTTGGACGGAGACGCCATGATCAGAGGAGCAAACTGAAAGAGGCTTTGGAATTTCTAAGGGTTTTGATCACAATGGCCGGTGAGGGTTTAAAGGAGGAGAGGGTTTTGGTATTTATGTTGATGTGATAGCATGTCATTAAATCCTAGTAGGCTTAGGTCACTAAAGAGAGTTTTAATTTCAAATGAACTAAACTAAACTAAATCCCTTTGGCCGGTTAGGATACAAGGAGATAAATGAGTCTTAACTTCTTTGGAGATTAAGATGATAAAGATAAAAAAAACTTTTTAGTTTTAGATAATGTACTTACCATAGATGGAAAAAAATCCACAGACTTATACTCCCCCTAAACATATGGACATTTAAAAATTTATAAGAAATTTTGTTGAGCATAAAATATTTTAACAAAAATTAATTCGAAGTAGAAAAGCATTTGATTGAAATTTTCACCAAGGACCAGGTTGACATAAAAATTCTAAAAATAATGATGCATAATTTACACACATGTGAAGGATAAATCTCAGTAGATGTGTGGCATAGTATGTGATTACATCAGGGGACGCATTTCCTCTAAGAAAGTCAATGAATCAGAATCTTGTCTTGCTTGGCCTCTAGAATGCTTCCACATATAATTTTTTTTTCTCGTGGAAAAATATATTATGGGTAGCTTTCACTCTTCATTATTCTCATGGATATCCCTCTTTCGAATGATCTTATCAATTTGACACAAACTTTCTCTTGAGGTCATTTTGATCACATTGAACCGACTTCATACCATGAGTGGAGTAGCTGTTTCCCAAATTTTTTTTTTTTTTTGCATCCACCAAGAGACATCTAATAAGATAAATTTAGAGTCAACAGTTGTTGACTACTATTTAAGAAGGATTCACAATTCAGAGAGGAAACAAATCAAAGATGCACTACAAGTGACCACACTGAGATAAATCATGCAATGCATTTTTTTTTGTTAGAGTTGTAGTATACAGGTGTTAGATATGATGTGATCACACGGGGGATCACATCATTATATTGCACACAAACTCAGAGATTTCCTTAGAGAGGAAAATCTCTGAAAATCAAGGGCTTTGGTGAAAATGTCAGCCAACTGTTTTTCAGTGCTAATTGATTCCATGCTAATAATTTTTAGCTCAACAAGATCACAAATAAAATGATGTCTAATGTCAATGTGTTTAGTACGTGAGTGTTGAACAGGATTTTTTGATATTTCTATGGCACTTAGATTATCACAAAAAACAGTTAGGATATCACTTTTAAGTCCATAATCTTTAATCATCTGATTCATCCAAAGGAGTTGAGAACAACAACTCCCTACAGCCACATATTCTGACTCAGCAGTAGAAAGGGATACACAGTTCTGTTTTCTACTATACCAAGATACTAAGTTGTTCCCAAGATAAAAACAACCTCCAGTTGTGTTTTTCCTATCATCAGTGTTGCCTGCCCAATCAGAGTCACTGAATCCTACCAGATTTGTGTTGGTTTCTCGAGTATAGCTTAGACCTAAATTGATAGTTCCACCAACATATCTAATAATCCTTTTTACAGCTTTGAGGTGGGATAATTTGGGGCAAGCTTGATATCTAGCACATAGGCAGACGCTAAACATGATGTCTGGGCGACTTGCTGAAAGGTACAACAAGCTCCCAATCATACTTCTGTATAAGGTGGGGTCAACATCCTCACCATTTTCATCTTTGCACAACTTTTGGGATGATCCCATAGGAGTTTTAAAGTGAGAGGCATTGTCAAGAGAGAATTTTTTAACCAAGTTTTTGGCATACTTACTTTGAGATATAAAAATTCCTTCCTTATTTTGTTTTATTTGAAGTCCTAGAAAGTAGGTTAATTCACCAACCATACTCATTTCAAAGGTGGTGGTCATACTTGTGACAAAGTAGTCTAACATATCTTTGGAAGATGATCCAAATACAATGTCATCAACATAAATTTGGGCCACTAAGATTCCTACATTTTCTTTTAAAATAAATAAGGTTTTATCAACCTCACCTCTCTTAAATCCCATTTGTATGAGGTGTTCAGTTAGCCTCCCATACCAAGCTCTAGGGGCTTGTTTTAAACCATATAGGGCCTTTTTGAGCTTATAAACATGATTAGGGAAGTGGGGATCAGTGAAGCCCTTAGGTTGTTCAACATAGGCTTCTTCATTTAGGACACCATTTAAAAAGGCACTCTTAACATCCATTTGATGTAGAGTTATGTCCAAATAACAGGCAATAGCAAGTAAAAGTCTAATTGACTCTATCCTAGCAACAGGAGCAAATGTTTCTTCAAAATCTATTCCTTCTACTTGGGTGTAACCTTGGGCTACAAGTCTAGCTTTATTTCTTGTAATTTGCCCATTTTCATCAGTTTTGTTTTTAAAGATCCACTTAGTTCCTATTACATTTCCTCCAATAGGCCTAGGGACTAAAGTCCATACTTCATTTTTCTCAAATTGGTTTAATTCCTCTTGCATGGCAACAATCCAATTATCATCTTTCATAGCTTCTACAACATTTTTAGGTTCGATATTGGAAACAAAACAGCAAGAACTAACCTTGTTCACTTGTGATTCAACACAACTTAGCCCAGCCAACTCACGGTAGTTGACTCTTGGCTTTTCCCTTGTGCTAATTTTCTCGTTTACATCACCCACTACTTGAGATATTGGATGATTCTTTTGTACTCTGCTGGGTATGTCCTTGGTCCTATCCAGATTACTCTCTTCGCAGTCAGAATCTTCAGTTTCTGAACCGGATTTTGTTTGCCCTGATGTAGGTGATAATGTGATCACATCAGTACCTGCATCTGCTTTCTGCAGTCCATTTTGCTGCGTCTGTTCAGTTTGATTCTGCGGTTCCTGCATTGTCTCTATACAATCTGAGACATCATCTTCAAGAGATTTTAAATTTAGATCAGCAGTATCATCAAAAGTAACATTAATTGATTCCATCACAGTTTTGGTTCTAAGATTGTAAACTCTATAAGCACGACTATTTGTGGAATATCCAAGGAAAACAGCTTTGTCACTTTTAGAATCAAATTTAGATAGATAGTCTCTATCATTTAGAACATAGCATATGCATCCAAAAACATGAAAGTATTTAAGAGTGGGTTTTTTACCAAGGAGGATTTCATATGGAGTCATAGTTGATCCAACTCTCAAATAAACTCTATTTCCTATGTGACAAGCAGTATTAAGTGCTTCAGCCCAAAATCGTTTAGAGATGTTTTTGGAACTAAGCATGACTCGTGCCATCTCTTGTAATGTACGATTTTTTCTTTCTGCAACCCCATTTTGTTGAGGTGTTTTAGGGGCTGAAAAATCATGGGTGATTCCTTTGGAGTCACAAAACTTTGAGAACAAGGTGTTCTCATATTCAGTTCCATGATCAGACTTAATTTTGATAACTTTCTTACCATACAAGTTTTTCACCTTTTTATACCACACTTTAAATACTTCGAGTGCTTCAGATTTTTCTTTTAAATAGAGCACCCAAGTATACCTAGAGAAATCATCTACACAAACAAATGAATATTTCTTTTTACCTAAGCTTTCAACCTCAATTGGTCCCATAAGATCAGTATGTATTAATTCTAAAATTTCAAACGTGGAACTTTGGTCCACTTTTGGATGAGAGGCTTTGGTTTGCTTCCCCTTCTGACAAGGACCACACACACTAGATTGTTTAAAGTCGAGCTTGGGCAAGTGTTTAACAGCATCAAACCTAACTAATTCTTCTATTTTCCTATAGCTAGCATGTCCTAATTTTTGATGCCACAGTTCAAGTTCATTTGTTTTGGAGCTAAGGCAGGATAAGTTGTCACCAAATTTGTAACAATTATCTTGAGACCTTACTCCGGTGAACAAACATTTATTAGTGTTATCAAACACTTTACATTCATGTTTGTCAAAATCTACATGTAAATTGTCATCACATAGTTGACTTATACTAATCAAATTAGCTTTCAATCCTTCTACATGATAGACATTTTTCAGTTTAGGCATGTCATTTACACATAAAGTACCTTTTCCAACAATCTTACCTTGTGCTCCTCCCCCATAATTTACATTCCCACCTTTGATAGTGACGTAATCAGTGAGAAATTCGGCATTACCTGTCATGTGCCTTGAGCACCCACTATCAAAGTACCATGAGCTAGCAATGCTGCTCTTGAGAGAGGTAAACACTACTTTGCATTCCATGCTTTTCTTTTCAACCCATACGAACTGACCAGGTTTTTGGCGATGTGAGTTGTGATGTGACTGCATTCGTTCACTCATCTGAGGAACATCTTTCCCCAGATCACGAATCCTCTTGTAACAGAAAGGTCTTATGTGACCTGGTAAGAAGCAGTAATGGCACACGAATCTTTTCTTTTTGGTTGATGATTTTTGGTTGTAAAAAGTTTTAGGTTTTGAGGAACTACTTTCTCCCTCTCTCAAAAAATTTGATTCAAAACCAAGACCTGTTTTTGAAAACATGCTCACATTAAGAACCTCATCAAGAGTTGCCTTTCCAGTATTCATCTTTTCAAAAGTTTTCTTGGCCTCTATGAGTTCGGTTTTGGTTTTCTCAAGTTCAATGTCACGTTTAGTGAGCATTACCTCAAGTTTGGCAATAGAATCCTTTTGGTTATCATTTTCAGTAGATACACTCTTCAGTTCATCTTTAACTTTAGATAATTCAGTAGAGAGTTTTTCAGTTACCTTTTCAAAAACAGCAATTTTTTCAACACGCTTTTCCCAATCGGCATATAGCTCAGCATAGGCATCCAGTAACTCGTTGTAATTTCCATCATCTTCTTCTTCATTTTCAGACTTCTTGTTCAGCGAGGAGGTATAACAGTTTATAAAAGATTCTGAAGATGTGATATTAGATGTGATAACATCTGAAGCTACATCAGATTGATGTTCATGATTTGGAGGCGAGATTTCCATGATTGCTAAGTTTAGCGACTCATCTTCGTCCTCACTATCACTAAGGGTCGCACTTAGGCTCATCCCCTTTTTCTTCAGAGTATTGGCACATTCATTTGCATAATGCCCAAACCCTTTACATGCTCTACACTAAACAGATTCAGATCTATTTTTAGAAAAACTAATGGGTTTCTTGAAAGTACTCTCATTATCCTCTTTTGATTTATCAAAAGTAGTTGGTTTTCTGGAAGAAAATTTTGTGTCCCTTTTGTTTTTGAGAAAAGAAGTAATTTTTTTAGTCAAAAGAGCAACATCTTCAGATTCCAAATTTGAAATATCAATTTCATTTGAGATTTCCTCAATTTCTTTTGGAATTGAGGATGCTTTAGAAAGAGCAGAAGCAAGAGCAACACTTTCAGCTTTATGTTGTTGCTGAATAGAAATGTTCAATTCAAACATGGTTAGCTTACCCACAAGAGTATCTAGAGCCATGGTTGCAGTGTCATTTGCTTCTTCAATAGCAGCTATTTTAATGTTGAACTTATCAGTGACAGTCCTTAACATTTTGCATACTAGTCTAGCATTTGAAATAGGCTCACCTAGTGAGAGACATTCATTTGAAATTTCTCTTATTCTAGCAGAATAGCTTTTTATATCCTCAGACTCATTCATCCTCAAGTTTTCAAACTTGGTCATGAGAATTCTCAACCTAGTGGCTTTGACACTATCATCACCCTCACAGTGAGCTTGCAAAATATCCCAGGCTTTCTTTGCTATATTTTGATTTAAAACAAGTCTAAACATGTGTTCATCCACATGACTTGAAATAGCACCAAGAGCCTTGGAATTGTAGTTAGCACTAGTGACCTCATCAGTGGTCCATTCTTCCTCAGGTTTAATTTTATACACCTTTTCGGAGGTTTCACCCTCTTCTTCTTTATTTTTCATTTCAACCTTAGGAGGGGACCATGGAATAATAATGCTAAGCCATGCTCGTTCATCAATTGCTTTGATGAAGAGACGCATCTTAGCTTTCCAGATGGAATAGTTTGTTCCATCTAAAACCGGGGGACGGTATTGACTCAAGTGTCCTTCCATAATGACCACTCTTCCTTGGATCTCACTCAGTGAAGTCGAGTGGTGCTCTGATACCAATTGAAAGAAATGGAGCGGCTAGGAAGTGCACAGAAAGTCACAGAAGCCTGATGTGAGTCCTGATGCTATCGCACCAGCACTAGCACAGCAGTGAAATGCAGCGGAATAATAAAAATAGAAAAGAAATAAACAAAGGTTTTAAACACTTATCTACAGCAATATGCTGTAGACAATAAACTTCTCTTATTAAAAATAACTTTCGAATTGATTACAAAATGTAAACTAAGAGAATGACAAAATAATCAAAATGAACTCTCACTAAAACAAACTCCTCACAGCCTGAAATCTCTTCAGCCTTTTGGAGTGTAAAAACCGTGTAATGTAAACTCTCTTGACCTTCGTATTTATAGCCAAGGCAACGGGTAAGGATAAGCTTGGATAAAGAGCTTGATCAATCTTCAATCTCTTCAATCTTCTTTATCACTTCAAGTCTTCATTTATCCATGTGAGAGTCCTATTTAAATAACCAAAATAATACTAAAAACATAATAATTTTCGGTTAATAGGTTAGTTAAATAAAAACAATATATAAAGTATTTACTTAATTTAAAATACAATGAAAGTAACAAAACATAATTAAGTCAACCTTTTTGACTTGGCCCAAGTGTGATGCTATCACACTTTCACACATACAAACCATGAACTTACTCTCACGCCGGAGGGCCTTTAGCCGGATCCGCCCCGACTTAGTTTACGTGTTTTCTCTTATTTTCAGGTCTTGCAATCACCGGAGCATTCATCGCTTGGATTTGGGCTGATTTGACGATTTTGACATCATCATTTAATTTTTGCAATTAATTGTTGTTCTAGCTTAATATAAAATTTAGGATTCGTGATATATGAAAATGTAATCATGTTAAACATGGTAACAAGTTCTTTTTTTGCCTCTAACTAGATTAATCTACACTCATTAGAATAAGAGTTGGTCTGGTGAAAAACGTGTTTCTCCATCTCTATATGGAGAAACGGGTTTTTTAATATATTCAAAAACCGGCAACCATTTGAATTAAACCGGTTCTATTGTCCAAAAACCTACAAAAACCTAGATAAATTCAATATTTTCGTAGATACACACAGAGACACACTACAACGATCACAGCAAATGGAGACGAGCAGGACAGTTCAATCAAAATGAATATCAAGAAACAATACAGAAATCGATATTGATTAAATCAGGTAATATGAACCAGATCAACAACTACTGTTTTTAATTTTAATCAACGTTTATTGTACTAAGGTCGATTGTTATTGTACATTTCCAGAGATTGATCTACGTAATTTTGGATCTATCCATCAATAGCATAAATGGAAGCTCAATTACATGACAGATATTCAGAAATATCACAAATCGATATTCTCCAGGCTACACAAATCGATATTCTCCAGCCTACAGGTTTGATCTCTATATCCATACCCAGATATTTATATAAATTATATCCAGATATTTATATAAATGATATCCAGAAGTACCAAAAATGTATATCCAGAAATGTGTAAGGTACATATCCAAAAATTTATATTAATGATATCCAGAACTACCAAAAATGTATATCCAGAAATATGTTAGGTACATATCCAGATATTGCTTAATGGCTTTGGCATTGACCTTATCCTTGACCTTGATTTTGTACTTAGCCTTGGCCTTGACCATGGCCAAGTCCAAAAGCCAAGGCCAATTATATATCCAGAAGTATGTGAATTTATATCCAGAAATGTGGTAGGTGCATATCCTGAAATTGATGATAGTTTCTGGATATACATTTGTAAGTTTCTGGATATAGAATTGATAGTTTCTGGATATAGAATTGATAGTTTCTGGATATACTTACTATTGAATTCAAAGAGTAATAAATGTGTACAGTTGGTAAGTGCATTGATATCCAGAAGTCCAAGTCCAAGGCCATGGTCAAGGCCAAGGCCATGGCCAAGCCTTGGACTTGGCCTTGGCCTTGGCCTTGAACTTGTCATGGATTTGGCCTTAGCCTTGGCCTTGGCCAAGTCCAAGGCCAAGGCCAATTATATCCAGAAGTATGTGAATGTATATCCAGAAATGTGTTAGGTGCATATCCTGAAATTGATGATAGTTTCTGGATATACATTTGTAAGTTTCTGGATATAGAATTGATAGTTTCTGGATATAGAATTGATAGTTTCTGGATATACTTACTATTGAATTCAAAGAGTAATAAATGTGTACAGTTGGTAAGTGCATTGATATCCAGAAACTATAAAATGAGTATCCAGAAACCTTCAAATGTATATCCAGAAACTATCAAATGAATATCCAGAAACACACAATTAACCATATCCAGAAACAATAAAATGTATATCCAGAAAGTACCAAATTGAATATCCAGAAACTTTAAACTGGCAATGTACTAGGTCAAGGGATATGGCCATGTCCTTAGCCAAGGCCAATGCTATATCCAGAAACTACAAAAATGTATATCCAGAAACTATCAAATGAATATCCAGAAACAATAAAATGTATATCCAGAAAGTACCAATTTGAATATCCAGAAACACACAATTGACCATGTCCAGAAACAATAAAATGTATATCCAGAAAGTACCAAGTTGAATATCCAGAAACTTTAAACTGGCAATGTACTATGCCAAGGGATATCCAGAAACTACAAAAATGAATATCCAGAAACCTTCAAAATGAATATCCAGAAACTAACTAACTACTGCCTTTTCTTGCAGAATCATATTCTCCTATTGATTTAGAATCTCAAATTCAACAACCTACAGATCATGAAACTGGGCTACAAATAGGTTTTCTCTCTTAACTTTATTGACATATTGCTTTAGAATTACTGATTTCATATAACATTATTCTTTTTAATATATTTTGTGTATGTGAATCAGAATCGAGGACCCTAATATTGATATAAGCAAAAATTTGCTGGGAACAAAAGCAAAGACATGGGAGGAATTGTACAAACTCTATAAACTTCATGCAAATGCACTAGGATTTAGTATTAAGTTGTCAACAAATCATGTTTCAAAAAAGACTTCAAGGATATTAGACAAGCTATTCCGTTGCTCATGTGAAGGAGTTACCAGATCAACCCAAGAGGATAAAATCAGTGTTCCATCACCAGTTGATGTTAATGAAGTTCAAATTCCTTCACCAGTTGAACAACTCGATGTTACCAAAAAACAACAAAAGAGAAGGAGAAATTACATAAAGAGGACTCAATGTAAGGCTCTTTTGAGGGAGAAATTGCTAAAAGAGGAAGATATGTATGTTGTTGACCGCCATGTTACAGAGCACAATCATCCAATGACAAGGACAGATTGGAACCATTTGAAGCGTAGTGAAAGGTGTATCTCAGAAGATCAGGGTGAAATAATTGAAATAATGGAAGAAGCTGGTATAAAACCAACTGATGGATATAGTCTTTTGGTAAAAGCAACTGGTGGAGAGGAACATGTTGGTCACACAAAGAAAGATCATGTCAATTTTGTTCAGAAACTTAGAATGGAAAAAATTGAAAATGGTGATGCTCAGAATGTTGTTGATAGGCTTTTTGAAATTTCACTGGAAGATCGAGGGTTCTATTTTAAAATCAAATTTGATGATGAAGGAAGACTTGGGGCTATATTTTGGAGAGATAGTATGATGAAGGAAGATTACAAGCTCTATGGAGATCTGGTTATATTTGACACAACTTATACTACAAACAGATACAATCTTATTTGTGCCCCAATAGTTGGCATTAATAATCATTGGAACACTGTCATGTTTGGTTGTGCTTTCATAGCAAATGAAAAAAAAGAAACATTTGTCTGGTTGCTTAAGCAGTTTAGAAAATCAATGGGAGGCAAAGAACCAAAAACAATATTTACAGACCAAGACCAAGCAATGTCAAATGCAATTGAAGAGGTATGATTATAAAATTCCATAACCAGTTCTTTTATAATATTTCTTATCTAGTATTTTATTTGTGCTATATAGTTCTAAAAATAATTCAGATGTGCCTTAACTTTGCCCAGATGTCATTGGTGTTTATATCCAGAAACTACCAGATTGAATATCCAGTAGCTAGTCATTCTAAAGTATCTGGTTATTCAATATAAAGTTTCTTGGATATTCAATTTGGTAGTTTCTGGATATTCTTTTGGTAGTTTCTGGATATTCAATTGTTAGTTTCTGGACATGGCCAAGGCCTAAGCCATGACAAAAAAATTGGTCAATGAAAATTTATTGTATGTTAATATCCAGAAGCATATAATGTTAATATCCAGAAACTTTATTATAATACAGGTATTTGAAGGGCGGACGAGGCATATGCTATGTTTATGGCACATCCAACAAAATGTTGTATCCCACTTTGGACAATTGAAGACAAATGAAGATTTTAAAAAAGAATTTGATCATTGTTTAATGGGATGTACCAGTGAGGATGAATTTGAAAGTTGTTGGGAGTCAATGCTGGTGAAATACAATCTCGTTGAAAATTCCTGGTTCAAGCGTCTATATGGACTACGGGAGAAATGGTGCACAGCTTTAAGCACAAATTTCTTCTCGGCTGGAATATTGTCATCCCAAAGAAGCGAGAGCACAAATCATGCCCTTTGTTTCAAAGCAAACAGAAACACATCCCTCACTCAGTTCTTTGACATATTCAATGAAACAAGCTTAAACGTTGGAGGAATACTGAACAAGAGAAGGAATTTCAAGCATCAATCTCAGTCCCTCAACAAGACATGTATGGTGGTATCATAAAACAAGCAGCTGAGGTATACACACCACAGATATTCAAGTTCTTTGAGATTGAGGTAAAACGAGCTTTTCCTGCTGTATACAAATTTGGAGATGAAAGTGATGAAGATTGCAGATTCATACATGTTGCTCATGAAAAGTACCCAGATAAATATGAGAGTGTACTCTTTGTTAGGAATGATGAAAGTGTAATGCTTGTATGCAGCAATCGGTTTACTACGATCGGTTGGTTGTGCTTTCATTGCATAAAGGCGCTCGAATTTGTCAAATGTCACAAGGATACCAGATATCTACATTGAAAAAAGGTGGACAAAGATGGAAAAAAAAGATATATGGGACAAAGTCTATCAAGGAAAAGATAATATATCAACAGAGAAAAATGAATTCATTCCCTGGAAACAAAAGATGGCAATGAAATACCACAATCTGATGATGGCTTGTCATGAAAACAGAGCTGCAAAAAAGATACTGGAAGATGGGTTCAATAGAGACTCACTTCTTATACAACAATTGTTGTCAGAAAATCAACAGGAATGTAGATCTACGACAAGTGTTAATGATAGCGTTGGTTCAGAAAGTATAACAAGTGCTCCAGCTGTGATGGATCCAATTCGTGCAAATACAAAGGGCAGAAAACGAAAGCTAAAGACAAAGTTTGATAGAAGAAAGCCAATCACTGATGAGTTTGGTTCAAAAACACCAAATGAACATTTGATTTAATAGTTTTTAGATTGAAGTACAATTTATTAAGTTGACTAGTTAAATATTTTATATACAGATATTTGATGTTTTTATGTTCAGAAATGAAAGAAATTGATATCCAGAAATTGCTTATTGGCTTTGCCATTGACCTTGTCCTTGACCTTGACCTTGATTTTGTACTTAGCCTTGGCCTTGACCATGGCCAAGTCCAAAGGCCAAGGCCAATTATATATCCAGAAGTATGTGAATTTATATCCAGAAATGTGGTAGGTGCATATCCAGAAATAAATGTGTACAGTTGGTAAGTGCATTGATATCCAGAAGTCCAAGGCCAAGGCCATGGTCAAGGCCAAGGCCTTGGCCAAGCCTTGGACTTGGCCTTGGCCTTGGCCTTGCCATGGACAAGTTGGCCTTGGCCTTGAACTTGTCATGGATTTGGCCTTGGCCTAGGCCTTGGCCAAGTCCAAGGCCAAGGCCAATTATATCCAGAAGTATGTGAATGTATATCCAGAAATGTGATAGGTGCATATCCAGAAATTGATGATAGTTTCTGGATATACATTTGTAAGTTTCTGGATATACAATTGATAATTTCTGGATATAGAATTGATAGGTCCAAGGCCAAGGCCATGATCAAGGTCAAGGCCATGGCCATGGCCAAGCCTTGGACTTGGCCTTGGCCTTGGCCTTGGCCTTGGCCTTGCCATGGACAAGTTGGCCTTGGCCTTGAACTTGTCATGGATTTGGCCTTGTCCAAGTCCAAGGCCAAGGCCAATTGTATACAGAAGTATGTGAATGTATATCTTGAAATGTGGTAGGTGCATATCCAGAAATTGATAATAGGTTCTGGATATAGAATTGATAGTTTCTGGATATAGAATTGATAGTTTCTGGATATACTTACTATTGAATTCAAAGAGTAATAAATGTGTACAGTTGGTAAGTGCATTGATATCCAGAAGTCCAAGGCCAAGGCCATGGCCAAGCCTTGGACTTGGCATTGGCCTTGGCCTTGCCATGGACAAGTTGGCCTTGGCGTTGGCCAAGTCCAAGGCCAAGGCCAAGGCCAAGGCCAATTATATCCAGAAGTATTTGAATGAATATCCAGAAATGTGGTAGGTGCATATCCAGAAAGTTATGATAGGTTCTGGATATAGAATTCATAGTTTCTGGATATTCAAATTAAGATTTTCTGGATATAGAATTGATAGTTTCTGGATATACTTTAATGGTCAAAAAAGCATTCAAACTTACTATTGAATTCAAATAGTAATAAATGTGTACAGTTGGTAAGTGCATTGATATCCAGAAGTCCAAGGCCAAGGCCATGGTCAAGGCCAAGGATAAGTTCAATGCCAATTAAAGTTTCTGGGTATTCAATATGGTTGTTTCTGGATATAAATTTTGTTAGTTTCTGGATATTCAAATTAAGAGTTTCTGGATATAGAATTGATAGTTTCTGGATATTCATATTGAATGTTTCTGGTTATACATTTTGTAGTTTCTGGATATTCAAATTAAATTTTCTGGATATAGAATTGATAGTTCCTGGATATACTTTAATGGTCAAAAAAGCATTCAAACTTACTATTGAATTCAAAGAGTAATAAATGTGTACAGTTGGTAAGTGCATTGAATTCATTGACCAACTTTTTTGACTGGTTTCAAGTACTCAGCCTATATAAATCTGTCCAAAGGTAAGCATATACATCAAGTTCAAGAAAAATTCTACCTTTAATAATTTTTCTAGTGATGAACAAAGGCAAGGGAAATTCTGGGGAGCCAACTTTGGGTGATTCAAATGATGACAAAAGTTGGAAAATATACATGGTGTGCTACCAAAAATTGCTCAATGGTCATCTTGTTGTTTTGCAGCCTTCTTCTGCAAATGGAACTCCCTCATTTCGTTGTCCATTGGAGCCATGTAATGGACACAATTGTAGGGATAAGGATTATGTGGGGATAGTCAATCATGCTCATGAGTTTGGCAACGCTCACAACATTGATGAAGCTGCTAGGATTCACCACAAGGCTTTGGAAATGTATTTGGAATATATTTTGAATGAATATGATCCAAAAAACAAATTGAATGACAATGTAGATGATGATGGAGCAGGTGGTAGTGGTAGTGTTTAATGGTTACTAAATTCTGTTTTTAATATTGTTGTGTTTGATGTATTTTGTAATATAGGTGATGTATTGTTAACCAAACTGTTTTTGTTTGAAATTTGGCACTATTGAATCCATGACTGTTTTTGTTTGATATGTAGTTAACTATTGAATCCATGACTTTAGCCAAGCAATGTGTCTTTTCACTTTGAAAAGACATGACTTACTATTGAATTCAAAGAGTAATAAATGTGTACAGATGGTAAGTGCATTGAATTCATTGAATTCAAAGAGTAATAAATGTATGTGCATTGAATTCATTGAGCAACTTTTTTGACTGGTTTCAAGTACTCATCCTATATAAATACCATACAACACCACTCCTACCATCACAACAAAAAAAAATCAAATTTCTCAAAATGAATAACAACAACAACAACCAAGCTCAGCAGGACGAAAGTTCTGATTCTGATATAGGGTTTCAGCCTGAGGAGGTTGAATATGTAGATGATATTGTGGATGTTCCGCCTAGGGTTAGAAGAGAATGGACCCTGGAGCAAAAAGTTGCAAGTCACAAGCGATCAATCCAAAATGGGCGTTTTCCCCTCTATAATGGGGAAAATAAATTGCAATGCCCATTCTGCCCCAGAGGAGCTTTCTAACAAGAACATTGACTTGGGACCAACTCTTTGCACATGTTGTTCATCGTGGATCTATTTCTTCGTATGGAGAAATATCCAAGGAACAACACATGGCACTAGAGCAGCATATGACAGAAGTCAATGATGCGAATTAGGGGATGTTGATGTTTGTTCTTGTTGCTGTTGTTGTTCTTTCTCCTCCCCTTGTTGCAGATGTTTTTGTTGTTATTGTTGGTTTTTTTTTTTTTTGTAATTATATTTAAAATAATTTACTTAGTTTGTTTTCTTTCAATTTTATATCCAGAAACTATCAAAAAGTATATCCAGAAACCATCAAAAAGTATATCCAGAAAACATCAAAAAGTATATCCAGAAACTATCAATATGAATATCCAGAAACTATCAATTTTATATCCAGAAACTCTTAGTTTGAATATCCAGAAACTTTCAAAAAGTATATCCAGAAACAACTAAGTAAATTATATTTAAAATAATTTACTTAGTTTGTTTTCTTTCAATTTTATATCCAGAAACTATCAAAAAGTATATCCAGAAACCATCAAAAAGTATATCCAAAAAACATCAAAAGTATAAAAACCATCAAAAAGTATATCCAGAAACTATCAATATGAATATCCGTAAACTATCAATTTTATATCCGTAAACTCTTAGTTTGAATATCCGTAAACTTTCAAAAAGTATATCCAGAAACAACTAAGTAAATTATATTTAAAATAATTTACTTAGTTTGTTTTCTTTCAATTTTATATCCAGAAACTATCAAAAAGTATATCCAGAAACTAACAAAAAGTATATCCAGAAACCATCAAAAAGTATATCCAGAAAATATCAAAAAGTATATCCAGAAACCATCAAAAAGTATATCCAGAAACTATCAATATGACTATCCAGAAACTATCAATTTTATATCCGTAAACTCTTAATTTGAATATCCGTAAACTATCAAAAAGTATATCCAGAAACAACTATATTGAATACCCGAAACTTTAATTGTCCTTTGTCTTGGATATATCCACAAATACCATAAAGCATATCAAAAATGTATATCCAGAAACTATCTATATGCATATCCAGAAACTTTCAATATGAATATCCAGAAACTATCAATTCACTAAATACATTAATTACATCACCAAACCAGATTCCTAATTACATAATTACATACACCTATGAATCTTGTACATTACTTTGTTCTTTTTGTTTTCTTCTCTTTTTCAAAAGTGTTTGTTTCAATCATTAAATTATGCTTATCTCTGTTCAATTGACTAAGCAAAAGTGTTGAAAGAATTTCAGCTCGTAGACGGATCCTTTGTTTATCCTACAAAGTAAAAAAAAAAAAATTGTTAAAACATATATATACAAACTCATATAATATAAATATGAATAAAAAAAACTTTAATAGTACCTGACATAACTCAGGGCATGAGTACTTTGATCCTTGAAAATCATTCATCTCAGACATCACATAAACTCCACAATCATGGTTAACATCATTTTCTTTAAGAACCCAATCACATTCCATGTATTCAAATTTATATGTTTTTTTGTCTTCAAAATCATTATAACATGGATGATGAATCTTCTTCAAAAAACCTTTCATAGGCACATACTGAAAAAATTTAAAGTATAAAATATTAGATAACCAATGAAAACAAAAATGAAAAATATAAAACTGCTTTCGTAAGTTTCAAAACATATACCAATGCTTTCGTAAGTTTCACAACTTCAGCTTCTTTTGCTTCATTCATTGAAAGGTTGTCAAAATAGTGAATGGATTTTGAAGCCATGTTGTACACATATAGTGTAAAGTGCCCACTTTTATTGCTTCCCTTAAAGTATGGGAAAAAAAACTGCAAAAAAATAAGTATATCCAGAAATATATTAGGTGACTATCCAGAAATTTCTTATTTGTCTTGGACATGGCTAAATCTATGGCATTGGCCATGGCATAGGCCTTGGCCTTGGCCTTGGCCTAGGCCTTGGTCATGGATATATCCAGAAATACCATAAAGTATATCCAGAAATACCATAAAGTATATCCAGAAATTACTATGACATGGCATAAGCCTTGGCCTTGGCCTTGGCCTTGGCCTTGGCCTTGGCCTTGGCCTTGGCCTAGGCCTTGGTCATGGATATATCCAGAAATACCATAAATTATATCCAGAAATACCATAAAGTATATCCAGAAATTACTTTGGCCATGGCATAGGCCTTGGCCTTGGCCTAGGCCTTGGTCATGGATATATCCAGAAATACCATAAAGTATATCCAGAAATACCATAAAGTATATCCAGAAATTACTATGACATGCCATAGGCCTTGGCCTTGGCCTTGGCCTAGGCCTTGGTCATAAATATATCCAGAAATACCATAAAGTATATCCAGAAATATCATAAAGTATATCCAGAAATTACTTTGGCCATGGCATAGGCCTTGGCCTTGGCCTAGGCCTTGGTCATGGATATATCCAGAAATACCATAAAGTATATCCAGAAATGTATTGACAAATGAAAATACATACCAGATCTACTTCTTTCAGATCCATTAGATTCCCATCTACATTAACATCATTTTTCCAATACAAAAAAGTTTGAAGCATTTCTCCAGCACCAACACGAGCATTGCAAGAACGTTTCGCCCAAGTAGCCTGTTAATATAAATGATAAACAATATCTTAAAGAAATTTCATGGATATATACCCTGCAATCGATATATACTTGTAAGTTGTTGAAAAAAGTAAACTTACAGAATGTTCAACACCAAACATAAATCTCTTCATTACACCCTTTTTATGTTCCAGCTTGTTCAACAACATTGCCCAAGCATTCACAATTACACCTGTGATATCTGTGTTTTCTCTCATACTCAAAATATCATCTGCTTCCAGTCTAATGAGATCACTAAAGCGAAAAAAGCACGAAAAAAATAATATTAGAATTTGAATACCATATTTAATTTCAACTGTAATAATATTGAAATAAAAACGGGATATTACTTTTTTGACTCTGGAAGAATCAATTTTGAGAAGCAATAATCAACCACTTCCATCTTTATCTTTGGCATACCAATCATTACTTCCTTATTCTTCACCATGAATTCAGATGAAAGAATAATCTCACCAGGTTCCAAATGCACTTCATCTAACATCTTGTCAAACTTCTCACCATTAACACCATGTTGAAAAATTTTATCAACCAAATTATCAATATCACCAAAAATTTGTGAAGAATATTCTTCTTCCACGTCAACTTCTTTAATAACAGACATAGGCTCAATCATTGGTTGTTTAAACAGATGGGAATCAGTAACTTGATCCTCTGTATTAAGCCTAGCAATTTGATGCTCTGCAGATTGATCTTTAGTTGGTTGATCAACATTGGTAACATCTTGATCCTCATAATGCTCATGCACATATCTGTCATCAAAATCCTGAAATTTTTCAACATTATCATCAGACTCTGTATGCTCAGATTCTTGACTCTGTGAAAGAATCCTAAATGTTGGCAATGGTCCAACCTTCCCTTTCTCCTTCAGCTCATCTTTTGAAGTTTTCAATTTATCAATAATATCATCAATGTAATCAAAACCCGACTTCCCCAAGGTTCACTATCACCAACCAAATCCTCCTCTTCAGATCCTTTCTCAACATCATCATTATTAACTTTTTCTTTCCCCTTCTCAATTTTTGAAATCCTTGCAATGTGAGCATTGATAGCAACTTTAATATAATTAGAAATATTTCCGGTGACTCTTTAACGAGAATCCAAAACTTCGGAACATTTTCACTTGCGGTATTTTTGTAGGATGACTTACATCCTCAACAAAAGGACCAGCATCAATCAGCAATCCAATTTGTCCTTCATCTAAATCATCCTCATAGCTTGTAATAGGATAAACATTATCCAAATAAAGAACTCCACCCCAACCAATCTTAGCTTCATTCCCAGCCCTGACAGAAATTTTCTCTTGAGTCCAATGTTGAATCAAAGGACGTGCAGTTGGTTCATGTTTACGCAAATATGGAAATCTATGAAAGTAAGCTATTAAAAGAATTGCCACACAACCACTGCAACACCTCACTTTACTGCCAGAAGAAACCTTAAACTTCCTAACACCATCGAGATAACTTATTCAATACAAGCGGCACCAATCAAACTTTTTGATTTGAGTAACATCTTCAACCAATGCCAACAAAGAAGTCAACGGCCTTTGTTACTACCGGTGCAAGAAAGAAAGCGACAAAGCAAACAATACATAGAGGCGTTTAAACTCATCACCTCCATCAGGTAGTTCTTTGATGCGTTGACCAAGAAGACGGGCTGGAATACCATCTTTAACTTTCCCAAAAGTATTTTTATATCGTGCGCTCAACTCTTTGTCAATTCCTATTGAAGAATTTATCTTCTCTTTTTTTAAGTTCCTTGGAAGACAAAGAATATCAAAAACATCATTTGTTGTTATATAATACTTGTTATTCTTGATTCTCTGAATAAAGCTCCCCGAATCAAATCTTTCAACAAGATATTCCACAATTCCCCCTGTTGGCAATCTATTCAACTTAAGTTCTAATAGTCCACCAAAACCTATAGATTTAACATCTTCTTTCTGAGCATCGGTTAAACAAAGATCAATAAGCCTTTCTGGGACACAACAATGTTCAAATGCCCGTTTCTTACCACTTTCAACCACATCCACTGTTGATTTCTTATTTGAGTTCTTAACTTGACCTTCACTTAATTGATTCTTCTTATGCTTCTTACTACCTTCACCTTTATTTAAATTTGCAGCTACAAAACATAAAAAAAAAATAAAAAATCAAGAGGATATCCAGAACCTTTTTAATTGAATATCCAGAATAATAAAGAAAGGATATCCAGAAATACATGAAGTGAATATCCAGAAACATACAAATGAATATCCAGAAACTATCAAAATGCATATCCAGAAACTACATAAATGAATATCCAGAAACTACACAAATGAATATCCAGAAACTTTCAAAATGATATCCAGAAAATATCCACAAATGAATATCTAGAAACATACAAATGAATATCCAGAAACAAGCAAATGAATATCCAGAAAATATCCACAAATGAATATCTAGAAACAATTGAATATCCAGAAACAAACAATTGAATATCCAAACACTTTCAAAATGATATCCAGAAAATATCCACAAATAATTAAAAAGGTTCTGGATATCGATTAAAAAGGTTCTGAATATAAATTAAAAAGCTTCTGGATATCAATTAAAAAGGTTCTGGATATCAATTAAAAAGGTTCTGGCTAATATCCAGAAAGCTTTTGAAAGGATATCCAAAAGCTTTTGAAAGGATATCCAGAACCTTTTGAAATGTTATCCAGAACCTTTTGAAATTATATAGCCAGAACCTTTTGAAATGATATCCAGAACCTTTTGAAAGGATATCCAGAACCTTTGGAAAGGATAACCAGAAGCTTTTTAATTTATATCCAGAACCTTTTTAATTGATATCCAGAACCTTTTTAATTCATATCCAGAAGCTTTTTAATTTATATCCAGAACCTTTTTAATTATGAATTAAAAGCCAAGAGACAATACTAAAACACATTGTTAAACATGACGAAAATTATGAATTAAAAGCCAAGAGACAATACTAAGTAGAATGGTAAATCGTTAAACATAAAACACAAAATAGATACACAGAAATTGTAAATTTCAAACTAAAACACATTGTTAAATTCATATACAGATGAGTATGCTTAATATATCCAGAAATTTATGAAAATGCGAACCAAAACAATAATAACATGTGAACTCACAGTCGGATTTTCGCTTGCTCCTGATTTCATCAACTGGATTTTCCATAATTCCTTCGATTGCTACTGATTTCGCTTGTTACTGATTTCTGGATATAGTTTCTGGATATTCAACTGGGGTTCCCTTGCTACTAATTTCGTTTTGGTATTGAACTTAGGGCAAACATGTTTTAATTAAACCGGTTAAGAAACCGGTTCGTTAAACGTTCAATTAAACCCGTTAATAAACCGCTAAGGAGAAACACGTTTCTCCTAAGCGCTAAGGAGAAACGCGTTTCTCCTAAGCGCTAAGGAGAAACGCGTTTCTCCTTAGATTTTACGTTAGAATAATTATATATTAGTACTTCAGATCCGGAGCAAAAATGTTAAATATAATAAAAGGTGGGCTAGCGATTATATTGTTTTCTAATAGTTGTTAAGACCATTATGGTCAAATTAAAATGGACAAAACAACTGATAAGATTAGAGCCTACTCATCCTCATGCCCATTATGGAGCCTAGAACAGCATCATCATAGTTTTATTCAATGATAAATAGAGTGGATTACGACATTAGACATGAGAATGTGTATAATGTGGTGAATATTGAGAGGGAGTAGTACCTATATATAGAATTCGTGGCTGGATATATAGAGTAGATAGTAAGATATGTTACAAATTTGCAGAGGGAAATTACAGAAAAAATGTAAAATACAGAAATTTAATAAATTGAAAATAAAAAAAGGATAGTCGTTGATGTTGCACGAGTCCAATGAAATTCATTGTCTCCTTAAGACATATTTGTCCCCTCACCGAGTGTGCTTGAGCTTTGTTGGGACGCTTATCTCCCAGGATAAAACGTGCGAACCGGGGGCACTTTGCACCTAAGTATCCCGACGAGCTGAACCGAGCTTGGACAGTATCACCTCTTGTTACTACGGATGCTAGGAGACCAAAGAAACGAAGCACAATATGCAACAAATGGAATGGAGGAGGATTGAAGTTGCTAGGTGTTTTCTCTGTTGAGTTGTATCTCTTGGTACTCTATGTTGTCAACAACTCCAATATATATAGCCTTAGGAATCAAAACTAAAAATTTAGGATTTAATTCGGTATTAATCACCATTAATTCGAAAATAAAATCCATTAAACCGAAATTATTAAACCAATTTAATTTTCGGTTTCAGTTTTTATATTCATTTTCTCAGGTGTTACACGTTGGAAATCAAACAGTCATCAATGCTCAGGATCTGCTCGGCCGAGCAGGCATAAGCCTCAGTGCTACATTCGTGTCCTCAGGACGCGCACATGCACGAGTACGCACCTCGCAAGCCAAATTGGAAATTTGATTTGCACACCCCTGCGCGCGAGAGAGCCTCTATGCTACATAATCTTGAACACTACTCTAGCGTCCAAGTCTTTATACTAGCACCAAGTTCATTTCCTTTCCAGTGTGTGATAACACCACTTTCCTTTTACTTTGAGCATTTATATATGTGAGATAACTTCATTTCCTTAGCAATGTGGGATAACTCAAGTTTTCCCTTTCCAACCCATTTACTTTGAGCATTCATATCTTATTCATCCAACAACCATTTTAAACAAATAAATATTTGATTTCTTGTTCTCATGGAGTAGAACACAAACTCATAAACATTTAAGTAATTTGAAAAAATTACCCTTTAAAAAATAATCTATAATTTCCTTCAAAAAGGCACTATTATCCAACAAGATAATGTAGGACCATCAAAACGTGTAAATTATCATAAGTGTCTGTTCTAGCTTAATGCAGTTGCGTTGATAAGAAGAGCTTTACCGTTAATATGATCTTTTTCGCTAGAATATATATGGACTTATTACAAAAAACTCACTAAAAAATATGGCATTTAAAAAAAAAACATGTAAGTTGTGATATTACAAAAAATAATTTACATATA
Source organism: Adenophora triphylla var. japonica (assembly GCA_022495995.1). Taxonomy (NCBI): domain Eukaryota; kingdom Viridiplantae; phylum Streptophyta; class Magnoliopsida; order Asterales; family Campanulaceae; genus Adenophora; species Adenophora triphylla. Next base: position 218,658 of record JAFEMH010001731.1, on the reverse strand, counting down.
TGTGAATATTACAAAAAAATGCACACAACACACACCCACCCACTCTTTTTTCTCTCCACTTTCTCTCTCTACCCAAACCCACCTCCGACAACTACCTTCTTCACCTCCGGCGACGACCTTCTCCACCTCCGGCGACCACCTTCCCCATCTCCGTTCACAAATCCGGCAATAGATCCATCGGCTTCAACGACAATAGATCCAACGACTTTAAAATCGCCGTGATACTACTCCCGGCGGCCTGATTATTATTAGGAATGGCCGGAGTAGCAATTTTTCGATGATGTATATCACATAAAAGTCATTTTTCACCTCTCCTGAAGTATTCGTTTAAAAATTCCCATCGATTGGGTACAACTTTTCAGAACCCCTGAGAATCACATTAAAATTTAATTCAATAATTGGGTAACAGAAGAAATTATTGTGATTAATTGAAGAGTTTGTGAGGTTTTACATTGGTGAAGATCATGTGTCTTAATTCGATGTTGTTGCTAGTACTCGTGATGGTTGGGGGTTTAGGTTTATGAAATTTTGAGCTAGATTGTGGTTGTTGTTGTTGGTAATGATTGGTTTTTGAGAATTTATGTGATGAATTGAGAAGAGTTTAATGGTGAAAATGATGGAGGTTTTCAGAATTTTGATGTTTATCAGTTGTTTATCATTTGAATCAGTTGTTTATCAGTTTTTATCAGTTGATTATCATTTGTATCAGTTTTTTATCAGTTGTTTATCAGTTTTTTATCAGTTGTTTATCAGTTTTTATCAGTTGTTTATCAGTTTTTTATCAGTTGTTTATCAGTTGTTTATCAGTTTTTTATCGGTTGTTTATCATTTGTATCAGTTTTTTATCAGTTGTTTATCAGTTTTTTATCAGTTTTTATCAGTTGTTTATCAGTTTTTTATCAGTTTTTATCAGTTGTTTATCAATTGTTTATCAGTTGTTTATCATTTGTATCAGTTTTTTATCAGTTGTTTATCAGTTGTTTATCAGTTTTTTAACAGTTGTTTTTCAGTTTTTATCAGTTGTTTATCAGTTTTTTATCAGTTGTTTATCAGTTTTTTATCAGTTATTTATCAGATGTTTATCAGTTTTTTATCAGGTTTATCAGTTGTTTATCAGTTATTTATCAGTTGTTATCAGTTGTTTATCAAGTTTATCAGTTGTTTATCAGTTGTTTATCATTTTTTTATCAGTTGTTTATCAGTTATTTATCAGTTGTTTATCAGTTGTTTATCAGAATGAAGGTTAGTAGATCTGAATTTCTCTCGTTAGGGGTTTTAATTTGATTCAGTTTGGTCATTGGAATGTGAGAATTTGATGGAATTGGAGAATCAATTCGTAATGCATGCACCTTCAATCAGTAAAATTTAAGTTGTTAGTGCTGAAGATTAAGCATTTCGAATTAAAGCTTTGTTAAAGTAGTTTGTGATCATGCAAAATATTCCTCGAACTGAAGAATGATTGTTTTACATTTTATGTTTATTTATGTTCTTTTTTTTTTTTTAAAGAAAATAATGCTTTCAATTTACGAAAGTAGTTTTTTGTAATTTTTATAGAAGTTTTTTGTAATTTTCATCTTGTGTGTATTTTTTTGTAATTTCCATCTTTTAAAATGAGTTTTTTGTAAATGCCCCAATATATATCGACAAATTAACCTAAAAATAAAAAAAAAAAATGTAACGTGGTGGTACATTTATGGGTCAACTTCTATACCTAAGTTCCCTAGACTGTGAGCAATGGCTAGATGAAATGGGGGATGAAACCCATTTCAGCTAGTTGAAATGGCTAAATGAAAGGGGTGGGATGAAATCTTTCAACCAGCTGAAAATAAAAATAAAAATTGAGTGACACGTGTCGGCTTTTGATTGGACCAGGCAAGGCGCGTGCGCCTCACGCCCAGGCAAGGCGCGTGAGGCGCTCAGGTTTTCCTTTTTTTTCTGGGTCTGCCAAGTGTCACGTTCTTATTCATCCATTGAATTTTCAAATTTTATTTTTATCCCAATTCTTTGAGCTGAATTATCACCTAATAAATTAATTTTTTTTAATTTTTTTTTCACCAAAATTCTTCATTTTTTCCTTATAAATTGATATAAGTTTCATTTGATTTGGACACAAAAAAAACCACTCATTTCTCAATTATCCTTCTTCATTTTAGCCTTTTTTAAAAAAAAAATCATTATTTTTTTTCCTTTAAATTGATTCAATATTTTTTTAATTAAGTGTGAAAATTTTTTTTAATTATAAATAATAATAAATATTATTATTATTTTACTAATCATAAAAATAGAGAATATAAATAAAATAAAAGTGGTGGGATATAGAATGATGAGTTGGATGGAGTTGAAATTTAGTTTAATTTAGCCATTGTAGGGAGTTAAATGAAATGGGTAGATGAAATATTAGGTGGATGAGAAAAAGTGTAAAAAGTATTAGATGAAATGGAAAAGTGAGATGAAACCACTGTACATAGTCTTAGGCATGTCTGATATAAGCCGAAATTGTTGTACAAATTTTTGTCGGGCGAAGTGGAATAATATTGTTTTGAGGGTAAATTCAACACCAAAGTTTGGCAGCTTTGTCTTCTTCATTGAAAACGATGTAAAGTTAAAGGAAACCTTAATTGGAGTGTGCTACCTAAGTAGGGAGGGAGGGAGGGAGGCCTTGTATATTTAGCGCCAACCTGATAATAATGTGGCCACTATTTTTATACATTACTTGAGACAACACTCTTATTGATTTTAGTCCGTTCATTCCCAACCTATACAAACTTTTACGTATACTCTATATATTATAAAATTTTGGTCACAAATATCCATATGTAGAATAAAAAGCCATAAATCGGAGAAAATGATAACGAGCAGGATGATTACCTAGCATCTTGTTTAAGAAGCGCATGAGGCGGCTTTTCAAGTCTTTTAGAGTTGGAATGATTAATGAGACAATTCCTTGAAAGACCCTTGTCCTAACATTATTTCTTAAAGAATGAACGATATTTTCTTAATGGGCAAATGATAAATAAGTGTCCAAAGTTTAGGGTGTGTGACAATCGGGTCCGAATGTTTCAATCTTGTCAATTTAGAATTCAAAGTTAACAATTAGAGGTTTTATTGACATGATTGTTAGAAAAATTAGTTAAGTCAAATCCTAATTAGCGCACACCCCCTAAATCGAACCCTAAGTTAACAAAACTTTTCTAACAATTTAGTCCAAAAATTCTAACCGACTAATGTTGTTAACTTTGGAACATAAACTTTTTGAACTCATTATTTAAGTTTGTTTTTCTTCGTAAGAGAAATGCGAGAATCAATAAGAAGAGCAACGAATAAAGACAAAAAATTTATTTTTCTATAACATATTTCTATAACATAACTTAACTGAAGTTTCTTTCGAACCTTCAGTTGAGCTAAAAGAGGTTTCTAGGGGACAAGTATATATAAAAAAAAAACTTTATTAGCAAAAAAGATAAGATTGGAAACAATAGGATTGGATTCTTAGGGATGACAAGATTTAAACATGTGACATTTTGTACCCAAAAATTGAACTGTCGCAATTCCTCTGAAATTGCCCCAAAAACAATTGATAAAATTTGAACATTAGACCCTGAGCACCCCCCTAACTTTTGGACCATGATTTGTCATTTCCCCTTTCCTAAATCCTCAAAAGATCCTGAGAAAAAAATACCCACCCATCTTAAAATCCTGATAAAAAAATACCCACCCATCTTAAAATTTAAGCCTTTTACTTGTGTTACTTTATTTTTCACATCATGTTCCATCATTTTTATGCACTCCGAGCATGAGTTCTGAGAGTCATGTCTCAGGCATTCTCTAAGGGGGCGTTTGGTTCGGTGGAAAAAAAAGTGAAGGAATGGAATTGTCAATGGAATTGAATTCCTTAAGGAATTGGAATGGAAAAAAACTGGTTAACCCCCTCCGTTTGGTTGGCACGGAATGGAATGAAATTGTCATTCAATTCCTTGGCAAATCATGTTTGGTTTGAAAATACAAATTATAGGAATGGAATGAAAGCATATAAAATGACCAATTTACCCTTTTAAAAAAAAAAAAAAATTGGAGGGGGTGGGGGGGAGGTAGGTAGGGGTATGCAAAATAAGTAAAAAAAAAAAAAATTGTGGGGGGTGGGGGTGGGGTGGGGAGGGGGTGGGGGTGGGGGGTGGGGGTGGGTGGTAGGGTGGGGGTGGGGGGGGTGGGGTAGGCGGAAAAAAATAAAAATTTTGTGGGGGGTGGGGGGTAGGGGGTAGGGTGGGGGTAGGCGGAAAAAAAAATAAAAAAATTTCGTGGGGGTGGGGGGGGGGTAGGGTGGGGGCGAGGGTAGGCGAGAAAAAGAAATAAAAAAAAAATTTGTGGGGGTGGGGGGGGGTAGGGTGGGGGCGAGGGTAGGAAGAAAAAAATAAAAAATAAAAATTTTGTGGGGGTGGGGGTAGGGTGGGGGTAGGGTGGGGTGGGGGCGAGGGTAGGCGAGAAAAAAAAATAAAAAAAATTTTGTGGGGGTGGGGGGTAGGGTGGGGGCGAGGGTAGGCAGAAAAAAAAAATTGTGGGGGTGGGGGTGGGTGGGGGGGTAGGGTGGGGGGGGGTAGGGTGGGGGGTAGGGTGGGGGCGAGGGTAGGCAGAAATAAAAAATAAAAAAAAAATTGTGGGGGTGGGGGGGGGGTAGGGGGTGGGGGGAGGGTAGGCAGAAAAAAAAAATTAAAAAAAAAAATTTGGGGAGGTGGGGGGGGGGGGGTAGGGGGGGGGGTGGGGGTGGTACGTAGAAATTTGGGTAGATTTGGGTAGGGGTAGGGTTTGGGGGTATTTTGGTCAAAAAAAAAATTTTTTTTTCCATTGCCCTAAGGAATTGAACTTTCCATCACTTTTGTGAAGGAAAGTTGAATTCCTTCATTTGAAGGAATTCAACTTTCCTTCGGAATTTTTTTTTTTAAAATCTTTGAACCAAACAGGGGAAAGGAATGAAAAAGAGGGAGTTTTCCATTCCTTTCCCCCACTTTCCTTCCAACCAAACGCCACCTAATAGTCATCTATTAGGGTGAAAAACTAGGACACATAACTCTCGGGGCCAAAAAACTAGAGTAGGTCTGCTGAGAAACGCGTTTCTCCATAACTATGGAGAAACGCGTTTTTAATAGCCAGAAGTTATACGTTTGATAACCAGAAGAAAATTTCTGGATATCAGTCTCAAAGGGAGCTGGATATCCAGAAGCTTTGGAACGGATATCCAGAAGCCTTTGGGCGGATATCCAGAAAAAATAGATTTGAAGCCAAATCCAAGGCCAAGACCAGAAATTGCTTATTGAAAGTTTCTGGATATCCAGAAACCTTCAAATGTATATCCGAGAAACCATCAAATGAATATCCAGAAACATTTTGAAAGTTTACGGATATCATTTTGAAGGTTCTGGATATCACTTTCATAAGTTTCACGGATATCCTTTCAAAGGGTTACGGATATCCAGGAACCTTTGAGGCATGATATCGAGGAAGTAACCATGGGACAAGGTCATGGCCAATACAAAAAGTTTCTGGATATCCTTTCAAAAGGTTCTGGATACCCGTAACCCGTTTCTCCATAACTTATGGAGAAACACATTTCTCCCTAAATTTTACGAAAAAACTATAGGTCAAGCTACATCTGATATCTTTTCCATATGAGAGATTAGGGGTTCGAACCCCACAGATGTAATTTCTTTCAATTTGAAGTGTCACTCTTGTAATATCTTAAGTCATTCTTTAATAATTAAAAAACTCTATAAGGAAAAAAATGAAAGAGATTTAGAAACTTAAAACTTTGAGACTTGTGATTAATACTAATTTTAGCTCATAAACAGGTATCTCATAATCATTCTTTCATCCTTTAAAACCAACAAAAATGTCGCAAACCACATAAAGAGCAACAAGATTTTCATATGCATTCAAACACCAAATCATGTATATGCAAACTCTAACAAAACACCCAAAATAAAGCAGTTTAAAAAGCATCTGAAAACCCACTAAAATCAGAATTCTCCAGTTTCAGAATCAACCATTAACTTTCCATCGTCTACCAATAAAAAAACGTAATGCTTCAATCTATAGTCAGTTGTCCTTTTCGAAACTACTAAATTCATCTGGTTTTGTTCATGAGATGATAGTGCCACTGATGGAGCTTTGCACGTTATTGCAGATAAACAGACACAAAAAATCTACACGTTAAGTGATGGCAGAAGTACAGAGAGACCAGGGGATTAAGTTGTTCGGAAGACAATTAATATGCTTCCTAATGAACCCTTTTCTACCAGATCTTCAAACGATGAACAACAATGGCATTACCCTTCAACTTCAATGCACAAGGTATATATACATCAGAGATAAAGGGAGAGAGGGGGAGAGAGAGAGAGAGAGAGCCAACGAGTGCCAGTTGGAGAAGAGAGAAAATGTTGTGCAACGCAGCGGAAGCGATTGACAAAAACCAAGAACACACAAAAGCAATTGAGAAATCAAAAGAGAAAGAGATGGAATTGTTTGGGGTTTTGAACTACCGTTTCTGTATTATTACATGCAATAATCTCATACAGTTATATAGGGTTACAATCTATTTATATTAGACACAAACCCTAGCCCAACTAGAAGACTAAATAAACAGAAGATACAAGGAACCAATACTTGAACCACCCCATCTCTAACCGCTAGAGATGTGCAACAAATTCAGGCAATGCTTGAACTTGTCAGTAGTAACCGGCTTTGTCAACATGTCAGCAGCATTCTCCGTGGTGTGAACCTTCTCTAGCACAACCTCACCCATATCAATCAACTCCCGAATCTTGTGAAAAACCGCACATCAATGTGTTTTGTCCGTTGATGATAAATATGATTCTTTGCTAGAAAAATCACGCTTTGACTATCACTACGCAACTTCACTCCACCTTGCTGAATACCCAACTCCGTGACTAAGCCCCGAAGCCATAAGCACTACTAGAAACAAGCCTTTTACCGACGGAAATTTCCGTCGGTAAATCCACATATCCGTCGGTAAATGTATATTACCGACGGAATTCGTCCGTCGGGTTCCGTCGGAAATAATTGGTTGGTAATACCGACGGACAAATTCCGCCGGTATTTCCGGCGGATTGTCCGCCGGAAAATCAAAAATTCCGCCGGAAAACGTCCGTCGGAAATGAGTTAAGCCGGCCGGTTAACCGGAGCAATCGCCGGAGGTTACCGATGGAAATATCCGTCGGTAAATATTTAAAAAATAAATAAATAAAACCCATTACCGACGGTTATAACCGTCGGAATCCATAAAATTTACCGTCGGATATGTCCGTCGGAAATCTAAACCATAAACCGACGGATATGTCCGTCTGTAATGAGTTTTATTTTTTTAATTTTTATTATTTTTTGACGGATATTTCCGCCGGAAATTAGTATTATTTATTTTTTTTTATTAATTTACCGACGGAAATTTCCTTCGATAATCTGGCCAGATTTTTAAAAAAAAATTCTGTTTTATTATTAAACCACCTGTAAAAGGCTGTAAACCTGTTCAAACAACATGTTTTTAACAAATACAATTACAAACTACAAACACACACAAACAACCTGTTTCGCTTGTACATCAAATAAAATACATATGTTTGTCCAAATAAAGCGACAGGGGAAGGGGAAACGGCCGGGGAAAGGGGAAAGGGGAAAGGGGAAACGGCCGGGGAAAGGGGGAAAGGGAAAGGGGAAAGGGGAAAGGGGGCAAGGGAAAGGAAAAGGGGAAAGGGGAAAAGGGAAGGGGAAACGGCCGGGGAAAATCCGGGGAAAAGGTGAAAGGGAAAGAGAAATTACATATGTTTGTTTGTTTGTTTGTTTAATTACATGTCAATGAAAAATCATGTTTAACAACCACGGCGCCGCCATTCTTGCTACCGCTACCACCACCATGCATGTATAAACCTATTAAGATATTAATTAAAAAAAAATATATCAATATATATACAAATAAAAAGACAATAATAAAATGTAAACATTATATATATGACATTTACAATTAAATAATACTTACTGGCCACTAGGAGAGATAGATATTTCCATTTTTCCTTCCTCATTAATAATTGCGTCCAAATTAACCCGCCCGGATGGTTCACTACGTCCCGGGAACCAAGTAGATCCTCCCTCCCGTCCTTGGTGAAACAAGACGATGGACAAAACCCGCAACCTTCCCTCTCTTTGAACGATTGCCACCTCGACCCGACATATCTAAACTAGTATATTATATATGTAGACAGAAAATATTATCAAGTAGAACAAAATTTAAATAGTAGGAAGCATTCAAAATAATGACTACATGTCCAAGCAAATTATGGAGTAAGATGTTTGCGGCCAATATACACTATGTGAAAAGAGTCCCACTACCACCATCACTACTACTACCACCACCACTACGTACTACCACCACCACTATTACCACTACTACAGCAACTACCACCACTACTACCACTACTATTACTAATACTACTACGTATACCACCACTACCACCACCACCACAAAATTAACAAAATAGAGAGGGGTAGAGAGAGAGAGGGTTTACATTTATAATGAGCTGGAGTGAAAAATATCAAGTCTTTTGCACAAGCATTTAGCCCAAAGATTGAAACTTTGAAAGTAGATTTACTATTATAATAATTAATCAAAGTTTCAATCTTTGGGCCTAATGCTTGTGCAAAAAACTTGAGATTTTCCACTCCAGCATAATCCCATGGTAGTGGTTGTACGTGATAGTAGTGGGGTTGGCTTCTATCCCATCCCGAAATACACGTATGAATTGCAAATATCACTTTGTCTACTTGCTTTATAATCGAAAATCAAGAAATTTTGGCAGCATAACCCCATGGTCTCCAAGTGCACGACTTAGACTAGGTCAATCAAACACTATCGATTAGAATCGACAGTGTGTAATCAACCATGTCTAGTATACACTCAGAGAACAATAGGATTAATGCAACCGAAATATTTCAACTATCGACTATTCAAGCAATTTTAATAGACAATAATGATATTTATATATATACATATACATATATGTATATTTTTATTTTTATTTTTATTTTTTATTTTATTTATTATTTATTATTATTATATTTATGTCCATTATTATTATTATTATTTATTAATATTATTATTATTATTGTTATTATTATTATTATTATTATTATTATTATTATTATTTACTTATTTATTTATTTTTTTCCAACAACCTCTTCACACGATGACATTCAAATTAATGACTATATGTCCAAGTAAATTATGGAGTAAGATGTTTGCAGTTTGCATTTAAATAGTAGGAATCATTTATTGTCCAAATCATGAGATAGATGTAATATTACATAGCATGTAAAGAGTAACCAAGTAAAATTGAAAATCATGAGATAGATATAATATTACAGTGATAAGTGATATAAAATGTAAACATTATATACAAAACATTATCTGAATTAAAACTAAACTGATTCATTCACTACAATCTTGATCACTATCACTACAAAATTCAATTTCTTCTTCACTAGTTTCCTCATCGTCGTCTTCTTCCCCATCTTCATCATCGGACCCAGATATATACCCTTCTCCTTCCTCATCCTCCACATTGTCATCATCGATTTCATTGAAAGTGACTTCCTCCCCTAGTGGACGGGTGTTTTCGGTCATTAATGCTTCATCCTCGACATTATCATTCAAGGAAATAATCGGAGGTATAGGCATTTCCTCTTCCTGATAACAATCATTTAATGATGAATCAATAATTGAAGTAGACGTTTTTGCACGCAATGGTATATCAAAAGTGCTTCTTGCTTTGGTTTTCCATACGGCCCACCATCCGCTAGACTCTCTTCGTCGACGGGGGTAGGGGGTCATATACACCTGTTGTGCTTGAGATGCAAGAATGAACACATCATCACCATTATACCTAGAAGAATGATTTAAGTCAACGAGATCAAAAGTGCCATGTTTTGTAATGCCTCGCTCAGCGTCCCGCCACTTACAATTGAAAAGAACTACAGAATTTCCAAGCAAGTACTCCAATTCAATAACTTCTTTCAATACGCCATAATAATCGAGATTTCCCTTGAGATTGACCCCGCTATTCCAAGTTGATTTCGTTTGGCCATATTCTTCGGTGTGGAATACGTAGCCATTGACAAAATATCCCTTATATACATTCACTCTTAAGGACGGACCGTGTGCTAATGCTTGTAATCTCGCAGCTTTTGCATCTCCAAGGTTGTTCAAAATCTAAATAAAAACACATAGATAGTAAAAAACTCATACTTCAAATTCTATTAAAAACATTGAATTAATGAATTGGCATTTACGTAATTATTAAACCAGGAGGGAAATTCGTTGTCTGTCCTTATTGAAATCAATTCAGGCGCAATGTCTCCAGCCTGTTCTTCGAACATACTGCATTCAAGGAGAACATAAAGTTGCTTAGTTCGTATTAAAGTTATTAGGATTAACATTACTTAATAACAAATGAAGAATGCTTACTTCAAGTAGTCCTCGACCTCAGCACAGTTAAGGAGAATATAGAGTTTAGCCGCTTCTAATTCTTTTCTGTTTAGCATGCGCGTGCACTTTCTATTGCCAAGGAATCGACCAGAGAAGAAAAACTGAAATTTTTCCATCGGGATCAGGTGACTCCCCCATCATAATTGCGTCCCACTTTATTGAACCTTGTCTCAATGTCTCGGGTGAAAATATGTTGAAACAAACGACACAATTTCGTCGACAATCACCGATTCGGACATAGATGCCTCAACTTTTGCTCTATTGCTCATTTTCTTTTTCAAACTCCCCAAAATCGTTCAAATGGATACATCCATCTATACCGAACAGTCCTCCAACTCTAGCTTCATAAGCTAGGTGAATTGGTAAATGCTCCATTGAATCAAAGAAAGATGGCGGAAATATCTTTTCAAGCTTGCATATTGTCACCACAATGCTCTCTTCGAGTCTTTTCATATCCTCAACACGAAGAGTGCTGGAAGTCAATGCTCTGAAGAATTTACTCAATTCTGTTAGGACAACCCATATTTCATTAGGGAGAATGTCTCTAAATGCAATGGGTAGCAACCTATCCAATAATACGTGACAATCATGACTTTTCAACCTATATACCGTCCCTTCTTCCACATTCACACAGTTGCCAATATTAGATGCATACCCATCAGGAAGTTTCAAATCTTTCAACCACTACAGAACACGTTGCTTATCCTCTCCTGACAGAACAAAGGGAGCAGCTGGTTTGAAATCTTTTCCATTAACTTTAGTAATGTTGAGATCTTTACGATTGCAAATCGCTTCAAGGTCTAGCCGACCCTTGTCCGTGTCCTTCGTTGAGGCCTTAAAACCCATCACTGTATTGAAAATATTGTCAAACACATTTTTTTCAATATGCATGACATCAAGGTTATGTCTTATCAAGTTCGTCTTCCAATAAGGTAACTCCCAAAATATACTCTTTTTAATCCAGTTATGGTCTTTACCAAATCCGTCTGGTCTATCCTTTGAAAACATCTTTCCCCACCCGACATCAGACACCTCAGACACCTGCTCAAAAATATCCTCCCCACTTAGACGAGGAGGGGGGCCCCGATGCTCAACTCTATTTTTGGTGAAAGCATTCCTCTGTTTACGAAATGGATGGTCACTAGGAAGAAACCGTCTGTGGCAATCAAACCAACACTGCTTCTTGTAATCTGAAATGTGAATGCATCTCGTATTTTCCATACAATACGGACAGCCAATCTCCCATGTGTGCTCCATCCCGACATCATACCATAAGCGGGAAAGTCATTAATTGTCCACATCACCTGCAGCCCTCATGTTAAAATTTTGCAACTTGAAAGCATCCCATGTCCGGACACCATCATTCCACAGCTGTTTGAGTTCATCCATCGAGGTCGAAGATACACATCAATGTTTTTGCACGGATTCAAAGGCCCGGGAATGAACAAACTCAAATACATATAAGGATCAGTCATACATAACCACGGGGAAGATTATACACTGTGACTATAACAGGCTAACATGAATAAGATTTTGCCCCGGTCCAAATGGAGAAAACCCATCTGTACATATCCCCACCTTATGTTTCTAGGATCCGCGGCAAAATCGGGGTAAGTGGCATCAAAATGTTTCCATGCTTCACCGACAGAAGGATGAGTCATCACACCCTCTTCACGAGGACACTCTTTGTGCCAACACATGGCTTCTGAGCTTTCTTTCAATGCGTAAATTCGTTGCAACCTGGGAATTAGCGGCATATAACGTAATCGCGCCCGAGGCACGTTTTTCTTGTGCTTGGCACTACCACGGCGTTGTGGCTTATACCTACTAAGTCCACATATTGAACATGTATCGAGGCCCTCATTTTCTTTATAAAAAAGCATGCACTGATTCTTGCAAGCATCAATTTTAACATACCCAAGACCGATCCGCCCCACCAACTTTTCGTCTCATAAAAATTGTGAACCATATTATTTTCTTCGGGTAGCATCCGTTGTCCCCATGACATTATACGATCGTAAGTATCTGGCTCATATTTGTATCGGCCTTGATAGTTAGAAGCTCAGTCACTTGCTCTAACACTGTAGCCTTTGTACCAGGATGAATTTTCTCATTTGTAGAGTCCATTAAATCCATAAACTTCTTTGCAACGGGATTTGGTGCCTCTGTTGGATTAGGGTTCCAATCAAACTCTGGGCCATCCGCATTTCGAACCATATCATCCAAACCGACAGACGGCTCCTCTTCATCAATCAAATGTTCAGGTTCCCTTGGCGGACCACTTGATACAGTAGGATGATTGCGAACACTTGTTTCAACCACATAACGCTCCCCGTGCGCTACCCATACCTTGTAACCATCAACAAACCCTGCCTCTAAAACATGTTTCTTTACCCATCCAACACTCAGATATTTTCTATTCTTACACTTTTTACAAGGACACCTAATCTTATCACCACGCATGCACTGGGGATGCGCTCTAGCAAACTCCATGAAATGTTCTAAACCTTCTAAGAATTGAGGTCTGACACCCCTTCTACCGGGATTACTACGATTATCCATCCAACTACGATCTTCTCCAGACATAATTAACTCCTGCATTTCATAATGTATTAACAGTTTAGATGTAATTAACGCATTACAATTCCCTAAATTTGGATTACAAACTTAAAAGCAACAAGACATGTTTCTTTAGGTTTAGAATTGGGGTTGGCTTCTATCGCACACATCTATCACATTTTTTTAATTATTAATATTTTGAATATTAATATTTAATTCTTTGTTGTAAAGTATATCATTCCCTATGATGAAAGGACAATTCATGTCCATTAGGTTTAGAATTGGGTTGGCTTCTATCCCATCTCGAAATACACGTATGAATTGCAAATATCACCTTGTCTACTTGCTTTATAATCGAAAATCAAGAAATTTCGGGCAAAGATAACCCCATGGTCTCCAAGTGCACGACGTAGACTAGGTCAATCAAACACTATCGATTAGAATCGACAGTGTGTAATCAACCATATATGTCTAGTATACACTCAGAGAACAATAGGATTAATGCAACCGAAATATCTCAACTATCGACTATTCAAGCAATTTTAATAGACAATGATGATATTTACAAAACATATAATCGTGCATTTCAAGACTGTCCACACGGACAATTTAAGAATCGATGACTACATGTTGACCTCAACATGATAAGGTAAAGATTCTTAAACGGGTTTCTAAGCTTTTGTGTTTCAACCGTCACAACGTCACGTCGTAACATTAATTTTTATTCATTACCGTAAAATGCATAATTTTACAATAATGAATTAACACACACATCTATCATATTTTTTAAATTATTAATATTGTGAATAATTTGAAATATTAATTCTTTATTGTAAAATTTGAAATTTTACAATGATGAATTAAATTAACATTTATAAACAAGATAAGAGTCGTTCTCATCCACAACTATCAAAACCCAATCTCATCTTAGACCAAGAAAGACAGAGCAAACAAGTTCATTGCCGTTTGAGTAAAGGATTTTCTGTTTAATAAGAATTTTTTTCAGTTTCACTGTCCTCCTCTCTAAGGATCTCAAGTGATGTTTGAGATCCTTAGAGAGAAAGAGGACAGTGAAACTGTAAAAACTCTTATTAAACAGAAAATCCTTTGCTCAAACGGCAATGAACTTGTTTGCTCTGTCTTTCTTGATCAAAGAAGACGAATTTTGATAGCTGTGGGTGAAAAAGGCTCTCATCTTATTTATATTTTAACTTTAGACATTAATTAGTAAAGCAGTCTAAACACATCAAAATTGCATTCAGCTCCACAATGCATTTACAAACATTTATCTCTAATCAAACATATTATTTCACAAATAAACACACATTTTTACGCAATCAAATAATTATATTGAATCATATACGATACACATATAAAACCAGAAATAGTAATAGTTACGGGATAACCAAAGCTCCTGAGCCTCTTATTCAAATAATTTCCCATTCCATTATCCCTAATATCTATAAACAAACAGCAAGTTCATATAAACAAACACACAATAAACAAAGAGCTACCAAAATAAACCCAAGTATGAAATTATTCACATTTTCTGTAGTTTAGTTCAACTCCTAATGAACATTTGGAACACAACTCCACATGATAATGCATTAACAGCAACAACATGTACATACAAAACTGAAAGACAATTACTTGAATAAAAACTAGGGTTTCTCAGCTCATTAAAATTAATCATTCATGAGAGAGAGAAATCGAGTGAGAGAGAGAGCGATTGAGAGAGAGAAAGCGAGAGAGAGAGAGAACGTACCGGCGACGACAAACGGCGATGGAAAGAGACGGCAGCGACGGCGTGTTCTTGGCGAATTACTGATGAGAGAGAGAGAGAGAAAGTGAGAGAGAGAAATCGAGTGAGAGAGAGAAAGTGATTGAGAGAGAGAAAGAGGACTTACCGGCGACGGCGAGGCTCGGCGGCGACGGCGACGGCTTGGCGTTAGGGTTCGCGAACGACTGAGGAACGAAGGAGGCGTAATAAAAATGAAGCGTAATTAAAAAATGGGGAAGATACGCGTATATATATGGATTTCTTACCGACGGACGGATTCCGACGGTAATACTGACGGACTATGTCCGCCGGTAATACCGACGGAAATACCGACGGAATTTAATCAATTACCGACGGACAAAACGAAATTTTTAAAAAATAAATTCCCGGCAAAATAAAATAAATTTCCGTCGATAAATGAAAATTTTCCGTCGGTAAAAGTCCGTCGGTAATGACCCTGTTTCTAGTAGTGAAGGCTTCCTTTGCAGCTTCAACAGCTGCCATGTACTCCGCTTCCATTGTAGATAATGCAATAATAGACTGAATCATAGACCTCCAACATATGGATCCACCTGCGAATGTAAACGCATAACCCGTAGTCGACCTCCTCCGATCCAAGTCACCCGCATAATCTGAATCTACATACCCCACAACATAAAGCTCCTCACTCTTTCATTCAAACATGATGCCATAACCCATAGTGCCCTTCAAGTATCTGAGAATCCACTTAACTGCTTTCCAATGTTGTTTACCCGAATTTGCCATATACTTGCTAACCACACTAATAGCTTGCGCCAAATCTGGCCTAGTGCAAACCATAGCATACATGAGACATCCCACTGCACTTGCATAGGGAACCTTTGACATACTCTGAATTTCTTCAGTCGAATTTGGGGAATCTGAGGCAGATAAATTAAAGTGACTCGTCAATGGTGTTTTCACAGGTTTTGCATCCCGCATATTGAACCTTTCCAACACCTTCTCCACGTAGCCGGCTTGAGACAACAACAATCTCCTAGATTTACTGTCTCGGCGAATCTCCATCCCAAGAATCTTCTTGGCTTCCCCCAAATCCTTCATGTCAAACTCTTTACTCAACAAGGCCTTCAACTGATTGACCTCGTTCTTACTTCTACCCACGATAAGCATATCATCCACATAAAGTAGCAAAAAAATATATGAGCCATCATCAAGGCTCTTCACATACACGCAGCAATCATACTCACACCTCTTTTAGCCAATACTCACCATGTAGGAATAAAATCTCGTGTACCACTGCCTCGGAGATTGCTTAAGCCCATAAAGTGATTTCTTCAATTTACAAACCAAACGCTCTAGGCCGGGCTTAGTGAACCCATATGGTTGCTCCATGAAAATCTGCTCATCCAACTCATCGTGTAGAAACGCAGTTTTCACATCCATTTGTTCCAACACCAAATCATAATGTGCTACAAGACCCAACACAATTCGAATGGAAGTGTGCCTCACAACAGGCAAAAAAATTACATTATAATCCACCCCCTCTCGCTGCGAGTATCCCTTTGCTACCAATCGAGCCTTGAACTTTTCCCCCTCTTTTTCTGATACCACTTCTTTATGCTTGAAAATCCACTTGCAACCAATAGCACGCTTCCCTTTAGGAAGCTCCACCGAATCTCATGTATTGTTCTTATACAACGACTCCATCTCCTCTGCCATAGCTGTGAATGTGGTGCCCAAGATTGCGGCATTTTTTGTGGTGAACCGCTTTATCGTGTAAGGGGTCACCGCCTCACATCGATTTGAAGACATCCGGTTTAAATTGAAAAACGGAGTCGCCACGCCATTTTGATTTCCTCAAAACTTTGAAAAAAAGGATTAGGGTACGGAGGTTAAGTTACCCCTTGGGAGGAACATTTGGCGTTCACCCAAGGAGCCTTGCCGAAGCAAGTCTTCTAAGATCCAACTTTCGTGCTTGCTTTTGTGCTTTCGTGTGTGGGATGTGATTTGATAAAGGGGGGAATGTGCCAAGTGGTCTTCCGGACATATAAACCATGAGTTGGTTATCGCTCGGGATTCCTTGGATTTTGATATGTTCAGGACTTTGATATCGTGCTCATCTTAGACTTACGATCATCATTAAGTGACGTTTGGTCATATGTGATCGGAATAGGGACGCCTCTTTTTATAGTCCAAGAATGAGACTCCTTAGAAAGGAAAGACCTTTGCCCATCAATCCTACATCTCGAGACGATTTGAGCTTGATAGGGACATTTGTGCTCGTCTCAAGTGATGATCGAAGATGTAGGGGCTTAGTTTCATCCATTTCTAAGGGGATATCCGACTATGGCATCTTTATATGGAGGAAACGGTGTAAGATATGACCTTTACACCGCTACGCCCCAAGAGATGTTTCAAGTACCAAAAGGGACTAGGGGGAGGGGTATAAAGATTGGATTTATACTCATCCTATGCCTTTTTGTGCCTTAAGAAGGTCACTAGGCAATCCTTGGAGAGTGGTCCAACCATGAGGGACATGGGGGGATGCATTTTGAAAGTAAAGATAGCATTTTTATGCAAACATGTGTAAGGAACACTATGAAAGCTAAGACTAGGAATGTAAGGGGGAGACCTTTATGGCTTTCCTATGTCCTTTAAAAACCATTTAGGTGGACAATCCTTGGAAGCAAGGTCTATGGGAAGGGGATGACATTTATGTAAGTAAAGATGACATTTTTAATGAAAAGATGACATTTTTATATGATAAAGATGGCATTTTTCACATCATCATGTGAGGAATCCACCCTAGAACAAGCCATTTGTGGTCTTATTGTTCATCCTTGGGATGGATTCTCCATGAATCCTATGTGATAGGGGAATGGGGGATATGATGATCTACATAGTAAAGACTTGATCTTTATGGCAATAAAACACATAAATAGCAATAAATGGCAATATGGAAAGCAAGTAAGCAATATAACAAGATGACAAGTATATTTCAAAGAGAAAAGGAGGAAAGGTTACCAATGGTGGTATTCCTCTATCTCCCTTGAAGTTTTCCTAAGGAAGGAGTGACTTTGAAAGGATTTTGGAAAGGAGGGAGGTGATTTTGAGAGGGTTTTGCCTTCTATAAATTCGTGGAATGATTTTGGCAGAGTGACAGTGCTCAAAATTGTATATTAAAATGAATAGAGGAGGCCTCTATTTATAGGCAGTTTTGTGCTTCCTAATGAAGCCGTGCGGCATTAAACCTTGGCAAAAGAAGCCGTGCGGTCTTATCCTTTAATAACTCAGCCTATTTCTAGAACCATGCAAGGTGGCGTTCTAGAAGGTCTTTCTAGGGAGGGACTACGTGGAATTTTAATTTCTAACAAGTCCTTCGCCCCTCGAAAGGTTTGAGAAAGTTCCGAAATTGCCCCTGAACTTTAGGAAAGTCCGGGGAATTGCCGGGAAACTTAACCGGAAGGCATAAGCCAGATTTGGGTACTTACAGAAGCCCCTTGGCAACGTCACTTGCAGGGCGAGTGGGGTTGTCGATAAAAAAGGATCCAATCTGGCGAACTGCCGAGACGGATTGGGTGACCAAGGTGGTCGAGTGGCTGAACATTTAGAAGGCTACCTACGTATCCCGGGTGGGAATCAAGACAGATCCTAGTTCGGAAAATATCCGCTGGGGAATGGGGTGTCATATGTGACGAATTGGCTGAACCTAAAGTAGGCTACCTACGTATTCCGGAGGAATCAAGCCAGATCGTAGTTCGGGAAAGATCCGCTGGGGAATGGGGTGTCATATGTGACTAATTGGCTGAACCTAAAGTAGGCTACCTACGTATCCCAGTGGAATCAAGCCAGATCGTAGTTCGGGATTCACTGGGGAATGGCAAAGAGAGACTGATATCTTGCTAGGAAGATGGAAGGAAAGTGACCTAGGAGATCAAATACTTGATCCTATTGGGGATATGTGATGGATGTGTATTTACCCATCCAAATGATGCACTTTTAGGCTTTCTTTGTGTTTGATTCCCGAGCTTTATGTATATTTGATATGGTTTGTGAGTATTTAGTGAGTACAGGGTATGAAGAGAAAAGGTGTATTTTATGGCTAAAAAGGGCAAGAAATCAAGTTGGAGCGGAGCGGAACAGTAAAATAGTGAAATAGAGTCGAGCTCCAGAAACTGCCAGCCAGAGCGGCCGCGCTCAACACCTTTGCGGCCGCGCTCAAGAGACGAAGTGCAAGCCAAAATCCCTGCCATCTGGCGCGGGCGCGCCATCCACCAAGGCGGCCGCGCTGGCCCGTCAATCAGCAACAGTTTTGACGTCTTACTGAAGGGCATTCTCGACTTTTCCTAGCTTTTGTCTACAGATTTTGCCCTATTCTCTATATATTTCACAGCCTACTTTTAGTTTTGGAGATCATCATATGATTGGATGTTTATGCTTTTCTTGAACAACTTTTTGAGAGAGACGAAGAATTCATCATATTCCAGGTTTTTATTATTGTAAATTATGAGTAGCTAATTTCTTAGATTTGTAGATTGGTTTGATCTTCACCGGATTTCTATGCAATGAAGTTTTAATTTTTTCAATTTGATTCCTTCTAGTTCAATAATAGTTTGTAATTCCATGTTCTTGGATTTGAGATGTATGTTAAGATACGAACTAATCTTTGAATAATTGGGTATTTATCGAGCCATTAATTTGGGCGATTTATAAATTGACCACTATTTGTTGAATAACTTGGTCTGTGCCGTAACAGAATCGGATCAACGTTAGGTTCTTTAATTCTTATGTGCTTAATGTATTCTTGGCATATTGTGGTACCGTAATAGAAACTACAATATTAAGAGAGTATTTAGGATTGTAATCCGGCCACCTAACCGTGTCGATCCTAGCTAAAGTGAATGAACCCTAGAAGTTGAGTTGATGTTTTATAAGTGAAATTATGCATAGAATGATGGTGAAGTGAAATCCAATCTACAAATCTCTGCTCATAATCTGTTTTCGCGTTTAGTTAGTTTTGTTATTTATTTTATGTTTTTAGTTTTAAATCAAATCCATAAATTGTGGTTATTAAATTCACTGCGTTTACTTTATTAGTTTACCAACGAGTCTCTGTGGATTCGACCCCTGCTCGTGCATACTGCTACACCGGTAGTGAGTACACTTGCTCGGTATTTTTATTACAAGAGGGAGATTTCCTCCATCAAGTTTTTGGCGCCGTTGCCGGGGACTTGTTGCAAGTAAACAAGTAGGTTAGGTAGTGAATGCAAGGTCGTCGTTCTTTGAAGCCTATATTGGTGCCATTGGACGACAGCATAAACAGACTTAATAAAGCTAAAGACACTAAGCTTCTTGAGGAAGTATTTGAGGGCGATCCCCTCTTTAATCCCCTTTTCTCAGATTCGGACACCGAATCAGAACCCTCCACCACCGAGGTAGAGGAAGAGAAAGCCGAGATGGAAGAACCACCGGCACAAACTATGAATGATTTCCTTAGACCTCGGGTAGACACATCTACCTCGTGCATAGTGCTGTCCGATGCAGCCAAAAATCTAGAGGTCAAAGGACAATACTTTGCCATGTTGCCAAGCTTTCACGGATTGCCTGGTGAGGATGCACTCACGTTCCTTAAAGAGTATATTATTGTTGTTGCTCAATTTTTGTTAAGACAGGGAGTGACTGAGGAGAAAATTAGATTAAAGTGTTTTCCTTACACCCTTAAGGGAGTGGCTAAAACATGGTTTATGATGCTTGCACCGAGCAGCATCAGTACTTGGGTAGAGCTACAAGATGTGTTCCTTAAAAGATATTACCCACATCATCTTTTGGCTGGTTTTAGACAGAAATTGATGACATTTTCCCAAGATGTGGGGGAGCCCTTTCATGAGGCATGTGAAAGATTTAATACAATGTTAATACAATGTCCCCAACACAATTTCACACTACCCTCACTGAACCAAGCCTTTTATGATGGCTTGAATGAGAATGGTCAATCAATAGTTGGCAATTCTGCTGGAGGCTCGATAGGAGCCAAGACCCCGGACGAGACTAAAGCTTTATACGAGATGTTGAGTGCTAATTCTCAACAAAAGAGTTCGAGGGATAAATCAAGGGGGGTACTTGAATTGAATGCTTGTGATAATATTTCAAAGCAGATTGCGCTTTTAAATAATAAATTGGATAAATTGACTGCTTGCGGCACTTCTGCTAGTGCCAATGTTATTACTGATTATTGTGCAAATTGTGGTTTATCATCTCATGTTACTAATATGTGTCCAAGTGCAGCAAATTTCTCTTATCATCCTGAACAGGCACATGCTTTCAATGGATATGTACATAAGCCACCACCCCAAGGCAACCAATATGGTAACTACAATCCATAGGGTGGCCATCAGAATCAGCAAGTAAAACCTCTTCATGCGCCACCACCTGGACAACATGGTAGGGAGCCTTGGGAGCTGGCAGTTCAGCAGTTAAGGATGGAGGTGCAGCAAAGTAATAGAAATACAGAAGCTGTGTTTGAAAAGATGGGCACACAAGTAGAGCAACTTGTGAAGGTTGCCCAAGAGTTGATGAAAGAGAAGAACCCACCTGAGCAAGCAAAATCAATCACAACAGTGTGGGATGAAAGTGAGGAAATTGAGGAGGTATTTCTATCTTCTCTTGATAATATTGATTGTTGTGATAATAATGATGATGTTAATAAGAATGAAAAGATTAAACATGTTCAAAAAGACTCCGGGTGCTTCACTATCCCAATTTCTTTAGGGGGTCAAAATTTTAAAGGTTTGTTGGATCTTGGGGCAAGTGTTAATGTGATGCCCTTTCATGTTTTTAGAAGTTTGGGGGTATGTGAGTTGAAACCACCCATGAGAGACTTGTAATTGGCGGATCTCTCAATCAAAAGACCTTTAGGGGTTATTGAAGGGGTGTTGGTTAAAATTGATAAAATCATTATCCCCATTGATTTTTATGTGATGTGCATGGAGGGATCAAGTGAGGATCAACTGAAAACTCCCATTCTGCTTGGGAGGCCATTTATGTTTGACACTAAGGTTACCATTGATGTGTGTCAAGGGGTGGTGTCCTTGAGAGGTATGGGGGAGGAATGTAAGTTTTGTATGCTTAAAAATGATAAGAAACCCTCCCCCAAAGATGGTTTTGTAGGAGCCATAACTGATTTTCCAATTTTTAAAGATGATGTGAATGGATGTGAGAAAAGTGGGGATAATGCGGACGTGTGTCCCGTGGCTAGTAACATTAAAGCCGACCAATACTCCAGGAGTAACGGGTCGTATCACTCCCCACACGACTCCCATAAAGAGTCGATTCCATCACATCTACCACAAGGGCCTTCAAAACTTAAAGTTAGTGAGGAGAGTTATAGTGATTTATCTGATTCTATATTTGCTACTATTTTTGTTCACGATAACTCTCTTGATCTTGGTTGCGAGGATGGTGTTTTGCAGGTTGCGGAAAAGGTTGAGTTTGGGGGTGGAAACCCGAATAAAAGGAAAAGAAAGAGGGGTAAGCACAAGCGTAAAGTTTTAAAAATAAATTTGGCTTTACCCCTACTTGTTAACAATGGAGAGCTAAATTGGAAAGAGAAGGGCATTTGTGCCCGTGAGGAAATGAGATGGTCCAAAGGCTGCAAAGCTAAGGCCAAGTAAGCTTGGGACCATAGTCGGGCTAACGACTTTAACCAAATGCGCTGCTTGGGAGGCAACCCAATGAGGTATGTTTTATTTTTATGTTAATTATTGTTTAGTCGTGTCATGTCCTCGTTGAGCCCAAGGCACGCTTTTGTTCTCTTTGCTCTGAGGACATAGCATGTTTTGAGTTTGGGGGTAGAAATATCTCCGAGTTTGTGGATTTATAGGGGAGTGTATATAGTGTCACCCTCTAAAAAAATAGAAAAATTTACAAATTTTGTTCTTTTCATAGTTGGGATGTTGGCCAAAGTCTGTGATGATTAGAGTGTGCTTTAATTTTAAAATCACATGTGCTATTATTAGTGTGGTGATTGGGATTGCATTGAAACATTTAAATTATGATTGCGCCACCTCTCACTTCCGTATCATGTTCTTGGTCATTGTCATCAACTTAGGTGCCTTTTATGGGATCACTTCATGTATTATCGGGGTCCCTAGAACATGTTTGCATGATTGTCAATAACACGTCTATAGGTTACTTGATATATATGGCTATTCTTTGAATCCCTTTTTGTGAGCCTTAAACTTTCTCGTCACTTATATAAAATTTTCCGCTAGAACCCTTTTTGAGCTTGGAAAAGAATGGAATCTCTCACAAAGTGGGAGGTTATCTTAGACCACCATTCGCCTTCATTTGTACCCTCATTATCCCACCCTTTTAACTTATACACTATTTTCTCACCTTTTCAAGAAAGTGAAACTAGGGAAAGAATGGGAATATTTTGGGGGATGTTTTGAAAATCAAAGGGTTGAGTGGAAAGTGGTCACGAAAATAAATAAGTGGGTCATGTTATTTAATGAAAAGAGGGGCTTGAGCAAAATATTAAATGCACATTCTTCGTGATATATTTGTGTAAAAAAAAAAAAGCCTTGCCTCTCTGATGTTGAAGTGGAAATTATGTTTCAAGGTGACCAAAGAAATTAATGGAATGTGCTCAACCCCATGTCAATGTATGAAAAAGTTTTAGTTTGTGGGTTGGCACATTGGGAAGTAATAAGGGTGAGCGGAGGTATTATCATCAAAGTGAGGATGTATTGTTAAAAGAAGACTTTCTAGTTTCACTTTCTTATGTTCGTATGTCCTTACCTTCATTTGTAACCATGAACCTAGCCCTCGCGAATTGTCGCACTTAACTTTTAAGCCATATTATTCTTTCAAAATTGAGTAACCGGGTTGACAATCGTGTAAATATGTATATGAGTGTCCTTTTTGGGTTGTACTGTCTATGGCATATTGATTTAGAGCATCGTTTAGTGAATCCATAAACAATCTTAGGTTGTTGGTAGTGACCTCCCATAATTCATTCATCATTCAGGCCGCGGTGGAAAATTGTGAGTTTTATGCTTCAATGTGATTGTAATCCCATTACTGTGGTGGCACTTGTTGATTATGTGTGTTGGTGAGAATCTGAGACTTGTATGGCCAATGACTCATCTGTGATAGAACATCCCAAAAATAATTATTTTGTTTTAATGTTTTATTATTAGTATTTAGATTAACTTTATTTTACTTCTTTTAGTTTTGTTTTACTCGGGACGAGCAAAAGGTTAGTTGTGGGTGTTTGATGGATGTGTATTTACCCTTCCAAATGATGCACTTTTAGGCTTTCTTTGTGTTTGATTCCCGAGTTTTATGTATATTTGATATGGTTTATGAGTATTTAGTGAGTACAGGGTATGAAGAGAAAAGGTGTATTTTATGGCTAAAAAGGGCAAGAAATCAAGTTGGAGCGGAGCGGAGCAGTAAAATAGTGAAACAGAGTCGAGCTCCAGAAACTGCCAGCCAGAGCGGCCGCGCTCAACACCTTTGCGGCCCCGCTCAAGAGACGAAGTGCAAGCCAAAATCCCTGCCATCTAGCGCGGGCGCGCCATCCACCAGGGCGGCCGCGCTGGCCCGTCAATCAGCAACAGTTTTGACGTCTTACTGAAGGGCATTCTCGACTTTTCCTAGCTTTTGTCTACAGATTTTGCCCTATTCTCTATATATTTCACAGCCTACTTTTAGTTTTGAAGATCATCATATGATTGGATGTTTAAGCTTTTCTTGAACAACTTTTTGAGAGAGATGAAGAATTCATCATATTCCAGGTTTTTATTATTGTAAATTATGAGTAGCTAATTTCTTAGATTTGTAGATTGGTTTGATCTTCACCGGATTTCTATGCAATGAAGTTTTAATTTTTTCAATTTGATTCCTTCTAGTTCAATAATAGTTTGTAATTCCATGTTCTTGGATTTGAGATGTATGTTAAGATACGAACTCATCTTTGAATAATTGGGTATTTATCGAGCCATTAATTTGGGCGATTTATACATTGACCACTATTTGTTGAATAACTTGGTCTGTGCCGTAACAGAATCGGATCAATGTTAGGTTCTTTAATTCTTATGTGCTTAATGTATTCTTGGCATATTGTGGTACCGTAATAGAAACTACAATATTAAGAGAGTATTTAGGATTGTAATCCGGCCACCTAACCGTGTCTATCCTAGCTAAAGTGAATGAACCCTAGAAGTTGAGTTGATGTTTTATAAGTGAAATTATGCATAGAATGATGGTGAAGTGAAATCCAATCTACGAATCTCTACTCATAATCTGTTTTCGCGTTTAGTTAGTTTTGTTATTTATTTTATGTTTTTAGTTTTAAATCAAATCCATAAATTGTGGTTATTAAATTTACTGCGTTTACTTTATTTGTTTACCAACGAGTCTCTGTGGATTCGACCCCTGCTCGTGCATACTGCTACACTGGTAGTGAGTACACTTGCTTGGTATTTTTATTACAAGAGGGAGATTTCCTCCATCAATATGCCAGATGAAGGAAGTGACCAATGTGGTCGGATGGCTGGACCTTTATGAGGGGCTACTGCACCACTGAGGAGTGATGAATGAAAAGGGTGACCGATGTGGGCGGATGGCTGGACCTTTATGAAAGGCTACCTACGTATCCCAGAGGAATCAAGCATTGGTCGTAGTTCAAGTAATCACTAGATAGTTAGGAACAATGTCTAGGATCCTTGAGGTTTTGACGATTCGTGGAGGAGTCACCTGATTTGACAATTAATGGAGGTTGTCACCTGATTGAAAATTAATGGAGGTTGTCACCTGATTGACAATTAATGGAGGTTGTAACCTGATGAAACTAAAGCTTACGTCACTACCTCTGTCGAACAGAGATAGAGGCAGCTAAAGTTTGGAGAAACTGAAGCGTACTTCACTATCTATGGGATAGAGGTAGCTAAAGTTTAGAGAAATTGAAGCGTACTTCACTATTTATGGGATAGAGGTAGCTAAAGTTTAGAGAAACTGAAGCGTACTTCACTATCTATGGGATAGAGGTAGCTAAAGTTTAGAGAAACTGAAGCGTACTTCACTATCTATGGGATAGAGGTAGCTAAAGTTTAGAGAAACTGAAGCGTACTTCACTATCTATGGGATAGAGGTAGCTAAAGTTTAGAGGAACTGAAGCGTACTTCACTATCTAGGAGATAGAGGTAGCTGAAGTTTAAAAAAACTTAAGCATACTTCACTATCTCTTTCGAATCAGAGATAGAGGTAGCTGAAGTTGGAAAAACTAAAGCGTACTTCACTATCTCTTTCGAATTAGAGATAGAGGTAGCTGAAGTTGGAAAAACTAAAGCGTACTTCACTATCTCTTTCGAACTAGAGATAGAGGTAGCTGAAGTTGGAAAAACTAAAGCGTACTTCACTATCTCTTTCGAATCAGAGATAGAGGTAGCTGAAGTTGGAAAAACTTAAGCGTACTTCACTATCTCTTTCGAATCAGAGATAGAGGTAGCAAAAGTTTGAAAAACTAAAGCGTACTTCACTATCTCTTTCGAACTAGAGATAGAGGTAGCAAAAGTTTGAAAAACTAAAGCGTACTTCACTATCTCTTTCGAATCAGAGATAGAGGTAGCAAAAGTTTGAAAAACTAAAGCAAACTTCACTATCTCTTTCGAACTAGAGATAGAGGTAGCAAAAGTTTGAAAAACTAAAGCGTACTTCACTCTCTTTCGAACTAGAGATAGAGGTAGCTATAGTTGGAAAAACTAAAGCGTACTTCACTATCTCTTTCGAACTAGAGATAGAGGTAGCAAAAGTTATGGGTAGTCATGAAACATTTGTGAATGTATGCATATTTTTGAGATATGTTGAGGGACTAACGTACCTTTACTGTGCTTACCTGTCGGAGAGCAAGTCGCGGGGGGTTGTGTGGTAGTTGATAGAGCTGAGAGTCTTGATGCACCTGACCGAGATGTTGAAACATTTGGGGGCGTGAGGTACCTTTGACCGATTGGCATTTGAGAACTTGGCGTCCCTGACCTACTTGCATTTGAGAACTTGGCGTCCCTAACCTGCTTGCACTTGAGAACTTGGCATCCCTGACCGACTTGCATTTGAGAACTTGGCATCCTTGACCGACTTGCATTTGAGAACTTGGCATCCCTGACCAATTTGCAGACACTGGAGATGGTCTTCTCATATTTTGCCCGGAATCATTTCTTGTCGAAAAGGGGATTTGATTTCTTGCAATCTTGTTGAAACCATTGATTTTGGGCTTTGGTGAATATCTTCCTTGTTGAGGATGAGTCTCCATAGCGATGGAAAATGGTCTTTCACGCTTGAATTCCTGCATTCGTTAGTGAAGAGACAAACAGATATATGTATGACATTTGTGACGGCGCATGTAGGCATGAGATGGTATGACCATGAATATGTTAGCAAAGCTAAAGGGGTGACAAACAATTCATGAAATCACTTAGAATGATGATTTTTTGTTTTTTTATATGTATATATATATATTTTTTTTATTTTGCTTTTGGGGCATGCGCGAGCCTAACTTTGGGCAAAAGTATTTCCTATTTTGATTTGCAATCAATTAAGGTTATTTCTCTTTGTGCATGTCACATGAGCCACGGGTTGACTCTTTTGCGGGAAGGCAATGCGAGAGGGGTTTTATGTATGTAAGAATGTGTTGGGGATGTGTTTGGATGTATGTGTTTGGGAACTGTTTGAGACAGGTTTCGAGCAGTTAGGGTCGTGTCCCTTAGGTGCGGACTGAACTGTCGTTGTTGTTGAAATGTTGTTAATGCTGCCAAAAGGCATCACGGGGACCAGAATTCCCTTCTGGGCTGAGATCGGGTTTAAACCTCGGGTCTTGATTGAAGTTCCTTTCTCACACTATGACACTTGAAGCTGATGCTGACAGGATTTTAGAACCAAAGACTAAAGCAATTATCAAAGTGACAAAACCTCTCTTCTGAGGGTGGATGTGACTTATCGAAGCCCCGGTCTGAGGAAAAAATTCTGCAAAGCCCCAGGTTCTATTGAAGCGAGGAAAAATCCTTTCATTGGCAAAGCCCTGGCTTGAAGAGATGACTCAGTAGAGCTCCGTCTGATGGTCTGATCCAAGATAACAGCGAAATACTAAACTGACTGGTCATCCAAAGAGAGAGTCATATTTGAAACGACCTCAAGGAATCCATGAACGAAACTTTTCCAAATGACTTACGAAGCCCCCGGCTTGACAAAGTATCGTGGGGAAGGTCCGAATGAATTGATTATAAAACCAAACTCGTTGGTTGACAATGACTGATCTCAAAATGCACTTGATGCAGCCCCGATCCGTTGAAGCATTACATTATGAAGCGTGAAACCCGTCATGGCTTCTAAAAGAGATTCTGATTCTGGTGAGTGCAAAAGGGGTCCTATAGACTTGACTTCCAACGTTGGACTTAAAGTCATGAGTAAGCCCCGGCCCTGATTAGAATCTCATTCTCGAACTTGGACACTAAAGAATTTGCTCGGGGTAGGCTTTCAAAACTTCCCTTTGCTTAGTGAAGCCCCGGTTTGAAGAACTGAGCAGGCGAAGTCTAGATTTTGAAGAAGTGACTTAGTGAAGCCCCAATCTTATGACCTAGCAAAAGTCCCAATCTGATTGGTACTGCAAAAGTGATCCTGAGGTTGATCTGACCAAGACTGAATTTGTTTTGTGACATAGTGAGGAACCCGATGCGGACCCCAAAAATGGCTAAAGAAGCCCCAGTCTAAGGAAATGGCTTGGCAAAGCCCCAACCTTGAAGAGTTTCAAAGCAGCCCTAATGCGAATTGTAGCAGAAGGAGGAAAACCTATCCTTTCGCACTTACTCTCTTATTTTCTTTAGTCACTCATTCAACCTTAAGAAGATGTAAAAGAAAAGAATTTATTCATGCAGGGGCATATTTTTCGAAAGGTGGGAATAGATCCCGATTTTGTGTTATTTTGATGGCCTTATTCGACGTAGGCACAAGAACTCGCTTTGGGTTTTACTCTTTTGAGAGAGTATAAGCGTAGGAAGGTTTGTAAAAGTGTATGGAAGCCCCTGCTGACAGAAAATTAGTGTTTAGCACTATTTTTCCTAAGATGTAGAAAGAGAAGACTTGTCAAGACATCTGAAAACTTGTTTTATTTACAATAATCACAAGATTGCTTAAAACCCTTTATTAATGTTCGGGTTATTCAACCACTAATCTCGATATGAACAAACATTTTGATTAATTATGAGGAGAAAGTCAACCAATGTCGCGGATCAAGGTTGGCTGGGTGTGAAAGAAGAGTTTGTGTATAGGGAGGTCATTGATGAGACCGGGTTTTCTGGGATATGAGTGTGTTTATGGGAGAGCCCGCAGATGAGACCGAATTTTCTGGAATTTGGATATGTTTATGACCGGACCATTTCTGGTTTCCTACGTTCCCCTCACTGTGAGGAGCTCAGGTCGCCGTAGTTCGGCCTTGGCTGAACTGTGTTTGGCTTTGGGAAATGGGATTTGAACATTTGTGGTTCCTTTGGTGGAAAGGCTCGGATGAGAAGGTTGGATGATGAGGCATGGGCCTCGGGATGATTCCTTGACCAAGTCATTTTTGGACGGCTGCTTCAACGATTCTGTTGCTTCTTGATAGTCATCTTTCATCGGGAGAGAAAGAATTTGGATCTAGCTTAAGGACTTACGATTTGCTTCTGCCTTTGCTTTGACCACTCCATTGATATCGACAACTTTCATTCTTTGAGCTTTGATTTTGCCTATCCGTCAAGCTTTTGATTGGCGGTGCTGGGTCCTTGGCCTCATTTTTTTTATGTGCAACCCTGTTATATGCCTAGACCGTCCCTTTACAAGGTTTTTAGCCTAGCTGGGTATTACTCTTTTTGCACTATATTTATTCATTTATTTATTTATTTAATGCCCTTGAGGTCGAAGGCAAGCTCCTAGGTTGTTGTAGGCATGCGGTCAATCTTTCGAAGCTGAGTGGCCTTTTGTTGTTCCTTGATGTTGCCGCCGTCGTTGACTTGGTAAAGGTGACGATGAGGACATGATTTGGGAGGCGTATGGCTTGATGAAGGTTTTTGTGAGGTAAGGAAAGTGTATGGGGAAGGCATTAGTTGACTTTCTCGCAACGATTAATCAGAACGTTAATTATTTTGAGAGATTATTTGTTGAGCAATGCAAGTGATCATATAAAATGAAACCATTTCATTAAATGTAATGTAGGTGTGCAAATAATGTCTTAAGTCTAGCAAGAAAATAAAAAGACTCTTTTATAGAAGATTTAAGATCAACTACAATGTCCGAGGAGGACTTGATTGAAAGAGAAAAGTACTAGAACCTACGAAGGTTGACTGAGAGACTGTTTTATCTTTTAATCTTGCTTAAGTATAGGTAGACCCTAGTCTAGCTACTCTTCGCTGTTGGACCACATTTCTACCCTTCAGCATTGGAAGTAAATTCCTCATGAAGTTATGACATATTACGCCCGCCTTAGGTGAGTTTCAAGAATTCCTTGCTTATCGGCCCTGACGGCCGCCTTATCTGCCACCAGATTATCATCGTCCCCTTTCTCCTTGGCATCAGTTGTGAACTTATCAGAGGGCGGGAGCTCAAAGCATTTTACCAAATCCGGCTTTGCCACGGTCACATGCTTGTTGCAGTCAAACCAATCATTCTCAACATTTGTTGCGACTAAAACATCTAGCTTGCTAAGGGAAATGTCAAAGGCTGTTGAATTCACAGAGCTTGAATCCTGAGTCTCAATCATGTTTACACTCGTGTTGTTTGGGAAATGATCATTGGCAGTGTTGAGATCCTTGAGGCGCTCGAGTTTGCCCTCCTTAATTAACCCCTGAATTGTCTTTCTCAAAGCTATACAGTTGTCGGTTGTATGACCGTGATATTGGTGGAAAGCACAGTGCTTAGTGGTGTCCAAAGGGATGTTGGGGTCCTTTGGCTGATAGTTTTTCATGGGTTCGAGGAGACCCTGCTTTACCAAGCCATTTAAAACTTTACTTAAGGGTACGCTCAAATCCTCAGGAAGTGGTTTCTCCCTTAGGGGGAAATAAACTCTTAGTGCTCTTTGATCCGAACCTTGGTCATTGACTTGGTCACTATTCTGAACAGAGTCTGTCGGTTTTGGTCCATTGGGGGGCTCAAGCTTGCCCACTTCGATTAACCCTTGGACCGCTCTCTTCAAGGCTGTGCAGTTGTCGGTCGTGTGGCCATAATGACTATGGAAGGTGCAATGCTTATTCATGTCGAGGAGTATATTTGAGCTCCTTGGATGGTAGTCTCTGAGAGGCTCTAGGAGGCCTAGCTTTACTAAAGCCTTGAAAATTGAGCCCATGGGTATCCCAAAATCATCAAAATGTTCTTGCTGTCTTAGAGGACCACTATTTATTGGTACCTTTTTGATGTCGTCGATTGTACACCATGCCTTCTTTCCTTTACTGGATGTTGCAGTCGTGTTGGAAGGGTAAGGTCTATAGCGGTGGGACATTTTCAAACCAGTAGTGCTTCCCTGTGCATGGACCCTTTTGATGTAATCATCGATGTAAGCGTCGAGATTCGACTCCTTTGTGTCAGATACGCGAGATTGGTATAGTGAGATGGCTCGAGTCGAGCGATTGTCGACACTTTCACTACTAGGATTTTCCTATATTTTTTTAATTGGTTCTACCAACATTCCTTCAAACGAGTCAATAGTAGCACTAGGACTGCACGACCCCACCACAAGATTGGCATCAGCAAATGAAACCATAGTAGGAAGTACCCTGGTGGGAGGGATGACAGTCTGAGCATTCAAAGCGTGACCGTAACCTTCCTTGTAAGTCAAACTTGAAGCATAAGAATACGGACCAAAGGATCGGGGTTGGTGAGACTTATAAGGGGGCTCATAAGGTCTGACAGTTGCCGAAGATGAGGATATATGGCTTGTAATAGTTGAATACCAGGGAGTACTGAGCGCTGATCCAAAAGGCTGCTGAAGATATGAGGTTCGAGGCACCGTAAAAGTAGGACTGAAAGTGTCATGACCGCACTGAGGAACGTGACTAGAAGAGCAATACGTATACTATACTTGATGAGAAGGGGCAGCTTGCGCAATAGCTGAGTGAAGAATTAGATGAGGAGCATTTGACCTTGTCTGACTTTCCAACTGGAGGGGCGGGGTAGAGCTTAGAGGATGCGGTGAATACGGTGAGCCTGATGAAGTGGTGATAAAAGCCTGGTGGCCCATGCGAGCTTGCAATATTACAGGGGCAAGTGGGCCTTGAGAATTGATGGAAGCAAGCTGACCCCCTCTGAACTATGGAGCCTGAGGAGCGAACTGACCCAAATTGGCTTGCGGGGTCATGTCAAACTGTTGGGCTTGGGAAGTTGCAAACTGACCCATTCCAAGATGATGACCCGAACCTGACTGGGGCTGCGAAGCGGTAAACTGACCCATTCCAAGATGATGACCCGAACCTGACTGGGGCTGCAAAGTGGTACACTGACCCATTCCAAGATGATGACCCGAACCTGACTGGGGCTGCAAAGTGGTACACTGACCCATTCCAAGATGTGGGGGGAAAACAAACTGATTCAAACCCAGTGGTGAAACCTGAGAGGCACCAGGGGCAAGTTGACCTAGATGAGACTGCTGGGTAGTACAAAGCTATTGGGGCTGATAGATTGGGGTAGCTATAGCATTTGCTCTCTATTGGTAGTGAACAAAGTTGGGTCTTATCTGAGGAGGTGAGGACGTTAGAACCCTGATGGCTTGGGATGTTGGAAAGGACTGAAAGGGAACAATCCTTGGTGGGGGATCATATGTCGAAGGAGAAAGGCATTAGTTATAGGCTGGGGGAGCTGAGATTGCTGCTTCTGGAGCTCATCTTCTACCATAACCAGGGAACCGTTGGACTCAACCACTATCTGAACCCCATGACGACGGAGTGCATCGATAAGCATGGCTTGTTGTTCCTCATGGACCTTACGAATGCTTTCCAAGGCTAAGGCTAGTTCTTCTTCCCTAGTCATCGGGTTACCCAAACCACTGCTGTTTTCTGTCAAATCTGTCATTCTGACTCTCTGGGCTGACAAAACTGAGGATTCTGGCGAGCTATCTGAGAATTCTGCACTGACAAGACGCTGACCCGGTATTCTCACCCACTTCTTTCTCGCTGCGGGAAAGGGATAGGCAAGGTTTAGACTCTGGGGGTAGGTGAGGTTTAGACTCGAAGGTAGGTGAGGTTTAGACTCGGAGGTAGGTGTTTAGGCTGAAGGCTCAATTAACATGCAATTAAGAATCTTCACGTTTACTTAAAACAATGTCTTTTATTTATTTCTATTTGGTTGGAAAAGGGGTTGCCCTTCTTTTTCGCAACTACTCTAGATCCTGGATCAATAGGTTCCGTCACTACGTCTATAAGCCCCTCGTTTTCCACCTGTATTTCGACCTCCCAGGGTGGACAGCCCCGGGCGAGGGTCCTATAGGGCACGCGGATCCCACCGACCGAGAGAGAAGAACGCTCCTAGGGGTCTAGTGGTTCATATGAACTTTTAATGCACGAGCGATGCAGATTATAGTCAAGGCAATGCTGGGAAAGTCTCGTCTTTCAGCCTTAACGAAATTTCGGCAGAGTTTTGCTTACGCGATTGACGTTTTGACTTTGGCATTGTCCAAGAAAATAATAGGCATGGGTCGAACGGTAAAAGCCGAATGACGCGGTGTCACATTGAACTTTGTTGCATACATTGCGCGAGTCAAAGTCAAAGTCAACGCCGGGTCAAGATCTTGCCAATTTTTCCTTGACAAAATTTCGGCAGAGCTTCGCTTGCGCGAAAGATCTTTTGATTTTTTGGCGTGGACTTGGGCTTGACTCTTACGTATCCCATACGGGTCAAAGTCAATGCCGTAGTCAAGATTCTGCCAATTTTTCCTTGGCGGAATTTCGGCAGAGTTTCGCTTGCGCGAAGCATCTTGACTCTTGACATGGGCTAAGGGTTGACCTTTACGGGGGTATGCAATTAGTCTATATGACACGGTATAGACCAAAAAACCAACCAAAAGTCACGGTTTTAAAATGTATGACACGGACTGTGCATTGGTCGATACTGGCTGTCATGGGGAGTTTGGGATGATTCCGTGCGCGCCCGGGAGCATCGTAAGGCTGTCCGTGACTGCAACTGAACAACCATCCCGGGTTGAAGGACGTGCGTGCAAAGTGTACAGGATATAATGGTGCGGGTAGTGTGTGGCCTCCTAAAAATGTTTCTTTTTGAGTTAAAACAGAGATTTTCAGAAATGTGTTTTAAAAGGAATGATTTTCGGGACTGGGGAAATGCAACAGTTAAGCACGTAAATTTTCTGGAGCCCGGTCAGTCTTGGAACTGAATAGCCCCAAGCTGCCTAAGCTGCCAGATTAGCCTTAGATTGTGTCCTGGTGGAATTGCCCAAAGAAGCTGCCCGGCTAGGATCTGGGAAGATCAAGTCGTATGGCTGGATCAAGCAATTTTCCAGGTTCCAAAATTTTTCATTTGCAGGTTGTTTCCCCGAACGTTTTGGCACCTTTTCAGCTCCAGAAAGCTTCCTGTTCAGTATTCAGAATGTGCACAATCCCAAAAATCAAAATGCATGCAAAAAACAAGGAAAGGAAAGCAAGCACGACAATCGGATCCGCGGCGGAAGGCTAACCCACTCAAAAGCTTTTTTTTTTCAAAAGGATACCGGTACGTGGCATTGTTAGACCATATTTTATCCCAGACTCGGGTGAGGAGGCATAACGGGAAGTTTAATGGTTTCCACCTATATACCAAGTATCATTTTTTTTAAGAAAAGAAAAGCTTTTTTTGATTTTCCCTAGCAGAGTCGCCAAACTGTGAATGTGGTGCCCAAGATTGCGGCATTTTTTTTGTTGAACCACTTTCTCGTGTAAGGGGCCACCGCCTCACATCGGTTTGAAGACATCCGGTTAAAATTGAAAAACGGAGTCGCCACGCCATTTTGATTTCCTCATAAACTTTGAAAAAAAGGATTAGGGTCCGGAGGTTAAGTTACCCCTTAGGAAGAACGTTTGGCGTTCACCCAAGGAGCCTTGCCGAAGCAAGTCTTCCAAGATCTAACTTTCATGCTTGCTTTTGTGCTTTCGTGTGTGGGATGTGATTTGATAAAGGGGGGAATGTGTCAAGTGGTCTTCCGGACGTATAAACCATGAGTTGGTTATCGCTCGGGATTCCTTGAATTTTCATATGTTTGGGACTTTGATCCCGTGCTCATCTTGGACTTACGATCATCATTAAGTGACCTTTGGTCATATGTGATCGAAATAGGGACACCTCTTTTTATAGTCCAAGAATGAGACTCCTTAGAAAGGAAGGACCTTTGCCCATCAATCCTACATCTTGAGACGATTTGAGCTTGATAGGGACATTTGTGCTCGTCTCAAGAGATGATCGGAGATGTAGGGGCTTAGGTTCATCCATTTCTAAAGGGATATCCGACTATGGCATCTTTATATGGAGGAAACAATGTAAAGATATGACCTTTACACCGCTACGCCCCAAGAGATGCTTCAAGTACCAAAAGGGACTAAGGGGAGGGGTATAAAGATTGAATCTTTATACTCATCCTATGCCTTTTTGTGCCTTAAGAAGGTCACTAGGCAATCCTTGGAGAGTGATCCAACCATGAGGGACATGGGGGGATGCATTTTGAAAGTAAAGATAGCATTTTTATACAAACATGTGTAAGGAACACTATGAAAGCTAAGACTAGAAATGTAAGGGGGAGACCTTTATGGATTTCCTATGTCCTTTAAGAACCATTTAGGTGGACAATCCTTGGAAGCAAGGTGTATGGGAAGGGGATGACATTTATGTAAGTATAGATGACATTTTTAATGAAAAGATGACATTTTTATATGATAAAGATGGTATTTTTCACATCATCATGTGAGGAATCCA
Organism: Adenophora triphylla var. japonica; assembly: GCA_022495995.1. Classification (NCBI taxonomy): domain Eukaryota; kingdom Viridiplantae; phylum Streptophyta; class Magnoliopsida; order Asterales; family Campanulaceae; genus Adenophora; species Adenophora triphylla. The sequence continues at coordinate 182,827 of JAFEMH010001731.1, read as the reverse complement.
CCCTAGAACAAGCCATTTGTGGTCTTATTGTTCATCCTTGAGATGGATTCCCCATGTATCCTATATGATAGGGGAATGGGGGGGTATGATGATCTACATAGTAAAGACTTAATCTTTTATGGCAATAAATCACATAAATAGCAATAAATGGCAATATGGAAAGCAAGTAAGCAATATAACAAGATGACAAGTATATTTCAAAGAGAAAAGGAGGAGAGGTTACCAATGGTGGTGTTCCTCTATCTCCCTTGAAGTTTTCCTAAGGAAGGAGTGACTTTGGAAGGATTTTGGAGAGGTGGGAGGTGATTTTGAGAGGGTTTTGCCTTCTGTAAATTCGTGGAGTGATTTTGGCAGAGTGACAGTGCTCAAAATTGTATATCAAAATGATTAGAGGAGGCCTCTATTTATAGGCAGTTTTGTGCTTTCTAATGAAGTCGTGCGACATTAACCCTCGGCAAAAGAAGCCGTGCGGTCTTATCCTTGAATGACTCAGCCTATTTCTAGAACCATGCAAGGTGGCATTCTAGAAGGTCTTTCCAGCGAGGGACTACGTGGAATTTTAATTCCTAACAAGTCCTTCGCCCCTCGGAAGGTTTGAAAAAGTTCCCAAATTGCCTCTGAACTTTAGGAAAGTCCGGGAAATTGCCGGGAAACTTAACCGGAAGGCATGAGCCAGATTTGGATACTTACAATAGCCGTTACCCACTTATCCTTTTCAGGACTGTTTATTGCCTCCTTAAAAGAATTTGGACCTCCACTACTAAGAACAAGAACGTATGAAGCCATGTCCTCAAACCCATACCTGACAGGTGGTTTGATTACTCTCTTAGGTCTCCCAACTAAAGTACTAGCCACTTCCTGTGTAGTTACCTCTGAATCCAGAAGAGTGAGATCCATATCAGTTTCATCCTCATGTAACTCTACCTCAATAACCTGCTTCTCGCTCCCTTTGTTTTCTGGCACCTTTTCTTCATCATCTTGAGTACACTTCAACATAGCCTTTTCATCAAAGACCACGTCTCTACTGATCACCACCTTGCTTGACCTGGGATCCCAAAGCTTGTATCATTTTACACATGTTTCATACCCGAGAAAGATACACTGTTTTGACTTTGGATCAAGCTTCGACCTCTCTTCACCAGGAATATGCACATAGGATGGACACCCAAACACTCGAATCATTACCCGTCCATACCTCCTCCGCAAACCTATTATCCAATGAAGCTCTAGGTGATCTGTTTATCAAGAAACATGCCATACTCACCGCATCAACCCAAAAATTCTTCGCCAACCCTGCATTGAATCCTAGACACATAGCCCTTTCTGCAATAGATCTGTTCATCCTTTCAGCCACACCATTTTGCTGTGGTGTCCTGCGTACTGTGTAGTGCCTCTTGATTCCATGCTCTCGACAGAACTTCTTGAACTCGCCATCTGTGTACTCTGTCCCATTATCACTTCTCAAACACTTGATTTTTCTCCCTGTTTGATTTTCCACTTCAGCTTTCCACACCTTGAACTTCTCAAAAGTTTCTGACTTATGCCTCATGAAGTAAACCCAAACCTTCTTCGAAAAATCATCAATGAACGTGATGAAGTAATAATGTCCTCCTCTTGATTCTGTTCTAACTGGCCCCCACACATCTGAGTGAACATAATCGAGGATACCCTTTACTGTATGTTTACCCGTCTTGAATTGCACCTTGTTTTGCTTTCCAAGAACACAATACTTGCAAAACTCAAGTTTGCAAGTCTTCACACCGTTCAACAACTTGCATTTATGAAGTTCACGCATCCCCCTTTCACCCATGTGACCAAGCCGCATATTCCATAGAAGAGTATCAATATCTACCTCAGATTCAACGGATGTTACTCCACCTACAACCGTGCTTCCTAGCAACCTGTAAATGTTTTTAGAGCCCCTCTCACTCTTCATCACCACCATAGCCCCCTTAACAACTTTCAATACTCCACCTTGTGCTTTATAGGTCAAACCGTTTGCATCAAAGGTACCCAATGAAATCAGATTTTTAGATACCTCTGGAACATGTCTAACATCACAAAAAGTTCTAACCACACCATCAAACATTTTAATTCTTATAGTTCCTATGCCAGAAATTTTACATGTAGCACCATTACCCATAGTAACTATACCAGAATTAACTGACCTGTAGGTATCGAATCAATCACGATTCGCCGTCACATGAAACGAACATGCTGAATCTAGAATCCAGCAATCTGTCGGGTGATCTACAGCTGATGAAGTCGTGAGCATATCACCATCCACATCATCCGAACAATCTTCAACCACATTAATTGACTTTGAAGAGCTTGCTTTACCTTTACCGTTCCCCTTCTCCAGACAATTCTGCCTCTTGTGCCCCTTCTGCCCACACTTGAAACAATTCCCCTTATACTTCTTCCTTGACTACGAACGAGAATTCTGCCTTTGCGAATTATCCCGGGACTGGGTTCTCTCACGTTCCTGATTCTCCTTCACAAATAACCCTTCACCCGCAGGTTCATCAACGGACTTCTTCCGTTTATGAAAAGCTAGAAGAGCTTCTGTGACCGGTTGCAATTCCACAGTATCCTTCCCCCAAGTCAACGTAGTAATAAGGTTTTCGTATGTTGAAGAAGTAGGCAACGAATTCAACAGCATTAACGCCTTGTCCTCCTCCTCGAACGTCACCTCTACCCTAACCAAATCGTTGAGTATTTGATTAAATGTGTGTATATGAGATTCTAGGTCTGAACCCTCTGCCATTTTAAGCCCATACAGCTGTTGCTTAAGATGCAAATTGTTTGACAGAGATTTCGACATATACCTGCCCTCCAAAATCTCTCAAACCTTCGTTGGTGATTCTTCATCAATCACATGATACACCACCTCATCTGCAAGGCACTGCCATATTGAAGATGCAGCCCGTTCCTGCAACTCCTTCCATGGTCCTTCTTCGATATCATCGGGTTTAGTCGAATATCAAAGAACTTTTCCCAAGCCTGCTTAAACCAGAAAATCCTTCACCCTCCTTTGCCACAACGCAAAGTTTCCATGCCCATCAAACTTCTGAACGTCGGACTTCACGGTGATAGAATTAACCCCAGCCATCGCAACCAGGCTCTGATACCAATTTTTGTGCAACGCAGCGGAAGCAATTGACAAAAACCAAGAACACACAAAAGCAATTGAGAAATTGAAAGAGAAAGAGATGGAATTGTTTGGGGTTTTGAACTACCGTTTCTGTATTATTATGTGCAATAATCTCATATAGTTACATAGGGTTACAATCTATTTATATTAGACACAAACCCTAGCCCAACTAGAAGACTAAATAAATAGAAGCCCATAATTCCAAAACCCCCTCGCTGGCCTTGAGGCGCCCGCCCCAGCAGCAGGAATCAAGCCATTCCATCCTACAGAAAAATAGCATTCGTGGTGATCTATGGCCTTCCCCGAATAAGAGGGGAGGTTGCCAAAGGTGAGGAGGGGTAAAGAGGAGGAGAACTTGTAGAGAAAATTTGGAGATGCAAAATGAGGTTGAAAGGGAAGGGTTAGAGGGTGTTTGGATCGAGTGGGGAGGGGTAATTTGGGGTTTATATTATTTCATTAAATGGTTGAGGGGCTTTAGGGAAATAAACATTTCTCAATATGGATTAAAGGAAAATAAATGAAATTTGCAATCCTCGTAGAAAGTTAGGTTAGTTTTGAGGGGCTTTTAGAAAATTAATACATGATCAATCCATAATTATATATGAGACTGAACCAAAAGTTTTTTTTTACAAATGTCTTTTTCATAGGTTACTCCCACATGTTGTATTATTTATATTGTATTATTTCTATAATTTACTGCATAACTAAATATAATACTGCATGGATAACGATAGTATAGGGTGACGGCGGCGACCGGTGGCGGTCATTGGCGGTCAGACGGCAGCGGATTGAACGGCGGTGGGGGCGGCGGCCGCGGTGATGGGGGTATAAGTGTATAATATCGCATGTGGTTTAAATGATGTTGTATCATTAAACTACTACATAATAATTTTTCGAGCATTTCAATTTAATCAGAAATTTAAGGAGAATTGATTTATTTCAATTTGAGGCATTTACAAAAAACTCATTTTATAAGTTCAATATTACAATAAAAAACACGTAAGTTTAATTTTACAAAAAAACTACATCTTATTTTCCATAAACTACATGTTAATGTAGACTGTGGGTGTTACCACAGATGTTATCACTGGCAGTTGGGTGTTACCCGAGCTAGAATGATTTATAATTTAATAATTCTTTCCATATTAATTTATATCCTAATGTCTAATATTATTTGCAAGATATATGTGTTTGTTGGTCCATATTTTAGGTTAATACATGGCTAGATTAAATGCTAAAATCAAGGAAGAAGTTGGTGAAGGAGTTACACGTAAATAGGAGATTTACGAGTAACTTTTGCTTGGTCCATATTATTTGATGAAGAAAGAAAAACGTGGGAAGACCAAGTCATGGAGTTGTTGCTGATTAATTGAAGTGTACAATACAAAGAAAGCAAGAGAGTACAAGGTAATGAAGCAAGGACTTGGGCTTCAAGTTTCGGTTGCTACATTCTAGGGAAGTTGGCGCAAGAAGAGGAATTCAAGCCAAGAAATCTCTCCACTCCTCTCACACACGATCTGAAGGTCCAAGGCTGTTATTTTGGAGTAGCCTCCAAGGCATTTGAAGGCTATAAATAGGCTAGGTGTGGTTCATTTGAAATATGCCAAATCCGAAATACACACACCATAGCACAAGAGAGACAAAGTTCTTTGGTTCGCATAATCCTTCCTCCCTTGTAATTCTAGCTTAAACACTGAGTGTTTAAGAGAGTGTTGGCTAAGGATAGGATTCGTGCTTTGTCTCATTTAGTTCCATAGAGCGTTATCATTGTATTAGCAATAGGGAACTTTCGACTTTGTAATTTTTCTATATTGATTATAAAGTCTTCGCCATCTAGGCACACTCAAGTTATATATGTATATAACTTGAGAAAATTATATCTTGTGTTATTTATTTCCGCTGCACAAAGTTTTTACAAACTATTTATTTTGGTGTGTGTGTGCTATCCGTCAGTGTGTTATCCAAGGTGTTGGGTAACATCTACGGTAACATCTCTTTCCAGTGAAGCCATTGACAATTTCAATTGGTATCAGAGCAGGTCACTTGACGATACTAAGTGCTTGGTCTAGGTGTCATGGCTTATGATCCGGCTAATCCTAACAATAAGCGTCTTCTTGTGTTAGATGGCTCAAATTATTGTTATTGGAAGATCCGTCTACGCTCGCATATCAAATCAATTGATCTTCTAGCATGGCGATCTATAACAAATGGTTACTCATTACCAATGTTACCTGCTGATGAAGATGGTGACGTACAAGTCAAACCTGAATCAAAATGGAACATGGAAGAGATCAACCAAGCTAGTTTCAATGAAAAGGCACTTAATGCCATTTTTGAGTGGGTTGATATGCATATTTTCAAACTTATTCAAAATAGTTCCACTGCAAAGGAAGCATGGGACATTTTACAACGTTTTTGTGAAGGTGATGGCAGTGTGCGTGAAACTAAGCTTAGGGGTCTTACTAGCCGATTTGAAAGATTAAGAATGGGTGAAACTGAAACTATTCCTTCTTATTTTGAAAAATTATTTGATATTTCTAATGAGTGTCAATTGTTGGGTGAACCTTTTACCAACAAACAACTTGTCTCAAAAGCAATTAGAACCCTTCCTGAGCATTTTAATATGAAAGTTTCATCTATAGAAGAGGCTCACAATCTTTCAACTATGGATATCAATTCTTTAATGAGTATTTTGAAAAACTTTGAGTTAAATCTCCTAGATCAAAGTGAAGCATCTAAGGGGAAAAATGTTGTTTTGAAAACTCAAACCTCGAGTTCTTTGGAAAAAAATGAAGATGAGGTTTTTGAAGAAATTGATGAGAATGCTAGTGTTTCTTTACTTGCTAGAAAATACAATTCTATGGTTAGAAAGTATAACAATGAAAAAATGCAGGTGAAAGCAAAGGAGAAGCAAACCAAGGTTTATGATTCGATGCCAAAAAGGACTTTCCCATCTAACCCAAGGTTGAACCCAAGAAGAGCATCATCAGATCAGTTAAGGTTTGATCCAAAACACATTGAATCCATTCAATGTCATGCTTGCTCGGGTTGGGGTCACTATTCCAATGAGTGTGCAAATACTCTAAGGAAGAGAGGAAAGAACCTATGGGTTTCTCTCAGTGATAATGAGGATGAAGGACCATCTCAGGAGGTAGAATCTGATCAAACAACCATGTTTGTCACAATAAGTAACACGGAAAAGGACAGTGTTACCCAAGGTGTTATCTAGTCTGAGATAACATCTGTGATCACACCCGACAGGTATGATGAATTATGTGATAATAATGCTGTTTGTTTTGTTAGCTCTTCTAACCCTGATACAGGAAGTACACAAGAGGATGAGCAGAGCAAAGATGACCTCATTTCTGGGTTAAAAGACCTTTACGAGGCATTGCTCGTGGAATGGAAGAAAGAGAACAATTTGGTTAAGTCCTTAACCAAGAAGAACGAAGGACTCCAGGCCTATGTGACTCATATGGAGATTCAAGCAACCAAGAGAGAAATCGAGCTTGAAAGAGTCAAGGGCAATTTGACTCTAGCCGAAACCACCTTGAAGAAGCTCAACACTGGATCTACCAAGTTGGATGAGATCTTGAACTTGAGTACACCTCTCAAAGCAGGTATTGGTTTCCAAGAATCTTTGAATAATATTATTTCTACTTTGTCTAGGAATAATAATGAGAATTGTTTTGTTAAGAAACGTTTTTATGACAAAGATTCTTCTTCAAAAGAACCATGTGACAAAGGGAAGGTGTGTCAATATTGTCACACACCTGGACATTTTAAAAATAAATGCCATATTGTTTCAAAAAAATTGTCCAGTCCCTTGGTGTTACCTGAGGTGTTGCCCAGCACACAGGATAACACACCCAGTCAGAATGGTAAAAATTCAAAAAAGGTGTGGAAACCAAAAGCTAATCTGAGATGTGATGTTGTTTACACTGCTTTAAAAACAAATATTGAAGGTTCTTGGTACTTTGATAGTGGGTGTTCACGTCATATGACAGGAACAAAATTGTTTTTAAAATACTACGAAACGGTTCATGGGGGTAGTGTAACGTATGGTGGTGGGAGCAAGAGTAATATCATTGGGAGAGGGACACTAAATGTGTCTGGATTTCCAACCTTAAAGATTGTCTTACATGTTGATGAACTTGTAACTAATTTAATTAGTATTAGTCAACTTTGTGATGACAACTTAGAGGTGAAGTTCAATAAAGATACTTGTGAAGTTTATGACAAGACTAACAATTGTGTGATGACAGGTACAAGATCTAGTGATAATTGTTATCTTGTTGAAGACAAGCAAGTATGCCATTCGGCAAAACTTGATGACACTACATTGTGGCATCAAAAGTTGGGACATTTTCACTTTCGTAACATAGAAAAGATTGTTAACCTAGATGATGTCCAAGGCATTCCTAGTCTTGATCTTAAACAAAAAATTGTTTGTGAGGATTGTCTCAAAGGGAAACAAACTCGTGTTACCCATGGTGCTGCCCAACACAATGAGCAACACACTGGTACTACACATTGTTTTCAACTCTTGCATATGGATTTAATGGGTCCACTTGAGATAGAAAGTTTTGGGGGCAAGAAATATACTTATGTCATTGTTGATGATTTTTCAAGATTTACATGGGTTTATTTTTTAAGGGAAAAATCTGAGACCTTTGAAAAGTTCAAAATCTTGCACTCTAGGATCAAAAACATGTTTTGTGCTTCAATTTTTCGAATTAGGTCCGATCATGGGAGGGAATTTGAGAAGGTTTCTTTTTCAAATTTTTGTGAAAGAAAAGGTATTCACCATGAATTTTCAGCTCCAAAAACACCTCAACAAAATGGGGTAGCTGAAAGGAAGAATAGGAGTTTACTTGAAATGACTCGTGTGATGTTATTTTCAAAAAGAATTTCGAAAAGATTTTGGGCAGAGGCACTAAATACGGCTTGTCACACGGCCAATAGAGTTTTTCTAAGACCCGGCACAACCATGACTCCATACGAAATTTTGAATGGTAGGAAACCAAAAGTTCATTATTTTCATGTCTTTGGTTGTGTGTGTTACATTCTCAATGATCGGGACTACTTAGCAAAATTGGACTCTAAGAGTGATAAGGCCATTTTTCTTGGGTATGCTTCAAATAGTCATGCATATAGGGTATTTAATCTAAGGTTAAAAACCATCCAAGAATCTATGAATATTGTTTTTGATGATCACTCAAGTATTGCAGGAGAAAATGTTCAAGAGACACCCTTGGAGCGGTTGGAAGAAGTCGATCCGTAAGGTGTTACCACAGGTGTTACCACGAATGCTAACACCGATAGTAACACGAACCGAGCAGGTGTTATCATTGATGAGATAACACCTCGATAGCATCCGATTCCATCCAAAGAAATGAAGATCAAGAAGGAGTTGAAATAGAGGTTCACGAGAATGTGAGAAGAGATCCTCTACCTAGAATCAGTAGGAATCATCCTACAACCCAAGTAATTGGGGAGGTGAATGAGGGTGTACAGACAAGACGTATGAATCCCATTAGTGACCGTGACGTAGTAAGGTATGTGTGCATGTCCACCACATACTCAAAGGTAACATACTCTTGTTTTACTTCATCCGTAGAACCTAAAAATGTGATTGAAGCTTTGAAAGATAATTTTTGGATTCAAGCAATGCAAGATGAACTTGATCAATTTGCTCGTAACAATGTTTGGTCTTTAGTACCCCGTCCCTCAAACACTAATGTTATTGGGACAAAATGGATTTTCAAAAATAAGACCGATGAGTATGGAAACATTGTTAGAAACAAGGCTCGTCTTGTGGCTCAAGGCTATACACAAGTGGAAAGTGTTGACTATGACGAGACCTTTGCACCTGTGGCTAGAATTGAGTCAATAAGACTTTTATTGGCCATTGCTTGTTTTCTTAAAATCACATTGTTTCAAATGGACGTCAAAGCAGCTTTTTTAAATGGATACTTAGATGAGGAAGTTTTTTTTGAACAACCAAAAGGCTTTGAAGATCCATTTCAACCAGACCATGTGTATAGAATTGATAAAGCTCTTTATGGGTTGAAGCAAGCTCCACGTGCATGGTATGGTAGGTTAACTAGTTTTTTACTAGAGTATGGTTTTACTAGAGGAGAAGCAGAAAGGACTTTATTCATTCTTAAACATGGAAAAGAACTTGTCGTGGTTCAAATCTATGTTGATGACATAGTATATGGCTCTACATCAAAAACTTGTTTAAATGATTTTGTAGAGGCTATGACATCAACATTTGAAATGAGCATGATGGGGGAACTTAACTTCTTTCTAGGCATGCAGGTTAAGCAATCAAGTGAAGGGATTTTCATCTCCCAAAGCAAATATGCAAGGAACCTGGTGAAGAAGTTTGGGTTGGAAGGTTCGAAGAGCTCAAAAATTCCTATGGGCACTTCTCTCAAGATTGGAAAAGATCAAGTGGGAGAAGATGTTAATCCAACCCTATATCGATCCATGATAGGTAGTCTCCTTTACCTTACTTCTAGTCGTCCTGATTTGATGTACAGTGTGTGTGTATGTGCTAGATATCAATTCAATCCTAAAGTGTCTCACCTAAATTCTGTGAAAAAGATCATTAAATATGTATCTGGAACTAGTGATTTAGGGATTTGGTATAGTAAAGATACTAATACTAATTTAGTAGGCTTTAGTGACTCGGATTGGGCAGGGGATATGGATGATAGAAAAAGTACAAGTGGGGGGTGTTTTTACTTGGGAAATAATTTAGTATCATGGTATAGTAGAAAACAAAATTGTGTTTCATTATCCACAGCTGAATCAGAATATATTGCAGCTGGTAGTTGTTGTTCACAACTAATTTGGTTAAAATACATGCTTGATGATTATGGTCTTGATAGTAATATTTTGACCTTATACTGTGATAATTTGAGTGCTATTAATATTTCCAAAAATCCTGTACAACACTCTCGTACCAAACATATTGACATCCGTCATCATTTTTTAAGAGATATGGTAGATAAAAAGATAATAAATATAGAGCATATTGATACAAAGTATCAACTTATTGATATTTTCACCAAACCCTTAGACCATGATAGATTCTCTAGTCTAAAGATATCTCTTGGTCTTTGCATTCTCTAAAAAATGTCCTCTGTTGTAAGGTGTTACCATGGGTGCTGATAACACTTGGGGTAACACATGTATACTAGTGCATATTTTCTTTGCTTGTTTGGTTTTATTCTCTCTGCTGTAAGGATTCCCATAGTTCTGTGAGCTATGAGAGTTCTCACGGCTGCACATGCTGACCTTTTTGTTGTGGTAGGATAACACCCTGAATAACACACTTGATAACACTTCATTTGTACTCAAAGTGACAAAGTCACTAATGTTGGTATGTGATAAATAAAAAGGCAAAGAGGCAAATCTTATACCATACTATTCTCTCGAGCTCGGGGCACGGCGTTCGCTGCGACGATGCACTCTTGCCAATGAGAATGTATGAAGTGATTTATGCTTAGTATTAGGGACATGGAGCTCACTACTACAGTGTACCCTACTTGAAAGGCATAAATCAAAATCTTTACACTTGAAATAAGACTCGGGGCACAGAGCTCGTTACTACGATGCTTCCTTGTTTAAAGAAGTGTAAAAGAATTTTTATAAATAGCTATGCCTCTTATTTTTACAAGCTTCTTATGCCTAAAATGTTTGAAAATGGCTAAGCTTGTTATGTCTCAAGTGTTTGAAACTGAATATATTTATCAAGAATTTTTTATCATATGTGTTATCCTAGGTGTTACCATTATTTCCATTAACATATTTGTATGTGCTATATTATGTTTTTATTTCTTTATTTTCGGTTTTGTTATTTAATTTTTTAAACTTTGAAAGTCTTTTTATTTAATAGTTTACAAAGTTTGAAAAAGTCTTTAACAAACCTAGTTTATCTTTAGTAAACTACTCAAATAACTAAGTCCTAAAATTTAGGGATTTGACTTTCAAAAACCATATGGACTTAGTATATTTGGTATGTTTATTTTTATTTTCGTTTTATATATTTAAAAAATTAAAAATTAAAAAATTAAAAATTAAAAAATCTGAAAATTAAAAATTCAAAAAAAAAAAAAATTCAAAATAATGGCCGGATGTTTATTTTTGTGAGGAGTTTTTGTATTTGATTTTTTCTTGTGGCCTAGAAAATAGGGGGAGTAAATTTTAATTGTAATTATTCTGTGTGGCTAGGAAAATAGGAGGAGGTTAATTAGGTGAGTAAAAATAGGTGGGATAAGTCTAATCAATTTAAAATCCTATCCTAATTTAAATTCCCATTTTTTTCTCCCTATCTCTCTCTAAGCCAACGCCTCCTCCCCCTTCTCTCTCTTGGCGGTATATACTTCCTCCGTCACCGTCACTCTCCTTCTCAAACCTTCCAAAATCAAAACCTTCCTAAATTCCTAAACCTTCCTAAACCCTAACCATGGCAACCCCTACCAAAAAGCAATCTGCCCCTTTGGAAGTATCTCCGGGTGTTGGCTCAAGTGGTCCTAGTCTAATGGACACTTCGACCACCCCACTCAATGTGTCTCCGGCAATGACAATGTCGGTGGATGATCCTTCATTGGTGACAACAATGGCACAACCCTTACCCATTGTGACCTTACCACCTCTTCCACCCGTTCCATCAACCAAAAAGCCAAAAAGAAAAGCCATTGCTCACAAACCCTCGGCACAACCCGTCAAAAAGAGGAGCTCAAGTAGGCTCACTGCAATGAGGCACAAAGGTACTTCTAAATCCAACACATCCTCCGATCCAGTTGAAGTTTCTGAAGAATCATCTCTTGGTCTCTCCTCGGCTCATGTTTCGGATGAAGATTTCCATGCCGATGCTGAAAAGAGCCATTCTGTTGAGACATTTGAAGATTGGGAGATTGAGGAAGAAGAGCCCTTGTATGAAGTTGTGAAAAGAAACATTAAAGGCAAAAGCAAGTGGTTTCTTTGTCAAAGATGTTACCCAGAAAGCTGGAACACCCAAGGTAACATCCTCTGTTTCTAAAGCCTCAAAGTCTTCGATTAGTGAGTTTGCATATTCTGAGTCCACTGATTTTCTTGAGAAAGAGTTTGAAGATGTGAATGTTGCTTTTCCAAAACCTTACTTTTCATTGGAATTCTATAGAAAATAAAATATGGAGTTTTGGTTGAAACATAGTGACACGAAAATTCTCAAGGAAAAGCATATTGACGAGGTTGATTTCAAAAAGCATGGTGTATTTCAGTTCTTGGAGGATAGAAAATTTTTGAAAGCTAACTTGTATCCTTCGAAATTTGTTGAAGCTATTGTCAAAAATTTCTATGCCAACCTTCATGCCAACCTAGATAATAAGAAGTCCGATCAATTTGGAAAGGTGTTTTTAAGGAACAGAATTTTTTCTATTACACCCTCTTTGATCAACAAAACTTTGGGACTCCCAAATACGGATGATGATGGTCCTATTGTTCATAAGGATGAAATTGCTAGGTTTATCTCTCATGATGTCGTGCATGAATGGCCTCAGAACCCGAATCCCAAAACCAAAGTTCATTTTCTTGCTTCCCGTCTCACTTCACTCTTTGCCGTGCATCACAAGCTTTGCATATTTAATTGGGTTCCTACTTCTAATGAGCAATATGTGACATTGCAACAAGCTGAAATCTTGTATAAGTTAGGAAAGAACCGAAGGGTGAACTTGGGTAGATTGATCTTCAAACATTTGGCTTCGTGGGGTTGAAGAAAAGACATTACCATGTTTCCTTACCCTTCCTTAATTTTCCAAATTTTGAAATCTCAAAAATTGCCCATTGAAGAGTCGGATGAGTACACGCCCAGTCTTGATCTCTATGCTATAGATTCTCAGCTGACTAAGAAGAATACCAAGAGTGTGAGATACACTCGTGATCTTCCTTGGTCAAAGATAAATGAATTTGGGTCAAGTGATGCGGTTTCTGCTAAGGGTGTTACTCAAACTGTTATCCCGAATATTACTCCGAAATCTCCAAGTTTTTCAGGTACAGATGCAGCACATGTTCTTGCTAATGTATACAATTTGTTGGGGAATGCTTCACCAACAATACCCAAGACCACAGTTTTGGCGTTTCTCCACAAACAAACTTCTACCATTGCCGAGATTGTGCAAGATTGGACAAAGCTCAAGGAGATTACTGATGAATTCAATCAGCAGGTTTCTTCCCAAATTGGGGGAGTTGATAGTGCTGATGGAGCTGGTCCTAGTGGTGGTGGTGTTGGAGATGCCAGTGGTGCTGCTGCAGATGTTACTGATGGTGCTGACTTAGATGCTGGAGATTAAGAAGGGGATGAACAGGAGGAAGATGAAGCTGATGATGAGTGAGCACAATACATCACCTGAAGGTTGATGTTGCCGCTCTTATGGTTATGGTATTTTTGGTGGTTGAAAAACAATTTACTTTTATGTTTTTATTTGGAACATGTTTTAAATACTTTGGTGGTTTGTTTTATTTGCTTTTGGTGTTTAAACTTTTAGGGTTGTTTGAACATGGAATAGCTTAGTAACTTTGGTTTATCTTTGGTACTTTAGGTTGCTAGTTATTTGGAAAACTTATTTTGGAAAATATGTTTTGATAACTAGTATTTTTGTGATAAATCATTGTGGTTGTTAATTCCTTGATTATGGGGGAGTTGATAACTATGTAAGTTGCTCTGGTATGGCTAACAATATCTTGCAGGGATCAGCACTTTAGAGTTTGGAAAGAAATTATAAATTATGGCGGAGATTGTTAATGCAGACTGTGGGTGTTACCACAGATGTTATCACTGGCAGTTGGGTGTTACCCGAGCTGGAATGATTTATAATTTAATAATTCTTTCCATATTAATTTATATCCTAATGTCTAATATTATTTGCAAGATATATGTGTTTGTTGGTCCATATTTCAGGTTAATACATGGCTGGATTAAATGCTAAAATCAAGGAAGAAGTTGGTGAAGGAGTTACACGTAAATAGGAGATTTACGAGTAACTTTTGCTTGGTCCATATTATTTGATGAAGAAAGAAAAACGTGGGAAGACCAAGTCATGGAGTTGTTGCTGATTAATTGAAGTGTACAATACAAAGAAAGCAAAAGAGTACAAGGTGATGAAGCAAGGACTTGGGCTTCAAGTTTCGGTTGCTACATTCTAGGGAAGTTGGCGCAAGAAGAGGAATTCAAGCCAAGAAATCTCTCCACTCCTCTCACACGATCTGAAGGTCCAAGGCTTTTATTTTGGATTAGCCTCCAAGGCATTTGAAGGCTATAAATAGGCTAGGTGTGGTTCATTTGAAGTATGCCAAATCCGAAATACACACACCATAGCACAAAAGAGACAAAGTTCTTTGATTCGCATAATCCTTCCTCCCTTGTGATTCTAGCTTAAACACTGAGTGTTTAAGAGAGTGTTGGCTAAGAATAGGATTCGTGCTTTGTCTCATTTAGTTCCATAGAGCGTTATCATTGTATTAGCAATAGGGAACTTTCGACTTTGTAATTTTTCTATATTGATTATAAAGTCTTCGCCATCTAGGCACACTCAAGTTATATATTTATATAACTTGAGAAAATTATATCTTGTGTTATTTATTTCCGCTGCACAAAGTTTTTACAAACTATTTATTTTGGTGTGTGTGTGCTGTCCGTCAGTGTGTTATCCAAGGTGTTGGGTAACATCTACGGTAACATCTCTTTCCAGTGAAGCCATTGACAATTTCACTACACTCATATTTTCGATTTTACTATTAAGTCCTTTCTCTGTGGTAACCGCCATTAATCAATCCCTCCCCAAAATGCAAAACTCACACAACGCACATACTCCATCAAATTAACGGTCTGAAGAAATTTCTCTCTCTCCCAATTTCCATCACCAATTTTCTCGACGATAACTACCGATTAAATCGCCGGTAAAATCTCAAATCTAAGAGTACTCCAATGAAATCTAAGGTAATGCTTCTATTTTCAACTGATAAATGTGTTTTTTGATTATTATTTTTTTTTTGAAATTTCTTCACTATTCTTCGTTTGAAATGATTTTGTCCAAGATTTGTGTAAATATTCGATTGATTGTGTTTCGATTTCTACAAACATCTGATAGATGTGTTTCGATTTCTACAAACAGTACATATAAACAACTGATATATGTAATTTATCAGTTATTTTGTTCAATTTCTGTTGTTTGTGTTTCAATTTTTGACCTAGGTAATGTTTATGTTTTTTGCACATTTTGCAAATAGTTTCATATAAACAACTGATATATGTAATTATCAGTTGTTTTAAAATTTTTACAGGCAAATTTTTGACATGAATATCACTTGTTTATTTAGTGACTATCAGTTGTTTGATAATGGACACCCCATTCTGAACCCATCAGAGCAGATTAATACCACTCTAAGTCTCGCCTTGAGTCAAGAAGTAGAAATCCACTATTTCGTCATGCTTCGTTAAGTTTTGACTAACGAGCGTTAGTTTGGACTAAACTGCATACGAGATAACGAGGGGAGGACAGAATTGTCCACTGATGGCCTTATCTCGCGTGGAATGGCGTGTCTCGTGCGATACAAGGAGCTTCTGCAGACCTGCAGAAGCCAGTCTCCTCGTCGATTTCAACCTCTTTCGGGATAAAACTTTATCAATTCGGCCATCCAATGAGATTTGGGTTCTGGAACCTTCCCAAGGTGTTTTATCTCTCCACCAACACATCTCCAATACCTATAAATACTTGAAGACTTTTAGTATTTTGGATCCCAGACTTTTCAAGTCAAAACCCCCCACATTTACTGGTTTCTCTCCCTGAAAGATTCCTATAAATCACCCCTAAAATCACCTAAATTTTGTTTGTCAACCTTTTTGATAAACAAACATCGAAGCTCGGATCAAGGACTGAGGCGAAGCTCTGTCCGCATCAAGATTTGACTCTAAACTTGAGTCGAAACTCTGTCTGAGTCTCTTCACACGAGGTAATATTCCTCTTCCCTTTCTAATTGATTGTTAGAGTGGTATAATACATCGAATCTAGGATCGGCCTAGAGCCTCCCCGAATCATGGGGATGGCCTCAAAGCAATCGATCCTATATTCCGTTTAACCTCGTTAAATGGATCTTTGTTTTACTTATTATTTAAAATGCCTTTTTCTTTGAAAACCTCTCTTTTAGCAAGACCGATCTTCGGATTGGGTGGAATGGGTGCTCCTTGACCTTCCCATTCCAAGGACGAGATGGATCTCCCTTGACGACGAGGAGGCCTCCTCGGCTATCAATCATCATAACGGGTTTCTCCCCTTTATCTCTTACCTTCTCCCCGGCTCATCGTAGGCCGACATGGCCATGTATGACGAGGAAGAGGCCATCTCGGCTATCGTGCAGAGTTGCAGTTTACCAGTCCTAATCAATGAAGGACATTGAGCAGTTATAATCTTTCTAGGATTGTAACCACCTCCTATACAAATTCAGGTCCAACAAGGACTCCTCAAATATAATCCTCTTACGATTCAAATCTTATCCCGTAGCAATAATATTCAACATGGATTCTACATTGCTAAACCTATAAATACAAACAAGCCATAATTCACATATTTTGGTATGTTATCTCTTTGACCCTAAACTCTGTCAAATTGATTTCTCTCTCTCACAAAGCAAATACTTACTCTCACGCCGGAGGGCCTTCGCCGGAGAAGCCCCGGCTTCGTTTACTTGTTTGTTCATCTATTTCAGGCTATTCAATCGCCGGAGTACAACCGACCGCTGGATTTGGGCTGATTCGATCTTTTGGCAGCATCAACAAAGATTTATTTTTTGAAACTATGTCTCTTTAAATAAAAAAATGGCAGAGAACTTCAAATTGAATGAATTTATGAAAAACATTTATTGTAATTGTTGTTGATTTGGTGGAGACCTTCAATTTCAATGTGAATGTATTTGTGCAATGTATGTTATTGTGAATTTGTTCCCACAGATTGTTATTTTTTTATGAAGTACTCCCTATTTTCCGAAGTAAATGTCGTAATTTCCATTTTGTTTCGTCTCAAATTAAATGTTGCGTTTTCAAATCAGGAAACTGACGTAATGCAATTATATATATATATATATATATATATATATATATATATATATATATATATATATATATATATATATATATATATATATATATATATAGGTGCTCAAATGAGAACCACTTGTATACACTTGTTTACGGTAGATACTTAGCTACTGTATACATAATGCAATTATATATATATATATATATATATATATATATATATATATATATATATATATATATATATATATATATATATATATATATATATATATATATATATATATATATATATAGGTGCTCAAATGAGAACCACTTGTATACAAGTGTATACTTAGCTACCGTATACATATACGCTTCATCATATGTAAACGGTATCTACCGTATACAAGTGTATATACGCATATATATATATATATATATATATATATATATATATATATATATATATATATATACATATACGCCTTATATCGTACTGTATATTACGTATAAGTATTGTATACAGTGTATAACGTATACACTTATGTATAGTTAAGCTATGTATCTATTGTATATGTATAAGTCTAAATATCTATATATAAGTGTATTCTCATTTTAAATGGTTCTCATTTTATATCATATATATATATATATATATATATATATATATATATATATATATATATATATATATATATATATATATATATATATAAGCCTTATATCTTATTTATAAGACTTATAAATTGTCATTTAACCTATAGATTTATTATAGTTAAGGCCTCAATGTGATCATTAAGTCTTATATTTGATTTATAAGATAATTTATAGGTCTTATATATCTCATATAAGACCATTTATATATTAGACATATTAATGGTGTCATATAGATTATATACATATTTAAAAGTCTTTATAATAATTATAAGATTTATAAATTGTCTTTTAAGAAAGGTATAACACCTAAAAAAATTATTATAGTTATGGTATCAATGTGCTTAATAGGTCTTATAATTTATTTATAAGATAATTTATAGGTATTGCATTATATGTGTTATATATGAGATAAGATATATAAGACCTATAAATGGTCTTACATATTAGATTATATATATATATATATATATATATATATATATATATATATATATATATATATATATATATATATATATATATATATATATATATATTAAAGGTCTTATATCATAATTATAGGGTATAAGACCTAAAAATTTATTACAATTATGGCCTCAATGTGTTTATTAGGTCTTGTACTTGATATATAAGATAAATTATAGATATTTTATTATAGGCATTATATATGAGATATATAAGACCAATAAATGGTCTCACATATTAATATAGATTATTTATATCTTTAAAAGTCTTATATCATAATTATAAAACTTATGAATTGTCTTATATCATTACGAATTGTCTTATTGCTGAACTATAAAAGACAAATTGGTATTATACTTAAGTTATAAAAGTTGTAATATGTTAATTATCAGATTATAATCTGGCTATTATTGAATTTTTTTTAATTATTTGGTTGAAAAAATGTCATATACTTGAATTATAAGAGGTAAATTGATCTTATACTTCAGCTATAATACTTATAATCTATAAACTATAAGATTAATTCATGGCAATTATTGAAACTTAAGTTTTTTTATTGAAAAATTGGTCTTATAGATGAATTATAAGAGGCAAATTGGTCTTATACTTCAGTTATAAGAGTTTCACCAAGAGTGAGATGGCAGTTTTGTAAGTGACTTAAATGGGGGCATTTCTTTAAATAAGAGACTTAACTGTAGTGTAATTTAATGTGAAAAATTTATCAGATTACTCCATTGATATTATTGAAATATTTGATTTTTTTGGTTTAAAATATTGACGTATAGTTGAACTATAAGGGAAAAATTGGTCTTATAGTGAGGCAATAACAGTTTTAATGTGTAAATTATCAAATCAATTCATTGCTATAATTGGAATCATTGAATTTTTTTTTTTTGGAAAAATTGTCTTATAGCTGAACTATAAGAGAAAAATTGGTCTTAAAATTCAGCTAAAAAAGTTGTTATGTGTAAATTATCAAATTTATTCGTGATTATTATTGAAAAAAATTATTTTTTGGTTGAAAAATAAAATTTGTCTTATAATTGAACTATAAGAGGTGAATTGGTCTTATACTTCGGATATAAGAGTTATTGTAATGTCTAAATTATCATATTAATACGTGGCGTGCATATATGTAAATAAGTGATTTAACAATTGACATTTTTCTAAATAAGTTACTTAACTAGAGGGTAATAATGTGATTTTTTTTAAATAATGAATCTTATAAGTAGGGGTGTGCACGGTCCGGTTTGGTTCGGTTTTAGGCTAAAATCGAAACCGAACCAAAAAATATCGGTTTTTGTATTTCAAAACCGTTCGGTTTCGGTTTTGTTCGGTTTCGGTTTGGTTTCGGTTTCATTCAGTGTCGTTTGGGACACCATTCAAAACTTCAGAGTTGCATATAAAAAAAATGTAGAAAGGGAGACTAATTTCAATAATCAAAAAAGAAAACATTCCATCACTCATTCATACATACCAGCTTTGATAAAAAAAAAAAACAAAAAAGGAAAAACACCACAACATGGACTAAAACAAGCCGAAGAGAATTGTTTAAGTTCCAGCTTAATAGCTTTATAGTAGACAGATGGAGGACAAATGCAAGGAATACAGACGGAGGACAAAATGCAAGAATACAGACAAGATAAAGTTCCAGCTTTCATTGTTGCAATCTCATCGTGCTTCCATCTCCAGCCTCTATATATAAAAAAAAAGCCTCTGTATCAAAAAAAAATATTATGACAAAGCAAACACGATTTATCATAATGCAAAAAAACATTATCAAAAAAATGCTACTGTTATAATTTTCTCTGTACCAAAACAGTTAACCATGGACTTGTACACTGAAACATATTAATACCTGACCAACATCTCCAGTGAAGCACACAACCTCACAGGTACCAGAGTTGCATTGTATGATAAAGCATACACGATTTTATAAATGACTAAAACTACATAGGCATTGTATGAAAAAAAGTGTGTACATACATACTTATCTGCAGTGAAGCACACAACCTCACAGCCATAGTTCTCCTATGACCATTCATTATTAGAGCATCAACTATGCTAGAAATGAGCAAATGTTCTTGTCTCTAAATATGAAAGTCAATTGCATGAAAAGGAAATAGCATTAGCAACAAACAGAGTCGCTACCATCATGAAGAAAATGCCACATGAAAGGGATTTGTATAATCCCGTGTTGAAGGAAGTTCCATAAAAAGAATCTATATCTGACAGACTGCCTACATGAAGGAAGAACAATGAGTAGAATTCTGACTTGTCAAAAGAATAGTGCCTCAATTCTTTAACTATGTAACCGAAACTTTAACAAAAGAAACTGCAATCTCAATTCAAAAAATGAGGATAGATGTCCTCTAACTACACATGGAATGCCAAGGGAATCATAGTGAGTGAAGCCTGAAAATTCAGAAGCTGAATAGCAGTGCCATATAGTACCAATCACCAGTAAATAATAAACTCAGCAAAACATCCATGAGAAGAACACATCACCTTGGCCTACACCTACAGCATATACAAATCACAGCTCAGGCCAGGTCAGGTCATTATAGAAAATTAATACACCTGGCGAGAATTTTCGCACATCACAGAAGTAATTCCGCTGGTAAACATACACACTCTTCAAAACAGCATAAAACCATAAAAAAAACAACGAAAAAATAACTATCATACCAAATTTCCATCAGTCATCAACCACAGTCGGTTCAAAGAACTTTGGTACCCCTTCAAATTCATCTAAAATAACAAAAAGATGGAATATGTCAAAAGTGAGGCAAACTCATTATAAATACCAAAAAATACCAAAAAATCAAGAACATGTCATACCAGTTTCGAGTTTCTCTAACTTCTCTTGTAATTCCTCTATAGCCTTAGCATGAACATCGGGAAGCTCAAGATCGACGGGGGTAGAGCGTATCCAATCTTGTGTACAAATTAAAGCTTCGGCGGTTTGAGGAGTAAGAGAGCTCCTAAATGGATCAATCACCCTACCACCGGTGCTAAATGCGGACTCCGAAGCAACGGTGGAGATTGGCATCCCCAAAACATGTTTAGCAACTTGAGATAAGATGGGATACCTCGTAGAATTAGCTTTCCACCAAGCTAAAATATCAAATTTATCATCTCTTTTTTCAATTACATCCATCAAATATAACTCAATTTCCGGCTTATCGGGGATCCCTCCTTTCTCCTCCAAATATTTTAAGAAGTTGGATTCTAGATTTTTAACACTATTGCCCAAGAAAGTAGAACCTCCAACAAAGTTTGAAGATGAAGAAGCATCCTTTTGGCCACCATTCATATTTTCCTCTCTTTTTTTGTAATGATCATACAAGTCATTCAATGTTTTTGTCACTTTGCCACACATGTCCTTGGTCCTTGATGAATCAACTCCATAAATTTGACCTAAACACCACTCAAGAAAGCACATTTTATTTCGAGGATCCAAAACAACGGCCACATACAACAAAAAATTCAAATTATCCATGTTCTCCCAATATTTGTCATATTTTGCTTTCATTGAAAGTGCCATTTTCTTCCTTCCCTCATCCACATCCATGCACATTTGTGCTATGGTTGCATGCATTATCACAAGTTGACCAAAAAACAAGTTAGATGTAACAAACTTAGACCCCGAAATTAAATTGGTGACATTGTAAAAGATACTCAAGTACTCAATAAATTGATTTGCAATCTTCCAATCATTAGCATTCGGAGACCCGCTAACCTTTTCTTTTCTCTTTCTTTTTCTTGTACCACTCTCACCTCCGTCTTCATCATCAACATCAAAGTAGGCCAAGAAATTATCATCTACCAATTTCATCCTCTCAAACGCATCAATATACCTCACAGCGGTTTCTAACATTAGGTAGGTGGAATTCCACCTTGTTTCAACATCAAGAGAAGGTTTCTTATTACAATCAATTTTAACTTTTTGAACAGATTCCCTAAACCTTGCAGTCCTAGATGGTGATGACCTAACATACCTCACAACATTTCTTATTCTTGAGATGGACACATTTTGTTCCTCCAACCCTTCTCTCACAACAAGATTTATAATATGTGCACAACATCTTAAATGCATGTGGTTACAATCAAGTATGGCATTAGGCCCTCTAAGCCTTTTTTTCAAATATCGAATAGCTCCATCATTTGATGAAGCATTATCAACGGTCACAGTGAAAACCCGATCAATACCCCAGACTTGCAAGCATAAATAAACCATCTTCCCAATTGTCTCACCTCTATGATTAGCTATCGGACAAAAATTCAAATTTTTTTTCTTCAAAACCCAATCATCATCAACCTAATGGACGGTGAGACACATATAATTGATGTTTTGAACAGATGACCAAGTATCAGTGGTAAGTGAAACTGTTTGATCTTTTAAAAGCTTCTTAAGAATGGCAGCCTCTTCCTTGTAAATCCTTAAACATTCTCTAGCTACAGTCCACCTACATGGCAATTTAAACATTGGATTTAATTGCCAAGAATATTCCCGAAATCCTTCATCATCGACAATACTAAAAGGTCTATTGTCTTTGATGCACATTCTAGCAAGTGCCTTTTTACACTTCTCTTCATTAAAAGCATGAGTAGTAAGAGAACTACCTTCCCCTTTTCCAACAGGCTTAAAACCTAAGATAGATTGCTTCTTATCTCCTTTCTTCCTTAACAAAACAGGAGACTTAGCACAACGTTGTTCTAAATGACCCTTCAAATTGGAGATACCAACATCACTAGAATGACATGCTAACCATTTTTTGCAATAAGGACATTGGGCTGTAGTTGCACCTTTAACATAAGTAAAATGATCCCATACCATTGATCTTCTAGCTCTTGTATGACCTTCCCCCTTCTCATCATCAGCCCTCACATTCCCATCTTTTTCTTCAGCAAGCATCTCTTTCTTCTTGCTTTCTTCCTCGGTCTCAACATTAATGGGTTCCATCTACAGAAGCATACATTATTTGAATCAATAGAGCAAATAATTGAAAAAACACAGAACAAATAAAACTTACAGTCTATAGAACCCTAAAAAAGCCCTAATTTCGAAATCATTTAGAAAAAATATTGATGAAATCGTATGAAATCGATCAATCTAATTCGATTGATCAATTCATTGCATAAACCCAGAACAAATAAAACTTACAGAACCCTAAAGAAGCCCTAATTTCGAAATCATTTAGAAAAAATATTGATGAAATCGTATGAAATCGATCAATTGATCGATTCGTTGCATAAACCAGAACAAAAATTCAACGAAATATAACTTTATTGATGAAATCGTATGAACATTCAAGCTTACTAGGAATAGTGGTGGTCGGCGATGGCTCTCACGTAACAACAGAGGAACGGCAACGACAACGGCAAGAGAAAGATCGCCGCTTGATTTTAGGGTTAGGTCTGTGGAGATGAGGCCGCTACGGGGATTGGATTGTGAAATCAGAAACGTGAACGTCGAATGAGAGAAAGCGATTATATATATTGGGTATTAAACGACGACGTTAAAGTATATTCGGTTCGGTTCGGTTTTTATTTTCGGTTTTTTTATATAAAACCAAAACCAAACCGGTTCAGCCGGTTTTTGAGTTTTAAAAAACCACACCAAACCATTAAGTGATCGGTTTGATTTTTCGGTTCCGATTTTTTCGGTTTTTCGGTTTTTTTTTTCGGTTTTTCGGTTTTTCTGCTCGCCCCTACTTATAAGTTCAACTATAATAGGCAAACTAGTCTTATACCTCAACTTTAAGAGCGAACCGGCATTTGGTAAAAGTGGTGGAGCACTCGAGTATGGTACATTGAGAAATTCGACTTTTCAGTTCGATTACATTAGCCCAATGACCCAAAAAAATTATTTAATTAAACTTTTAGGTTTTTCATATTATTATAAATATTTAACAAAAGCTTTAGGCCTTTTATACTTTTTAAAATTATAGTCTTTAATTTTCAGGAAAAAACAAATTGTTTGATATTTTTTGTGAATATTCTGGAATCTCATTAATTGATTGTGAAATTTCGTTAATTGATTGTGAAATCTCTTTTTTTTTTTTCATTTTTTTCTTCATCTTGTTTGAACTAATATTTGATATTGTACAATTAGGAATATATATTATTTTGGTTTAATGGTTAAAGCTTTCATGTGTGTTGTATTGGTCTTGGGTTCAACTCCCACATCCTTATGGATTAGTTGTTCTTTTAATTTTTCTAGCATTAAAAACAAAGAGGGCGGGCCTCAGGAAAGCAGGGCGGGCAGGGGTGGGGCGGTAGTTCAGTCTTTGTGAGAGGGAGGGGTGTCTCTGAAATTTTCAAAATCCCGCTATACACGGGAATTATATTTGGCATGGAGGGCTCTAAGGGAAGAAGCCCTATAATCATTAGGTGTTAAACTTTGTAATTTTATACTAATTCTTTTTAAGCCTTGCACGAGAGAAAGGGATTGAGTGCCTCTGAAGTGGTAGGTCACAGTCACACCCACCCGGCCTGACCCTTCCACCCAAACAAATCTAATTCTATTTAGTGTAAGGTCCCATCCATGGAAAAGATATTAAAGAGAGTCAAAGCCATGGAAATTAAACATTATTTAATGGACATTAATCACTTTATTAATTTTTCATAAACAAATCTTGGGGCCAAAATAGAATCTTTATGTGATCAAATAATATTATGCGCCACCTTGGCCTGCCCGTCCTCACCACCCTCCTCCACCACCCATAAACTATCTCCCAATCACTTTAACTTTGGTTAAATCATTAAGATTTAACTATTTGATGATTAGTTTCCGTTTAGTAATCATGCATACTTATATTTCAAACTTTTTTTTCGGGATAATTATATATATATATATATATATATATATATATATATATATATATATATATATATATATATATATATATATATATATATATATATATACTCCCTCCGTCCCACCAAAATTGAGACCAAATTTCTGGACACGCGGATTAAGGAAAAGTAAGAGAGAGAAAAAGTGAAAGAAAATGTTGTGAGTATGAGAATTAAATAGGAGAGAGAATGAGTGGGAGAAATAGTTAGGAGAGAGAATATCGTGAGTGTAAAAGTGAAATAGGAGAGAGAATGAGTGGGGTAAATAGTGAAGATTCCTTTGCCATTTTGGGCAGTATCAGTTTTGGTGGAACGGATCAAAAAGAAAATAAGTATCAGTTTTGATGGAACGGATGGTGTGTGTATATATATATATATATATATATGAGGGTGCTCAAATGAGCACCTAATTTAGATAGAAACCAATGAGAAACATTGGATTATGATAAATCAAGGGTTCAGATCAAAATAAAAAAGGAATAGTAATCGTTAGCAATTTTGCAATTTTTGTGAATATGAGGGTAATGTTGTATTTTCACTGTGTAACTTAGGTTTTTAATCCTTTTGAAACATTCAGATAGATAGAGAGAGAGAAAGTTCGGCGTCCTTACGTCGCCACCGATCTGCAATTTGCCGACGTCGCCATTGGAGATTCAATTTGACAGCGTCCTTGTATCTTCAATTCGAAGGCGTTCTCATCGAATTTCTTCGGTGTTGTAAAGATTTTATTTTTGATTTTGATATTGTTTGAAATATTATTCAGCTATTATATATTTTATTTGCAATAACAATTTTTATTTACTTTTTGTAATTGTATATAGTTGTTCGGTGGTATGATGGAACAAAATCAAACTTCTGGTTCAGATATTTTTTTAATTCTAATAATTTATTTGATTCATTTCATTATTACATTTGGATTCAGTAATTACTTTAGCTATCGAATCTATGTTTATTTTTGAAAATTGTATATGAATGCAGTAGTTAATTAACTACTGAATCTATTTGTATTTTCATGATTATATATGAATTCAGTACGTACTTTAGCTACTAAATCTATGTTTATTTTTTAAAATTGTACATGTATTCGGTAGGTAATTAGCTACTGAATCGATATGTATTTTCATGAATTGCATTTGGATTCAGTAGATACTTATCTACTAAATTCATGTGTATTTGTGTTGTTTTCATTATTTTGATTCTTATATTTGCGTTATTTTTGAAGGTGTTGGAAGTAATAATGTTGTAGGGCATAACCTTTCAAGTGTGAATGACGTTGACTCTTACTCAATTGAGAGTGATAATACTTATTCAACGTTGTATATTTCACCGAAATTTAGTAGGTAATGGTTGCCTATTTGTGCTAATGCTTATAAGCCATATGTTGGTCAGTTTTTTGCAAGTTTTGAAGATGGTTTTGAATTTTATGAAGCATATGTTCGGATGTGTGGTTTTGATGTTCGTCGTAATACTTGTAAGAAATCGAGTAATGGAATAATTATATTGAGGTATTTTGTATGTTATAGGGAAGGGGCCACTGAAATAAAAAGTAAAAGCATGGAAGATGCTGATGGTGAGAGCAGTAGAAAACACCGAAAGAACATGTTTTCTAGACGTGGTTGTAATGTAAAGCTTGCATTGGAGTTGTCTGGTAAGGAGGGCGTACCACGTATGTGTGTATATTTTTGTTGAGTAGCATAATCATAAACTAGTTGGTCCGTCGGTCAGGCATTTTTTAAAATCTAGTCGGGAAATGTCATTGGGGCATAAGAGCTTTGCGTTTGATGTCATGAAGGTGAAAATAGGTGCATCTCAAGCTCATGATTTTATGAAAGAGTTGGTTGGTGGTTATGAAAATGTTGGTGCTACTGTTAGAGATTTTAGGAATTGGACTAGGGATTTCAAGCAATGCACTGGTGACAAGTATGCTCAGATTATTTTCTGAACAAGTTTAAGTAAAGAAGGAAGAACTTGGTTCTTTTTACTATGAATACAAGGCTGATTCATTGGGTCACTTGACGAAGTTATTTTGGGTTGATCCGATGTTTTTGGTGATGTAATATCATTCGATGCTACATTTGGCACAAACAAGTGGGTATTTATATCTTATACTGTAGATATCCCATTCTGAACCTATCGTGGCAGAGTTATACCACTCTAAGTCTCGCTTTTGGTTTTAGAGTAGAAATTTACCATTTCGTCATGTTTCGTTAAGTTTTGGCTAACGGGTGTTAGTTTGGACTAAACTGCATACGAGATAACAAGGGGAGGACAAATTTGTCCTTTGTGAAGCCTTGTCCCGCGCCAGACATGGCGTGTATCGCACGAGACTACCCCTCTGTAGGAGGGGGAGAATCACTTCCCTTGTCGATTTTGACCTCTTTTCTTGATAACGCTTATCCAATTCGGATCTCTACTGATTTTAGAGTTCTGGAGACTTCTTTGGGAGATATCCTAAATCTCTTGAGTCTCCTAATCTTGGTGACCAAGTAAATCGCCCCCTATAAATACTAGATGACTTTCAGTATTTTGGAGGACACAATTTGCTGGTTTCTCTCCTTGCAAGACTCCTGTAAATCACTCATAAACCACACCCAAATTCGTCCATCAACCTTGTTGATCGACGAACGTCGAGGTTCGAGCCAAGAACCAAGGCGAAACTCTCTCAACCTAAAGGTAATCTTCCTTTCTTCTTTGTTTATTCTAATTGATTGTTAGAGTGGTATAAGCATATCGAATCTGAGATCGGCCTATAGCCTCTTCAAGTCATGGAGATGGTCTCAAAGCAATCGATCCCATATTCCATTTAATCTAATTAAATGGATGTTTTTCTTCATTTCTTTTAAAAGGAACTATTATTTAAAACTCCCCTTAAGCAAGACCGATCTTCGAATTCGGTGGATGCGGTGCTTCCTGACCTTTCAAATCCATCACTTAACCCGTTCTATTTTCTGGTTTTTCTTGTTCGTTTTAAGATCCAAGATAAGATTCGAACATGTAAGGGGGATCCCAGATTACAGTATTTACAGAGTTCTTTCATCTCAAGGCCTCCCTTAAGATGTAGGACTCGAAATTGTGGTTTATTTTATTTAAGTGGTGATTCTTATTTAAATTGCGTGAGATTGGTTTTATTATTTAAAGACCATCCATGGAGGATTCGGGAGTTGTAAATTTAAATTAATTTAGTTATTCTCTCTCTCTCTCTCTCTCCTTATGTGGAACTACGATGGCCTGAGTCTTCCTAAATTGGGAGAAACGTAGGAAACCACTTGGTGCGGCCATTGCTTTTTTTTCATTTGTTTTCAAAAAAAAAAACTCTTTATTTTACTCTATCACCTAGAATTGACTCTCACACACGCGTACACATGATTATAACTGTCATTGCACTACATACCCTGATAAATCCGAGACCCACACTAAGGACGGATGATGGTAATCACCTAATCGCAGTCTTTTCGAAGTTGGATTATCCCACCTCGTGTCTTCAATCTATCTAGATTGTCATATCGCGAGGAGCCTAGCCTTCAGCCCTGCATAGCCTCATGCATCATGTAGATTATTTCTCTAAGAACACTCCATGACCGGTTGGTTTTTGACTCAGTGATCTTTCTATGTCTTTGACCAAAATAAAGCTAATGTAAAATTGATCATAAAGAAGGATTCAGAAAAGTCCCATCGAAAAAAAAGAAGTCCCTTCGGAATGACCCTTTCGCAAATTGTCCCTTCAAAGAAGCATGGTCCCTTTAAAAAGAAAAATCCTTCAAGTCAATTTTACATGGCTTTATTTTACAAAGAACAGATTGATTACTAAGTCGTTAGGCTTAGATAAAGACCTTAGAAACCCCTCAAAACGGATTATCCATTTCGGCCAAAATTTAGGATAAATAAAAATCGACTTCCAGTGTGATTGTCTCGCACGAGACTACCTGTTCCGCGCGGGACAAATCTTCTGCTTGTTGTGCTGAGCCTGAAACCTTTAAGCCTTCTTTCGATCCGTTGGGGCTAGATTTGATCTTGACACAAGTTCTGTACTTCTCTGTCAGTTTTTCGAAGCTACATCAGCCTCAAGACTCCCCCAACACAATGTCCAGCATCGACGAAATTCCGGGTGACGAAACCATGTCTGAAACTAATCACAAACTGCTAGAAGAAGCCAGCAAGCAGCCCAAATACATACCCTCGTTGAGGAAATCCAAGAGCTTAGGGCGGCACTAGCCACAAAAGAAAAGAAAAAGAAAAATGATTCTTCCTCCGAAGAAGAAGAATCATACACCAGGAAGACTAAGAGTCGTCGCCAAAGAAAAAACAAGAAAAAGAAGTATGAGCCTAGCTCATCATCTTCCTCCTCTGATAATGAGAGTTATGCTTCCAAGAAGGAAAGCAAGGGGAAACCAAGAAAGCAAACGAACCCCTTACCATGGCAATGCTAGAAAAGAAACTTGCATCCCTCGATGTGAGCAAGGGAGCCTCGCTCTCTCTTAACTCTGACACTCTTCGTCAATACATGTCAATGCTTCCTCGAAAATACAAAACACCCGATATTGCAAAGTTCAATGGCACTACTTGTCCAAAAACCCATTTGGAAACCTACTCTTGGGCCATACTGTCTATGGGTGTTGATGACAACTTGCTAGCTCAATGCTTCCCACAAACTCTTGATGGTGCCGCTAGAGATTGGTACATGACCCGTCCACTCTCCACAAGGCTTGATTGGCCACTTGCCAGTCGTGCCTTCCAAAAGCAATTTGAGGACAACTCTACTTACCGCACTACTAGAAGGGATCTCGACCAAACCAAGCAACTCTCGAATGAATCATTTACAGACTTCGTCAAAAGATGGAGGACCAAACTGACCAAAATTGTTGATAGGCCAAGCCTAGACGAGCATATTCACATTCTCATTCAATGTCTCCGAGAAGAGTATCAAGAAAATTTCGCGGGTAACTATTTCCCTAGCTTTGCCAAACTCCACAAATCCGGCATACGAGTAGATGACCTCATCAAATAGAAGAAAGAAGCCAAGAAAGAAAGTGGGTTCCGCTACAACAAGAGCTCCTCTTCCTCTTCTAACTCCAAGGATGCTTCCGTCAATGCTATAGTCTTCAATCATCCTGGAAATAGTAAATACTCAGCAGTACCTCCACCACAAAAGAAGAAAAAAGGATAGACATTATGACAAACTCGAAGGATCACTCAAGAAGAACTTCTCGATGTGCTTGTCAAGAATGGAAAGGTCAAACCAAGAGAGGGTGGCCCACCAAAGAAAGAACTTCCCGCTAATCATGCTCATCATCTCTTTTGCAAGTTTCACAACGCTACTGGCCACGACACCAACTCATGCTTCCACTTGAAGGATGTGATCCAAGATCTATTTGATTCTAGAGAATAGGGCTTCCCAATGATGTCACCAATCCTCTATCAAACAATGATGTCAATCTAATATAGATAGGAAGTAGCTCCGAGGATCCTACTCGTCTAGCCACAATTGTGGACGAGAGCCCTCTAGAATTTAATAAATTTTATTTTTGGTACATGATGTATTGGGATGAAACCTTAGAGCAAAAAGGAAAAGGATCTAAATAGTTAATCTCCTCACACGATATGGTCGGGTGATTATCAACAAAGACCCAAGGGAAGAAAATCCTCCTAAACAAACAAAGGCTTCATCGTCCAATGAACCTGACGATCCCCTCTTAGCCCAGCTAAAGAAGACACACGCAAACATCTCAGTTTGGGACCTTATAGGAGCATCCCACAAGCATCGCGAGATGTTGAAAAAAGTTTTGGCTCAAATGTCCATTTCCTCAGAAGCAACACCTGAAGATCTTACTCAAATGATTGGCCACGTGCAATTTGGCAATGTCATCACTTTCACTGATTTGGACCTCCCGTCATATGGGAACAATCATCATGAGGCTCTGAATATAATTGCTTAGGTTAATGGATACCGAATGCCACACATTTTGGTCGACAATGGGTCCGCAATTAACGTCCTTCCGAAGAAAGCCTTATCATCATTAGGTTTCACTTACAAGGACCTCAAACCATCGGGGCACACTGTACGAGGTTATGATTGCACTGCTATAACTGCTCTGGGCTCAGTTACAATACCTATAAAAATGGGACAGGTCATCATAAATGTTGAATTTCAAGTCATCAACATCCCAGCATCCTTCAACTTATTACTTGGCCGCCCTTGGCTGCATGACATAGGGGGTGTACCTTCATCCTTACACCAATGCATAAAATTCAAATACAATAACACGATAGTCACAATACACGGAGAAATGATTATGGCCAGCCCTATCCTTGAAGTACAACATAGCACTTCCGACTACTTGTTCAGTAGTTTTGAAATTGAGAAGGATAGCACCATTAACGTCATCCAGACTTGCAAAGCACTTTGGTTTTCTGGAAACCTTCCTGTTTTAAGAATGATGCAAGCAAAGGGGTACTTCCGTGGTTTAGGACTTGGCAAATACTTGCAGGGGTAATACAGCCACCTCCTATTCCCCCACCGCACACGAAACATGGCCTAGGATATATCCTTACCATTCATGATGAAAGTGAAGAAGAAGAGTGTACCCTTACTATAAGAAAGTGGGAAGGAACTGCATACAGAGGTCACCATAACTCAAGGACCAAGGGCAACAACCTCAAACCATACCGAAAAATGCTCAATGGTTATTTCGTTCGAGAAACGGAAGACATCCCATATTTCATCTTTCTAGAACCATAGACTGACGATGAAGGAAAGCGCCATCCAGGCTTCGAAATTTTCAACGACTGCGACGCTTCTTCAGATGAAAAAGAACCCGTCCCACTAATGCTTAAATATTTATGGGATGCGAAAGCTGAAGTGACCAACGAATGGGACTTTGTGTTGGGAGAAGACATGCTACGACGATTCAAGAATCTGTGCCGACTAGAAGACAGCCAGATCCATGTAATATCTAAGGGGGACGCTCCAATAATTGATTACACGAAGTTAATTCAGAAGTGTGATGAGCCAATTATAAACTGGCACATCACCAGAGGACCAGTTGTTGATAAATACTTCATGATTAAAGAGCTTGGTTGTACTCCCCATCCCCGCAGGAAGATAGGCGCTGTAACTTTCACTTTAGAGTCAGGCTCCGCCTCTGATGAACTCACTCAAGAGGAAATTGAGGCGGTGGCAGAGCATGTATTCCCCTACTTCCTTAATGAAAACTTTGATCTTTTCGAGTACCCTGAGATTGCTAACATCGTGAATGATGAATTAACTAATAATAATAAATATAACGAACTAGTTAATAATGAATCATAGATGAGATAGATCAAGAAAATGAACAAATTTTGAAAGAATTAGCAAAGCAAGTAAGTCGTTGTGGAAAGAATGGCTCTGTTGACAATGAGGAAATGCAAACGGTTAACCTAGGGACGACAGAAGACCCCAGAGAAACCAAGATCGGCAGCTTCTTCAAAGGAGAAGACGGAGAAACCCTAATATAGCTCCTCAGAGAATATTTCGACGTCTTCGCTTGGTCCTACAAAGATATGCCAGGGTTAAATCAATCGATCGTGGAACACAAAATACCGCTGCTACCTAACGCCAAACCAGTCAAATAGAAATTGTGCAAGATCAAGCCATTATGGTCGATGCAGGTGAAAGAAGAGATAATGAAACTCCTGAATGTAGGATTTATCAAGGTAATCGAATACCCGGAATGGCTAGCCAATACAGTACAGGTGGCCAAAGCAAATGGGAAGATACGAGTTTGTGTTGACTTCAGAGACCTGTACAAGGCATCCCCTAAAGATGACTTTCCATTGCCAAACATAGACATGTTAGTCGATGCTACCACAAATTATAAAGTTCGCTCATTCGTGGATGGTTTCGCAGGATACAACCGAATTCTCATGGCAGAAGAAGACCAACACAAAACAGCATTCACCACACCTTGGGGAACATTTTGTTATACGGTCATGCCGTTTGGTCTAAAGAATGCGGGGGCCACTTATCAGAGGACAGTCACAACACTATTTCATGATATGATCCACAAAGAAATAGAGGTATACGTGGACGACATGATTATCCACTCCAGAGGGACCGATAGCCAATACTTCATTGATCTCAGAAAATTCTTCAATAGACTAAGGCAACACAAGATGAGGCTCAACCCCGCAAAATGCTCATTTGGGGTGGTCAAAGGAAAAGTCTTGGGAAACATGGTCACCGAACGCGGCATAGAAGCAGACCCCACCAAGATAGAGGCTATCATATACATGCCACCGCTAAGAACATAGAAAGAGGTGAAAGGATTCATGGGCAGACTCCAATACATTAATCGATTCATCAATCAACCAACTATAATGTGTTATCCTAACTTCAAGCTACTTAAGAAAAATGCACCACAAGATTGGACCGAAGAATGTCAAGAAGCATTCGAGGAAGTAAAGCGCTACTTAACTTCCCCACCCATCTTAGTTCCGCCGCACAAGGAGAAACCCTTGGAACTTTACCTCACGGTTACTGACAATGCACTGGGGGCTATGCTTGCTCAAGAACAGTCAGATTCTCACACAGAGAATGCAATTTACTTTGTCAGCCGTCGATTCCAGGGCAGTGAAGTCAACTACTCTCCATTCGATAAGTCTTGTGATGTGCTCGTCTGGGTAACGCAGAGGTTAAAACACTATATGGAAGCCTTTCCAGTTTGCCTCATCACACGAATAGATCCTCTGAAGTACATCCTTGACAAATCTGACCTATCTTCGCGCATGGCCAAATGGTATTTCATGCTCGCGGGATATGATATCACTTATGTCACTCAGAAATCCGTCAGGGGGAGTGTATTCGCAGATCAGTTAGCTGAATTTCCTTGTGACGAAGTGAAGGGGGAAGACCCGCGATTCCCTGATGAAGACATCATGAGTATAGAGGACGAAAATAAGTGGAAATTATATTTCAATGGCGCAGCCAATAAGAAAGGTTATTGCATCGGAATGTTATTCGACGACATCTATACTCCGCTAGCAATACGCCTCGACTTTGATACCACTAATAACACTGCCGAATACGAAGCTTGTATAGCGGGACTCGAAGCAGCCCTAGAACGTAATGTGACTGAACTCGAGGTGTATGGAGATTCTCAGTTGATCATCAATCAGATACTGAAGAAGTGGAGGATCCAATATCCGTCCCTTCAAAGATACAATGCATACCTCCAAGAGTTGGTGCAACAATTCCAAGATGTCTCGTTCCACTACCTTCCCAGAGACAAAAATCGGTTTGCAGATGCTTTGTCTACGCTTGCTTACTTAGTCGAAATTCCTGCAAGAAAAGCAGTAAAACCCTTCAAAGTAACTCGGCGAGCAACTTCTGCCTACTGCGTCGTCATAGACTTCCATGACTACAAGGATGAGTGGTTATCCAAATGCGCCACCCTCGATGATTCCGATAAGAAACCCTGGTACTATGAAATTTGGCATTTCATCCTGGATGGAACCTTCCCGCCTGAGGCCGATAAGAAAACTCAGGTTGCCCTTAAAATATTAGCAGCTAATTATGTCATCATTGCCGATCGCTTATTCAAAAAGTACTCCAAAAGGAACCTCCTCTGCGCCATCGAAGAAGAGGCTCAAGAGATAATGGACCATGTTCATCAAGGAGTGTGTGGAACCCACATGAGCGAAAATATGCTCGCCAAGAAGATCATCAGACAAGGATACTTTTGGTTAACCATGGAAGTAGACTGCACCAACATGGTCAAGAAATGTCATAAGTGTCAGGTCCACGCTAACCTTCAGCATGCACCGTCTTCCTTACTGTATCCTATGACATCCCCCTAGCCCTTCTCTACATGGGGCAAAGATGTGATTGGAAAGGTTACACCCGCAGGAACCAACGGGCACAATTTCGTTCTCGTAGCCATCGACTATTTCACTAAATGGATCGAGGCCGCCTCCTACAAAATCTAGAATGCTAGAAAGGTAGCAGAGTTTATCAAGCACAACATCATTTGCCGATATGGGGTGCCGCAAGAGATGATATCTGATAATGGCTCACACTTTGAGAAAGAAACTGACCCTCTCTTGACAGAATATAAAATCGTAAGTGTGATGTACCCGATTTTTTTTGAAAATCAAAACGGAGTCGCCACGCCATTTTAATTTTGAGGGCCAAAACTTTGAAAAATGCCCGAGATCAGAAATTTGGGTTCGGAGGTCACGTTACGCGTCGGGAAGGACGTTAGTGTGCACCCGGAGCTCCTCGCAAAACGAGTCTTCCAAACATTTGAAATCCTTTTGTTGTGTGTGTGTGTGTTTTGGCCAAAATAAGTTGAAACTGAGGTAAGTAAAAATTGGGAACTCTTTTTAAGGCTTTAAACTGATCCCATGATTTTTTGGGTGATTTTTGGGTTGAGATTTGGAACTCAAAAGATTTTTGGAAGTTGAAAACCATTTCTGCCAGAATGAAAAAAGCAGTTGACCCTTGACTTTGAAATGGACTTTAGGGCTTGAAAACTCCAGAATCTGGGAAAAGTCCGGGAATGAAAAATGTTCAAAACACCTTAAAAAGGGTTTCTATAAAAGAACTTTTCATTTTGGAGATGATTTGAGGGGTCAAAACCTTCTGGAAATCTCAGATCTGAAATATGGATTTCCAGAGACTGATGAACTGACCTTTAAAAGAAAATTTGAAAAAAGGAGTTTTACTCACACAAAAAATAAAGTAAAAATATGTATGGAAAGATCTGGATGTTGGATACTAAAAGTATTTTGTAGTCAACACCAAATTCCAAGTTTATCTATGTCTAAAAAATTAGACCATGGACTGAGGTCTGAGGAAATTGCTACTGGACAGCAACTTCTCAAGAAAGAAAATATGATTTTAAAGGGGGTTTTGCATCCATGCTTGTCCCCATTTCCCTAGGTTTTGATTAGTGATCACTTGACATTTTAGTGGTGACTCAACTATATCAAACCATCCTTGGGGTACATTAGGACTAAGCACTTCATTTGCTTGGGAAGGGGAATTTTATCCTTTGAAAATGAGATTTGATGTATGAAAATGATTTTTAGGGTTTTGAAAATGTGTTTTCTTTGCAAGAAAGTAAGAACACTTTGAAAATAATGTATATCCTTGTAGAAGATCATCCATGGAGATGAACTTCCATGGTGATCTTCTTGGATCTAAAGCAAGAAGATGAATAAACTACATTTTGTAGCTTGAAAATGCATGCAATGGATGAATTTTAGGGTAAGGAGAGGGAGGTTATACCTATCTTCCTTGTGTTTTGTGTTTGAAGGCTTGAATGTGAGAGTGTTTAAGGCTTGAATATGAGAGTGTTTGAGGGTGTTTAGGGTTGATGATTTGAGTTGGTTAAAGAGAAAACAAGTAGATAACAATGAAGTCCTCTATGTTTTCTCTCTAATCCTCCTCCTATAGGGTGATTTGAGCTTGGATTGGTGTATGTATGAGAGTATGTATGAGAGTGATTTGAAGTGTTTGTGAGTGAGTGAGATTTGGGAAAGATTGGAGAGAAAATGGTGGCAATCTAAGGATTCCCACTGTTTTCTCTCTATATTTCGCCAGAGTTTCGTTGCTGTGATCAAATTGTGTTGTGTAAACTGAGAGAGGAGGGTTCAATTTATAGGCCCTTGTGAGATGCAATCCCATCCGCGCAGAGGGTTCCGTAAACGTGCCTGGTGCATTAAATGCTGCTCCAGGCTTTGAACAGGAAGAATATTATTCAAAATTCCAGCAGTTTTTGTTGTTCAACTTGCCTAATTCATATTTTTCCAATTTCTTTTGCTTTTTTGATTCCTTTCCATGGTTTATCTTTAAATGGCAATCCCTAATCTACCCTCACTTTGTTAGGAATGTTAGTAATTGTTAGAAATGTTAGAAATGTTAAAACTTTCGTTAATTTTCTAACGAAAACTCTAACAACTCAAATTGGAGCACATACAGTAGCCCCTCGACGACGGCGCTTTCGAAGGAAGCGGGGTCGTCGATAAGAGTAAGGCTCCATATTTGACAGGAGGATCAAGTGATCGAGTGGCTGAACCTATTTAATAGGCTACCTACGTATCCCGAGTGGGAATCAAGTCGGCCGTAGTTCGGGTCTTTCGACTATCTTTAGTCTTCGACCCTACTGCTTTAGGAAGGTCGCCCTAAGATTTGACTATTTTTGGGAAGTCACCCTATGGTCTGACTATTTTTGGGAAGTCGCCCTATGATCTGACTGTTTTTTGGGAAGTCACCCTAAGGTTTTGACTGTTTTGGGGAAGTCGCCCTATGATCTGACTGTTTTTGGGAAGTCACCCTAAGGTCTGACTATTTTTGGGAAGTGCCCTATGGTTTGACTATTTTTGGGAAGTCGCCCTATTACTTGACTATTTTTGGGAAGTCGCCCTACGGTTTTGACTATTTTTGGGAAGTCGCCCTATGGTTTGACTATTTTTGGGAAGTCACCCTAAGGGATGATTGCGATTTATCGCTTTCCTCGTGTTGTGTGTGATAGCGTTTTAGGTGCCTCAAACCTTGATGATGGCGTCTTAGGTGCCTCGAACCTCGGTGATGGCGTCTCAGGTGCCTCGAACCTTGATGATGGCGTCTTAGGTGCCTCGAACCTTGATGATGGCGTCTTAGGTGCCTCGAACCTCGACGATGGCATCTTAGGTGCCTCGAACCTTGATGATGGCGTCTTAGGTGCCTCGAACCTTGATGATGGCGTCTTAGGTGCCTCGAACCTTGATGATGGCGTCTTAGGTGCCTCGAACCTCGATGA
Organism: Adenophora triphylla var. japonica; assembly: GCA_022495995.1. Taxonomy (NCBI): domain Eukaryota; kingdom Viridiplantae; phylum Streptophyta; class Magnoliopsida; order Asterales; family Campanulaceae; genus Adenophora; species Adenophora triphylla. The sequence continues at coordinate 144,849 of JAFEMH010001731.1, read as the reverse complement.
TGGCGTTTTAGGTGCCTCGAACCTTGATGATGGCGTCTTAGGTGCCTCGAACCTCGATGATGGCATTTTAGGTGCCTCGAACCTTGATGATGGCGTCTTAGGTGCCTCGAACCTTGATGATGGCGTCTTAGGTGCCTCGAACCTCGATGATGGCGTTTTAGGATAGATGGTCCTCTAGTGGACTTCATTTGAAGGGATCGGTTTTACGTCCGCCGCCGAAGGAAAGGATGACCGTGCCGGTCGAGTGGCCGGACCTAATGATAGGCTACCTACGTATCCTTAAGAGGGAATCAAGCCTGGCCGTAGTTCGAAAATAGCCGGGACGGTCTAGGATAGGTTTGACAAGATTTGAGGTTTGACTATTTTTTTGGGAAGTCGCCCTAAGATTTGATGATAATGTTCTTTAGAAAAGTAGTTGATTAAGATATGCTTTCATACCCGTGCCGTGCTTACCCGTAGCCGAGGCTACTACCGATGTTGATGAAGAGTTGTTAGGTTGCCGCTCGTGGGAGTTCGCCGACGATTTGCCGTCTTGGAGGCATTTTGACTGAAGGAGGAGTTTGGTCGAGTCCGCATCTTGCCGGTGATCGTCAAACTTGTAGAGGTTTTTGAGAACTTGTCTTCACATTGGGACTTCTTGCTTTTGAGAACTTGGTGTCTCTAATCGCATTGTATTTGAGAACTTGGCGTCCCTGACCAATTTGTATTCGAGAATTTGGCATCCCTGACCGATTTGCACTTGAGAACTTGGCGTCTCTGACCGATTTGTATTTTGAGGACTTGGCGTCTCTGACCGATTTTCATTTGAGAACTTGACCGAATTGTATTTGAGAACTTGGCATCTCTGACCGATTTGTATTTCGAGAACTTGGCGTCTCTGACCGAATTGTATTTGAGAACTTGGCGTCTCTGACCTGATTGTATTGGAGAGCTTGGCGTCTCTGACCGGATTGTATTGGAGAACTTGGCGTCTCTGACCGAATTGTATTGGAGAGCTTGGCGTCCTTGACCTGATTGTATTGGAGAGCTTGGCGTCTCTGACCGGATTGTATTGGAGAGCTTGGCGTCTCTGACCGGATTGTATTGGAGAGCTTGGCGTCCTTGACCTGATTGTATTGGAGAGCTTGGCGTCTCTGACCGGATTGTATTGGAGAGCTTGGCGTCCCTGATCGATTTGTAGACACTGGAGGCGGTCTTCATATGTTTGTGGATGTTGGGGACTGTTTTCATCCATTTGAGGTCGTCTTTGGTGAAGATCATCCTTGCCGAAAAGGGGGATTACGTTTGAATTCCTGTATTTGTTAGTGAAGAGGAAGATGCATATATGGCATTCATGATGGCGGATGCATGCATAGAACCAAAAATGATTATGAGATGATGCGTTTATTTGCTTTCGAAGATGCACTTGGCCTAAGCTTTTGGCGGGGAAATTACAATTTATGATTTTCAATCACTTAGGATTTTTCCTATTGATTCAAGTTTTCAGTGCATGCTACATGAGCCCCGGGGAGATTTTTGTGGGGATGCATGGTGATGAGAGGGGATATATGTGTTGTTGACTGTTTGGGACAAGCTTTGAGCCGGTGGGGTGATATCCTTTAGTCGCGGACTGAATTGCATGTTATTGATGAGGTCAATTTTGATCTTGGGATGAAGTTGGATTTGAACCCCGGTCTCGATTGAAATTTCTTTTCGCCTCTGACATTTGAAGCCGACGCCGATGTGCTCTAGAATCAAAGCATGTTGACATGAATGAACCCTCTTTGCTTGGGTTAGTTGTGATTTGACGAAATGCCGATATGAGGAGATTCCCAATTCTCAACTTTTGATGATGCAGGAGTTGCCATATGCCAAGTTCTAAAGCCGAAACTCCAAGACAGCTTGTTGAGGTGACTAGGCCTTTCTTCCGAAGATAGGTGTGACTTGATAAAGCCCCATTCCATGGAAAAGACATGGCGAAAACCACGGAATCTTTCTCTCGAATGATTTGATGAAGCCCTGTGTTTGACAAAGCGTCACTACAGAGGTCCAGGAAAGGTTTGACCGACATACCGATGAAGTACCGAGCCAATCGATCAACGTGAGAGCCTTCAAGGTGAAGTTGTCATGAAGGGAGAAACCCATCTTTGATACCGACTATGAAACTAGAATCCTCTCTTCGAAGAGTGTCTTCCATATGGGAACCGTTAGCCATAGTGGCACTTGGCTTGTTCGTGGCTTCAATCATATTCACCCTACTTTTTTTTTAGGGAATGGATTGTTGATCGTATTGGGTCCTTGGGGTCCCCTTTTCGATCGCTCACACCGCCCTTTTTCAGAGTCGTGTTGGAGGTGGAAGAAACCCGGTATCCGTAAAGGTGTGCGACAACTCGCCGCCGATTGTAAGCCCTCTCAAATTTAGCCCCGAATTGATCATTGCCCGTAGATCCGGATAGGGAAATTGCTAAGTGAGATCCTCGATGTGGTTTCGGCGTGATCGAAAGATGTCTAGTTGTTCCTCTTCAAAAGGAGGAGTTGCCATCTTGCTTGTAAAAGTCCCCGATGTTCTCGTCTGACGCCGCATTGTTGTCTCGCAGTCAAATCTATTTGCTTCCCACTCCAAGTTGGCTAGTAGTCCGGTCCCATGTAGCCCCGGCCTCGGATTTTAAGCGAAGAACCATTTTAGAGCACCGGACTTCAAAGAGAGATCGAAATAGTCACCAACCGCCGATTGGCGCCCTTTTGACCTTCATTGCCAAGGTATACGTGTCCAGTATGGGTTTTCGGGCATGCAAGGCCATCAAAGAGATCCAAATTAGGCATCACGAATTTGTGGGGAACAAAGGAGTCCGGGTTCGTTGGCCGGAAAGCGTACTTCTTAGCACCAATTCAAGAATCCGTGCTTTCATTTCCTTGTGTCGCTCCACGAATCAAGCCAAATGAGGGTCTTGTGGTGGAACCATGGCATTCAAACCAGCGATCCGAGCTAGAGAGAGGAGCTACCACCGGCGGCATACAGGTGGAGGGAACGGCCGATCTGGGACATAGGTGAAATCCTCGTCCTGGCCCGAATCACCCCGGGAGCTTCGAGTAGGACCCCGGGCAAAGGGATAGAACCTCGCGGCTTGTTGTTGATTTTCAACCGGCAAAGAGGGCGAAGGCGCCTTGATGTAGCCGGGTAACTCGGATTTCCTGAGCGAGGCCCATAAGTAGGCTTAAGTGCGGGCCGCCGTCCCCGATTGTTGAATTGCATAGTCAAGGTGCATGACTGGGGTACCGCGGTCCCGGTGATTCTCGATGAAACCGGGATGGAGGCTTGGTAACCCATCGAAGCCCGAGCGAGGAATGGATTTGTGAAAGCCGTGTGAGGAGCGGCCGAGCTAGCATCATTCCGAGGAAGGGCTTCGACCGTTGCCCCGGGACCGCACCGTGGAAGCATTCCAAACCGTTGCCGCGAAGGCCCCGATAGATTGGTTCCAAACCGAGGTGGGATTCCACCGCCGTGGCATTCCGAGGTATCCCCAACCATGAGGAGACATTCCGTACCGATTTTGCCCCCGCCGAGGAGCCGTGAACCGATCGGTTACGTTAGGACCGCATGGGTCCAAGAGTCCGTATTTGGGGTTTGCCGTCCCGTTGAGACGGCCATGAAGGAATCTTGTGAGGCTTGTGCGGTGCCGGGGATTGGACATCTTGAACCGGGTCATTGCCAAGGCATTTCAAACCGATGTAACCGAGAAGCTCCCGATCGATTCGTACCGAACCGCCGAGGCATACCAAACCGTCGTGACATACCGAGCCGACCCCGACCGCTGAGGCATACCATACTGCCCAAATCGGATCAAGTCAATTTGTTTCCCAAACGACCGTCCTGCATCGAACCGTGAATGTATATCGACCGAGGCCGAAAGGATGGCCGATTCGCAAGTTGAGAAGAGTGTGAGGAAGGTGGTGGTAGTCCTGTCTCGGCCAAGATAGGGATGGGGATCCTTTTCCTCTTCTACCGTGAAAGTTCCATCGGGGTTGAGGGCAATCGTCAAACCAAAATTCCCGACATCTTCCAAGGATGAACATCGAAACCTCATTCGATTGGCACAAGGAGTTTTATGGACTCAGTTCCAATATTAGCCATAGAAATATGATGAATTTCTGGTCTTGGTTAAAATTCCGTCCTCGTCCTCGGACATCAAAGAACCGCACTTGACTAGCCCATGACCAACATGGCGATCAAATCTCATCTTGCTTGGTGGAGCCTTGGTCCGAAGAGATGTATTTGCGAAGTCTTGATTTGGAAGAAGTAACTTGGCAAAGCCTCGGTCTCATGACCGTGAATCCGACACAATTAGAGAGGCTTCAACCCGGTAGGCACCGTAGACCGATACCGAACAAAGACCCAACCCATCTTGTAGCAAAGTGAAGAACCAACGTTCTTGAATTATCATGTAGCAGAAGAGGCAACTCATCCTTCCATATTTACTTTATTATTTTCTTTATTCAATTAGTCAACCGGAAGAAAATGTAAAAGCAAGACAATTTTAGGAATGTATACCGCAGGGCATATATTTTTTTTCGAAAAGTGGGGATGAATCCCCGATTTGTATTATTTGATGGCCTCATTTGACGAAGGCACAAAAGAACTCGCTGGGTTTGACTCTTTTGAGAGAGCATAAGTTTAGAAAGGTTTGTAAAAGTGTATGGAAGCCCCCGCCGACGTAAAATTAGTGTTTAGCTCTATTTTTCCTATAATGTAGAAAAAGAAGACTTGTCGAGACATCTCGAAAATATGTTTTATTCAAAATGATCACAAGATTGCTTAAACCCCTTTATTAATGTTCGGGTTATTCAACCCCTAATCTCGATATGAACAAACATTTTGATTAATCATGAGGAGAAAGTCAACCGATACCAAGAGTCGAAGTTGGCGAATGGTGAAGAGGGATCGTGTATAGGAGAGGCTATTGGTGAGGCCGGATTTTCCGGGATTTGAATGTGTTTATGACCGGACCATTTCTCGGTTGCCTACGTTCCCCTCATATGTGAGGAGCTCAGTCGCCGTAGTTCGGGTCCGAACCGTGTTTGGCTTTAGAAAAGGGGTATGAACATTTGTGGTACTTTTTGGTGAAAAGGCTCGGATAGGAAGTTTGGATGATAAGGTGCGGGCCTTGAGGTGATTCCTTGACAAGTCATTTTGAGCGATTCCGTTGCTTCGATCGTCGTCCTTCATCGGGGAGAAAGATTTTGGATGCAGCTTAAGGGCTTATGATATGTTTTTGCCGTTGCTTTAATCGCTCCCTTGTTGTCGACAACTTCCGTTCTTCGGGCTTTAATTTTGCCCATATGTCAAACCTTCCGATCGGCGGTGCTAGGTCCTTGGCCTCATTTTTTTTTTGAAGCTTTTGTTTTTTTTTTTTTTGAAGCTTTTGTTTTTTTTTTTTTTTTTTGAAGCTTTTGTTTTTTTTTTTTTTTTGAAGCTTTTGTTTTTTTTTTTTTTGAAGCTTTTGTTTTTTTTTGAAGCTTTTGTTTTTTTTTTTTTTGAAGCTTTTGTTTTTTTTTTTTTTTGAGCACTTGAGGACGAAGGCAAGCTTCTACTTGAACTTTCTTGATGCATGGGGGCGGAGGCAAGCCCCGTTTTTTTTTCGATATGGGGTCGATCTCCCGATGCCGAGTGACCTTTTGTTGTCCTCGATGTTGCCGCCTTCGTTGACTTGATCAAGGTGATGATGGGGATATGTTTTGGAAAGTGTATGGCTTGATGGAGGCCTTTGTGAGGTGAGGAAAGTGTATAGGGAGGGCATTAGTTGACTTTCTCGCACCAATTAATTAAAATCTTAATCATTTCCAGAGATTATTTGTTGAGCGATGCGAGTGATCATTTAAAATAAAACCATTTCATTAAATGTAATGTAGGTGTGCAAATAATGTCTCAAGTCTAGCGAGAAAAGAAAAAGACTCTTTTATAGAAAACTTAAGATTAACTACAATGTCCAAGGAGGACTTGATTGAACGAAGAAAGTACTAGAACCTACGAAGGTTGACTAAAAGACTGCTTTTAATATTAAAGGATGGGTAGCCCCTAGTCTAGCTACTCTTTGTTGTTGGACCGCCAAGACGCTTGAGCTTTCCATCTTTCTCGTTAACTTCGATTCCATTACCGCACCGAGGCAGTGATCGCTACGTGCCCATGATACCGGTGGGAGTGGAGGAGTTTGAGGCCATGGAGCACTGGGGCGAGCACAAGTTGTCCAAAGAAACGGGTCGGAAAAGTCACTGGGACGAACTTTGTCGATCGAGCATATTGATGGAAGGAAGTGAACCCGAGAGGACCTTGAGGGGTATTGGGCTCCGTTTGGGAGGATTCAGCGATGCGCCGGTTGTTTTGAGTGAAAGGGGTGATACTAGCCGATTGTGTCTTCGGGCCTTTCTCAAGCTTGAACCGGCATTAGACAAGTGTGCTCTGGGGCAAAGTTGTCCTATCGGATTCTCTCACTTCGGCACTTGAATTTTGCGCGACGTAATCATTTCTTTGCCTCGGTTCGACATCTTGGGTCAAAGGAGTGCTAGTACTTATCATAAGATCAAGCTTCTCCCGCATTTGTTTCACTTGCTCTATCAATATTGCCACATGGGGATCAACGGGAACATTCGAAAGTTACCGGAACTCGCAACAAGACTCTTATCGCCAGAGGGAAACACAGCCGCAGACCGGTGAAACCGACGGTGAATTCACTAAGTCCGGTAGACGACAACGGAAAACTTGTGGCATCCGGATTTTCTTTTAGCAACTCATGATCGCATTCAAAGTGGGTGTAGAGGCTTCGTAACATAGCCACATAGCTCAAACCGATTATGTGAAGCCGGAGCATAAACCGGTGTATTGCCGAAATTGAGGAACAGGTGTGATGGAGCCCAACTCGTTCGAGGAGCCGAGGGCGATGGAGCCCTAATGGCCCGAGGTGCCGGAAAGGGTCAAGAGGAATTGTCCTTGGCAAGGGATCATATGTGGATGGAGGGAGGTGTTGGCCGTGGGATGGAGAGTTATAGGATGAAGGGACCGAAATCACTGCTTCAAGTCTCATCTTCGACCATGACCAGTGGAACCATTCGCCTCAACCGTTACTCCGAACTCCATGGCGGCGGAGAGCATTGATGAGCAGTGGTCACCGTTCTTCATGAATCTTATGGGCGTTTCCAAAGCCAGACTAACTCTTCCTTCCTAATCATCGGATTTCTTGTATCCTTATCGTTTCTCGCCAAATCTCGCCATCGATCATTATCATCCCATTTAACTCAAGGCGGGCCGTGAACTTATCTGAGGGCGAGAGTTCAAAGCATTTCACCAAATCCAGCTTTGCCATGGCCACATGCTTGTTGCAGTCAAACCATCCATTCTCAACATTTGTTGCGACTAAATCATCCGGCTTGTCGTAGTCCGTTGAATTCACAGAGTTTGAATCATAAAATTCAATCATGTTTACATTCGCGTTGTTTGGGAAATGATCATTGGCGGGGTTGAGATCACCGAGGCGCTCGAGTTTGCCCTTCTTAATTAATCCCCGAATCGCCTTTCTCAAAGCCGTACAGCTTGTCGGTCATATGACCGTGGTACCGGTGGAAAGCACAATGCTTAGTGGTGTCAAAAGGGATTTTGGGATCCTTGGGCCGATAGTTTCTCATGGGTTCGAGGAGACCCCGCTCTAGCAAGCTATTTAAAACTTTGCTTAAGGGAACACCCAAATCCTCGGGATTCGAGATTTGGTCATTGACTTGGTCACCATTCCGAACAGTGGTTTGCCGGTTTTGGTCCATTGGGGCGCTCAAGCTTGCCCGTTTCGATTAACCTTGAACCGCTCTCTTCAAGACTATGCAGCTTGTCGGTCGTGTGGCCATAATGATCATGGAAGGCGCAGCTGCTTACTCATGTCGAGAGGTGCATTTGAGCTCCTTGGATGGTAGTCCTTGAGAGGCTCCAAAAGGCCTACCCTTACTAAGCCCTTGAAAATTAAGCCCACGGGCATCCCAAGATCATCAAAACGTTCTCGTTGCCTTAAAGGACCACCATTTCTTGGTTGCTTTTGGGGCCGTCAATTGTACACAATGCCTTCTTTCCTTTACCGGATGCTCTGAGCCGTGTTGGAAGGGTAAGGTTTATAGCGGCGAGACATGTTCGTACTCGTAGTCTTTTCCCGTGCACGAACCCTTTTGATGTAATCATCAATGTAATCGTCGAGATTCGACCTTGTAAACTTCATTCGTGTCGATACACAAGATTGATATGGTGAGATGGCCCGAGTCGAGCGATCGTCGATACTCTCGCTAGGCTTTTCTTGTACCTTCTTAATTGGTTCTACCAATAATCCATTGGACGAGTCAATAGGAACATTAGGATTGCATGACCCCGCCACAAGATTGGCATTAGCAAACGAAACCACGTAGGAAGTACTCGGTGGGAGGAATGACAAGCCCGAGCATTAAAAGCGTGACCGTAATCTTCCTCATAAGGCCCGGCAGCTTGCCGAAGATGAAGATATATGGCTCGTAATGGGTGGATACTGTGGAGCAAATGAGTGCGGATCCGTAAGGCCGCCGAAAACATGAGGTTTGAGGCATCGTAATGCAGGGATTGAATGTGTCTTGACCGCACCGAGGAACATGACCGCAAGGGAAATGTGTATACCGTACTTGATGAGCAGGAGCAGCTTGCGTAACGGCCGGGTGGAGAATTTGATGAGGAGCATTTGACCTTGTCGGACTTCCCAACCGGAGGGGCGGGGTAGAGCCCGATGAAGTGGTGATAAAAGCCCGGTGGCCCACGTGATCTTGCAAGATCATAGGGGCCAGCGTGCTTTGAGAATCGAGGAAGCAAGCCGGCCCCCTCTCGAACCATGGAGCCCGAGAAACGAACCGTCCCATTCCGAGATGGTGACCCGAGCCGACCGATGCGGTGAAGTAGTAAACCGACCCCTTCCAAGCCGCGCGGGGCGAAAGCCAACCGACTCAATCCCGGTGGTGAGACCCGAGAGGCACCGGGGCAAAGCTGACCTAGATCGGACTGTCTGAGGAGTATCGAGCAAGCAAGGGCCGAGATGTACCGAACCGACCAATTCCTGCATTGATGGCCCTGCCGACCGAGGTTTTGGAGTAGCGAACCGACCCATTCCAAGTCCGCGGACGTAAATGCATCGATTGAAACCCAAAGGTGAAAACTGGGAGGTGCCGGGGAAGTTGACCAAGATCGATACGATGAGGCCGAGAGGCAAGCCGAGTGATAGGCTTGGGGATGCTTGGCCCATTAGTAGTTCCACACGAAAGGGAACAGGCATTTGATGGTAGTTGGCATGCCCGGAGGGTAATTAGCTCCAATCTTCGCATCAACCGTAAAGGTTCCATTAGGGTGGTGAACAATTGCTAGCCCCCGGGTTCTCGATACTTTCCAATAACCGATCGATCCGAGCCTCTTGATTTTGTCTTATCTGTTCCAACATCTCGATTCCACTGCTCGGCATTTTGCGGATTTTCGGGTGTGGAGTTGTACGTCCCCACCGTTCTCCTCTCGAGTTGGTCATTCTGAAACTTTGAGCCGAAGCGAAGGAGGAAACCGATGAAGTATCTCGACTTCGGAATGACCGAGCCGAACAAACGATGACCCGGGTCTCGATCCAAACTTTGCTTACTGTGGAAGGCACAAAAGGGTGTGGTTCAGACTCGGAAAGCGAAACAAAGTTGGTGTTTGGGCTTAGTGGCTCATGCAACATGCGCTTATTTGTTCTTGTTTACTTAAAACATGTTTTATTAACCTAATCGGTTGGAAAAGATTGCTCTTCTTTTTCGCGAACTACTCGATTCCCGGATCGGGCCCCGTCACTACGTCTATAAGCCCCTCGTATTCCACCTCGTATTTCGACCTCCCAGGTGGACACCTCGGCGAGGGTCCTATAGGGCAAGCGGGTCCCACCGACCGAAAGAAAACGATCCTAAAAGTCTCGGGTAATCGAGTCTTAACGAGCATTCGATGTAAATTACGGACAAAGCCGACGTCAAAAGTCAAGATCATATCCGAGGGCTCGACGAAAAGTCGGCATGATTTGGACCGATAAGCGTCCACAATTGATCTTGACTTGTCGTCGCTAAGCCGTAATTAGGCATGGAATAATCATTAATCCTTGATGACTCAAAGGTCAATGCCGGGAGTCAATGTATAATTTGTGCGCCGAGCCGAAGTCAAGGCGCCGGTCAATATCTTGGTCAAAGTCCGCGGCGGAAAACCGGCGTAACTTCGACCGATTAGGGTCCCCGAAAGATATTGAGTCGGTATGCCGACAAAGGCTTGAAAGGAAAGGTCTATACACGTACAGTGGCATGACACTGCACTGCACTAAAAACCAACCGGGTCTCTGACAAAGTGTGTCACTGACAAGCGCATGGTCGACACGAGGCTCCATGGGATGTCTGGGTAGTCCCGTGCTCATCCGAGAGGCGTAATAAGACCAAACGGACCGCGACAAGGATTTCCCGGGTTAGGGACGTAGTGTGCATGTAAGGTCACGTGCGCGTAGTGTGCAAGCAAGCCTATCTTCTTTTCTGAGAAAAATAGAAATTTTTTATGTGTCTTAAAAAGGCATGATGCATGATTTTTTTTTTTTTGAATTTTTTTTTTGAAATTTTTTTTTTTGAAAATTTTATGAACACATAAGCACATAAGCACAAAAATTCTGACAGTTAGGGACATTATTCCGACAAATAAAATTTTGACTTTTCCGAGGCGGCCAAAAACAAACACGAAAATTGTGCAAAAATCAACACACACAAAGCAAAGGATTTTCAAATGTTGAGACGGAAGCTTGACCCTCAAAAGCTTTTCCTTTTTTTTTTTTGAAAATAATGATACCGGTACGTGGGATTGTTAGACCACAATTTATCCCCGACTCGTGTTAGGAGGCGATAACGGGAAGTTTAATGGTTTCCACCAATATACCAAATATCATTTTTTTTAGAAAAAGCTTATTTATCCCCAGCGGAGTCGCCACTGTGATGTACCCGATTTTTTTTGAAAATCAAAACGGAGTCGCCACGCCATTTTAATTTTGAGGGCCAAAACTTTGAAAAATGCCCGAGATCAGAAATTTGGGTTCGGAGGTCACGTTACGCGTCGGGAAGGACGTTAGTGTGCACCCGGAGCGCCTCGCAAAACGAGTCTTCCAAACATTTGAAATCCTTTTGTTGTGTGTGTGTGTGTTTTGGCCAAAATAAGTTGAAACTGAGGTAAGTAAAAATTGGGAACTCTTTTTAAGGCTTTAAACTGATCCCATGATTTTTTGGGTGATTTTTGGGTTGAGATTTGGAACTCAAAAGATTTTTGGAAGTTGAAAACCATTTCTGCCAGAATGAAAAAAGCAGTTGACCCTTGACTTTGAAATGGACTTTAGGGCTTGAAAACTCCAGAATCTGGGAAAAGTCCGGGAATGAAAAATGTTCAAAACACCTTAAAAAGGGTTTCTGTAAAAGAACTTTTCATTTTGGAGATGATTTGAGGGGTCAAAACCTTCTGGAAATCTCAGATCTGAAATCTGGATTTCCAGAGACTGATGAACTGACCTTTAAAAGAAAATTTGAAAAAAGGAGTTTTACTCAGACAAAAAATAAAGTAAAAATATGTATGGAAAGATCTGGATGTTGGCTACAAAAAGTATTTTGTAGTCAACACCAAATTCCAAGTTTATCTATGTCCAAAAAATTAGACCATGGACTGAGGTCTGAGAAAATTGCTACTGGACAGCAACTTCTCAAGAAAGAAAATATGATTTTAAAGGGGGTTTTGCATCCATGCTTGTCCCCATTTCCCTAGGTTTTGATTAGTGATCACTTGACATTTTAGTGGTGAATCAACTATATCAAACCATCCTTGGGGTACATTAGGACTAAGCACTTCATTTGCTTGGGAAGGGGAATTTTATCCTTTGAAAATGAGATTTGATGTATGAAAATGATTTTTAGGGTTTTGAAAATGTGTTTTCTTTGCAAGAAAGTAAGAACACTTTGAAAATAATGTAGATCCTTGTAGAAGATCATCCATGGAGATGAACTTCCATGGTGATCTTCTTGGATCTAAAGCAAGAAGATGAATAAACTACATTTTGTAGCTTGAAAATGCATGCATGGATGAATTTTAGGGTAAGGAGAGGGAGGTTATACCTATCTTCCTTGTGTTTTGTGTTTGAAGGCTTGAATGTGAGAGTGTTTAAGGCTTGAATATGAGAGTGTTTGAGGGTGTTTAGGGTTGATGATTTGAGTTGGTTAAAGAGAAAACAAGTAGATAACAATGAAGTCCTCTATGTTTTCTCTCTAATCCTCCTCCTATAGGGTGATTTGAGCTTGGATTGGTGTATGTATGAGAGTATGTATGAGAGTGATTTGAAGTGTTTGTGAGTGAGTGAGATTTGGGAAAGATTGGAGAGAAAATGGTGGCAATCTAAGGATTCCCACCGTTTTCTCTATATTTCGCCGCAGTTTCGTTGCCGTGATCAAATTGTGTTGTGTAAACCGAGAGAGGAGGGTTCAATTTATAGGCCCCTGTGAGATGCAATCCCATCCGTGCGGAGGGTTCCGTAAACGTGCCTCGGTGCATTAAATGCCGCTCTGTGCTTTGAACAGGAAGAATATTATTCAAAATTCCAGCAGTTTTTGTTGTTCAACTTGCCTAATTCAGATTTTTCCAATTTCTTTTGCTTTTTTGATTCCTTTCCATGGTTTATCTTTAAATGGCAATCCCTAATCTACCCTCACTTTGTTAGGAATGTTAGGAATTGTTAGAAATGTTAGAAATGTTAAAACTTTCGTTAATTTTCTAACGAAAACTCTAACAACTCAAATTGGAGCACTTACAGTAAGGCACACGTCATCTCCTTACAGGCCTCAAAGGAATGGAGCAGTTGAAGCCGCAAATAAAATAATCGAAACCATCATCAGGAAAATGGCAGTCACTGGAAAGGATTGGCCTGACAAACTACCCTTCGCACTTTGGGGATACCGCACCTCGGTCCGAACAGCCATCGGCGAGACTCCATACGCCCTCACATACAGAATGGAAGCCGTTCTACCTATAGAGCTAGAGATACCTTCACTAAGAGTTCTCCTAGAAAATCAAGTAAATGAAGTCGACTGGTTAGAAAACAGATATGAAGAGCTAGCCCTGCTAGACGAAAGGAGACTAAAAGTAGGCGACCTAGTTTTTCGCGAACATCGCCATGGACCTTTTAACCCTCTAGGCAAGTGGGGACCAAGATGGATAGGACCCTACATCGTAAAGAAGATATTCTCTGGGGGAGCCCTTCAGCTGGTGGATCTAGACGGAGATCAACTACCAAAGCCGGTCAACATGGACAAACTCAAAAAGTACTTCGCGTGACTTGGCCTCTTAAAAAAATGCTCGCTAGGTTGAAAATCCCAAAATGGACAGCCTAGGCAAAAATTAGAGCTCACACAAGAATAGAAGCCCGCTAGATTGAAAACCTGAAAAGGAGGTCTAGGCAGAAACCAGGGTGTGCATTAAAAAAAAAAAAAGACCTTGTCTCGCGCGACACTACCCCTCTGTCTGAAAACGAATTTTTGTCCAATTTCTCTCAAAAATGAACTACATCGACCTGAGCCTCTTATTTAATGGATGTAAAAGAGGAACATAGGCAGCCTTCGGGTTCGGTCTAACCAAATAATAAAATCAAATCTTGTCCTTGTATTAATTGGATGCATTTGTTGATAACAAAAGGAAAATTCTAACGACAACGACAAATTTGCTAAGCTAAGAATCTTGAAAAAAAATACTAATAATTAATTTATTTGATCTATCAAAGCAATCTCTTGGTAATCTCTAGGATCTAGCCTTTCATTAACTTTGTAGGCCGGCGGACATGATCACTACCATCATCTCGATCTCTTTTGCGATTCGGGCCCTTCAAGGAAGAACATCCATCAAGGCGAGTGAAAACAGATTTTGAAAGCCTCTTAAAGACATTGGGCCTATCCAAGGCTTTCATCTTTCCAGGAAGACCGTTACCTCTTCTTTCATACCAATCCCCATCAAGGAAATCTTGGGTTAGATCAGTTCTTACATTAGCAGGATCCGATTGAGCCTCGCTCCTTCTCAAAACACTACTCTCCACAAAAGAGTTTCCTAACAATGGATGCCATATCTCATCAATCTTTTCCGCATTTGGATGACCACTATGGAAGAACCAATCCAAGTACTTATCCGATAAGAAGACACTTGCATCAAAGCTTTGAAGGTTCATCCAACGATCTCGACTAGTCCCTTCCCCCCAAGATTGAGCTAGCACCCTTGCAAACTATGGACCAATATAGGATACTTCCCGAGAGGCTCCTTCAGAAATAAAAGTCTCCTGTTGCTGATCGAATTGACGGAGCACCTGCTTGGGAAAATAGAAAAAGGAATCTCGCAAACCCGAAAGCACAACTCTATTAAAACCCCTGGTATTAGCAACATACTTGTAAAACCTCCAAAATGGTGGACACCAAATAATATCTGTGGTAGTGGCCTTTGCAATCAATTGAGCCAACTCATCTTCTGAAAGATCCCTGATCAAAAGCTTCCTCATATGATACATAAAAGGGGAATACTCCAACGGAGGGGCCACCAATTTGAGATGTTCTCTAAGTCAAATAGTCAACAAGAGAGGACTCCCTTGAGTCATAGCACCGGTCCTATGCAGCTCATCAAGACCATGAAGGGTCTTGCCCATTACTAAAGGAAGGATGTTCCTAGAACGTCTCCTAGCTTGCAAGACAATTTCCACCAATTGGGAGTCAACCAAGCCACCCCTGCATATGAACAATACATCTCCCAAAAGAGAAAGGGCCAAGAAGTTCCGTTTATAAACATGGAAAGCCTCATCATCCAAATCTCCACCAAAGCGTTCGGGAAAAGAAGAACAATCCACCAATCGGAGGTGAACCAACTCATAACAAATATCAAGGAGGATTCCCAATAATTTGTTTAAAGCCTCCGAATGATTTTTATCATACTTAGGAATCGCAATCTCACCGGTCAAAGGCATGTCCAAAATAGTGGCAAATTCCTCTATGGTAGGTATTGTTGTGGGTAAATTCAGGATCGCTACATCTTGAAAAGTTGCCAGCATGTCATCATCTTCGAAACCGTGGTCAAGGTAAAACTCACTTAGATAATTAAATCATTATTTAATTATTTTTATTGTATCTTTAATTAGAGGTAAATAGAACGTGGAAAAAACCTATTTCGTGGACTCACTTCAACGGTTGAAAGACCAAGTCAAGACCAAGATAACAAAGCCGAGATTTTAGGAAAGTTTGTTAGGGTTTTGTTATCTTCAGTTATCTTTTTTTATTTAAAGGACTAAATGGCCGGAACACTGACACACACAGTTCACGCATACATTTTTGTAATCCGCCATAGCTCCAATATTTGTAACTCATCAAAAGATCAATACTACCGTTTGGGACGAAGGTGACCATAAACACCTTCCGAGGTTTTGTGCTGGCGAGATAGTTGTCTCAAGGGCTTTCCTCGTTACATGATCGAGTCATCTTATATTCATTGTTACACCGATTATACTCCATTGCACCTTCCTCAAACTTGTTTCGATTTATATTACATTTGATTATTTTTTACCAAAACAATTTGGCGCCCACCGAGGGGCCCTTGGTTTTTTAATCGGTTTTAAATCCTTACATTTCTACCATGTCTACTCAACCTATGACTTTCGCCGCTAGCAAAACCATTTCTATCCCTAGCAGCGTGAATCCCCAAACCAGTAGCAGGCCAGCAACCGGAGGCCAAGATTCATTGCCTCCTCCTCCGCCTATGAATTCTGGCAAGAAGCAGATGTCTCCATCTCCTGATCCCGAGATCAAGAGTATGCTTATTCAGATGAAGAATCAGCTTGATCGCCAACAGAATAGCACCTCCTTGATAGCTGAAAGCTTGATAAAGGTGCAAAAGGAACAAGAGTTGCTCTCCAAAATAATGGATGTTATCTCCCCTTACCGTCCTAGAGTCCTTGACTTCAACATTGGGGACAGCTCTCATACCTTCAATGAATTCCTTCCAATGGCTTCATCTGTAAGGATGTCGTCATCACCAACCCTGACGTCTTCTCCTCCGCTGACGACTTCTGTGGCGATGTCGACACCCTTAGCCACCAGTGCCTACAGGATGACTTTTCCAGAAGGACCCATCTTCACTAATAGCACCATCATGACGTCCTCTGCAGATAATGCTAATCCTTCTGTTAATTTCAATACTAGTTCTGCTTTGGATAATACTACTCGTGCTACTAACCCTTTTGCAGGTACCTACATTGCAAATCAGCTTCAGGAGTTGAGGGACATGATCATGAATGTGCCAGGCGTTACCCCGCCTATCCAGCAGGTCTCCCCAACATGTTACAATCAGTCTCGCTTTACTCCAACAATTGCGCATGTCGACATCCCGAAAGGATTTAGCGTTCCAGCCATGAAGTTGTATGATGGGAGCTCGGATCCTGAGGAGCATGTTGCCCATTACCAAGAAAAGATGGAGATCGTTCGCATCCCACTCCAGTTTCGTGAGGCTTGTTTGTGTTGAGGGTTCAGTTCGACGTTGGTGGGACCAGCATTGAAATGGCTGATTCGTCAACCTCCTGGTTCTATTGGGTCGTTTGCTCAGCTTGTCAATCTGTTCAACAATCAATTCTCTTGCAGCCGACAGTTTGAGAAGCTCACTAGTGATCTTTACCGCATCACCCAGCAGCCCGCCGAAGCCTTAAAGGACTATGTTAATAGGTTTAATAAAGAAGTCCTGGAGATCCCAAACCTGGATATGGCGACAGCTGCAGAAGACTTCAAAATGGGCTTGAAGAAAGATTCCCCTTACTATGAAGAATTGGTGATGAACCCATGCAAGAGGATGGAGGATATCCGAAACCGGGCTTTAAGGTTCATCAGCCTAGAAGAGGACAAGGTGCAGCATTCCAAGCATCCTGACAAGGCCTCGTCATATGACCATCCTGACAGAAAGATAGAGTCGTCTCACCAAAGGCAGAGCAGATCCAGACCTTACCACATAAATGACCATAACAAAGTCAATTGTGTGGAAGATGATGGAGACGATGATGATTTTGAATCTCCTAAAATTTCTGATTATTGTTTCTCTGTTTATGTTTCAGGTATCCTGTGTGCAATGAGCAATCTTGGAGATAAAGCAAGGTGGCCTCGAAAGGGTGACAAGCCATCCGGTTAGAAGGATAAATCCAAGTGGTGTGCCTACCACGAGGATTTTGGACATCTTACCGAAGATTGCATCGCCTTGAGGAAAGAGATTAGTTACATGTTATCTAAGGGACATCTTAAAGAACTCCTTGGAAACCGCAAGACCAAGACGGAGAACAAAGAGCCCGTTGCAACCAGACCACCATCTCCTCCACCGGTAACAAAAGTAGTTAATGTTATTAGTGGTGGTTCTGATATTTGTGGTACTTCTTATTCTGCAGCTAAAAGATTCGCCAAGCAAGCTAAGGATGAGAAGCCCGAGAGAATCTCAAAGATGTCGCAGCTCACATCCCAAGATGTCATCTTCTTCGAAGAAAGCGACAGGGACAATGTTATGGATCCTCATCATAACGCCTTGGTCATTGCACTCCAGATCGCCAATTGCAAAGTCAGACGTATCCTAGTAGATGGAGGCAGTTCTGTAAATCTCATTATGCTAGATGCCTTGAAAGAAATGAAGATCCCTGAAGAAAGCATTGTAAAGAGAACCTCGGTGCTCGTGGGCTTCAGTGGAGAAACCAAAAGCACAGTGGGAGAAATCACACTTCCAGTTTATGTCGAAGGTATCAACTCTATGGAGAGATTCTGTGTGATTGACAGTGCCACATGTTACAATGTAATCTTGGAAGACCCTGGATCCATGGAATGAAAGCAGTACCATCCACTTATCATCAATGTGTGAAGATGCCAACACCCTGGGGAGTTGTTAAGGTTTACAGTGATCAACAGTCAGCTAAAGAATGCTACATGACATCCATGAAGGCGTCGACATCTCCCAAGATCGCATAGCAATTACAGAGAAAGGCCCGTGAGGTTCTGGAGGCAAAGGAGCATGACGTGAAAGGGATATTTTTAGACCCCTCGAACCCAGATCTCAAGGTGCTACTTAGTCAAGATGTTACAGCAGAGATCGAGGAAGATCTTGTCAGTCTCCTGAAAAGCAGGATCAAAAGCTTCGCCTGGAAGCATGAAGACATGACAAGCATCAGCAAAGACGTCATCACCCATAAACTCAACATTGACCCATCCTTCAAACCAATCCACCAAAAGAGACAGAAGTTCGCACAAGAAAGGAATCTAATCATTCAGGAAGAAGTAGACAGATTGCTCAAAGCTAAGATGATCAGAGAAATCGAATGCCCGAGATGGTTAGCAAATGTGGTGGTGGTAGAGAAGAAGAACGGCAAGTGGAGAGTTTGTGTCGACCTCACAGACTTAAACAAAGCCTGTCCCAAAGATCCTTTCCCCTTGCCACACATTGATACTTTGGTCGATGCTACTTCTGGACATGAAGTGTTGACTTTCTTGGATGCATCTTCAGGATTCCAGCAAATCCAGATGGAGCCATCCGACCAAGAGGACACCGCCTTCATTACTCCCACAGGTATTTATTATTATATTACAATGCCTTTTGGACTGAGAAATGCAGGTGCTACATACCAGAGGCTGGTCAATATGATGTTCAAAGATCAGATCGGGGACACCATGGAAGTGTACATCGACGATATGGTGATAAAGTCGAAGAAAGCTGAAGATCATGTTCGAGATCTTACTCAAGCATTTGACATCCTGGACAAATTCAACATGAAGTTAAACCCAGTGAAGTGCAATTTTGGCATGAAGTCCGGCAAATTCTTGGGCTACATGGTGACGCAAAGAGGGATAGAGGCAAGCCCGGAGCAAATAAAAGCCATCATCAACCTGGCGTCGCCTAAATCCGTCAAAGATGTTCAAAGATTGACGGGGAAAGTGGCAGCATTGAATCGATTCATCTCAAAATCCTCAGACAGATGCAAGCCATTCTATGACATCTTAAAGAAAAATTCTAGATTTGAGTGGACTGAAAAGCATGAACAAGCCTTTCAAGATTTAAAGTTGTACCTATCAACACCTCCCCTACTCTCGAAGCCTCAAGAAGGTGAGCCATTATGCATTTACTTAGCTGTCTCCGAAACTGCAGTCAGTGCCGTCCTAGTCCGTGATCAAGATGGCGTCCAACAACCGATATATTATGTAAGTAAAACACTGCTCGATGCGGAAACCAGGTATTCACACCTTGAAAAATTAATCTTAGCTTTAATTACTGCTTCAATTAAGTTAAGACATTATTTTGAAACTCATATCATTGTCATTCGTACTAACTATCCAATAAAAAGTCTAATGAGAAAACCAGAAATGTCAGGAAGGATGGCCAAGTGGTCTGTTCAACTAAGCACTTATGACATCAAGTGTAAGCCTAGAACAGTAATAAAATCCCAAGCACTTGCAGACTTTGTGGCAGACTTTAGTCCAAGCATGCAACCGGAAGTAGAACTAGAAGTCCAACAGCTCCAAGATGGGGACATCCTGCAAAAGTGGACTCTATTCACAGATGGTACTTCTAATATGAGAGGCACGGGGCTAGGTGTTGTCCTAAAGTCACCACAAGGGGACATCATACCCCAGGCCATTAGTTGTGATTTTAAAGCTACCAATACTTAGTTGATGCTGAAGCAGGTAAAGGTTCATATTAGCTGTCAACTCTAGATGGAGCAAGGATTCCCCGAAGCTGGAATGCCATTCACCTTAAGTCCTATTTTATGTAAGTTTCAATAATTACATTCCAATGCAAATAAAACCAAGGTACGATCTTTACCGTTTTATTTTCAATAAAAGTACTTGTTTCAATTTTGTTTATTTTTTTGAAAGATTACTGACTTAAGCATCGGAGAGGTGTTAGCTAAGCTAACGCCCACCCCTAACATGTTTCTGTTTTGCAAGGAAACAAGAAGCATTTGAATAAACTCCATAACAAGTAAAGATGTTGACATCCTTCCAAGAAGCTAACATCTTAAATCAGGTACGACCGTTTTCTTACTTTTTGTTTAAAGTAAAATTTTTTTGTGAAGTTCTAGCACTTTTCTACTTCCTTTTATCAAATAAAATGTGACATCAGAATAGATGTCGAAATCTCTCATTATCTTATTATTTTGCAAGAGGTCGCCAATTCAATTCAATTCTCGTGAAAACAACCGTTTTGAGACTGGCCATCTCACCTCCGTTAAAGGTACTTAATCCCTTCAAAGGTTTAAAGAAATTACTTTCTTTCGTCTCATTAAGGTTTAAACACTTCGCCTAGAGCGCACGATGTCAACCTTGATTGAGGTGTGTGATGGGCCCGTATGTTTAATATGTATGAATTACCCATCTCCACTCAGTCAATATGTTTTGACCCTAAGAATTTATCAATATGGTTGTGGCATATTCATGCCACCTAAGAACAAAAGATTATTGACATATACATGTCAATCAAAGTGATTGCAAGGATTTATACATCCACTCGCAAGTTGTCAATATCTCCGAAAAGGTTAGCATGTCAACCTTCTATTTTCATTTTTCAAAAACCATGAGCAAAAGTTTTTTTTCCCAAAACCCAAGAAAAACAAAGTTTCTTACCCTACGAAAAGTGTTGAACCAACCCAACACTTGAAAAATAAAAAGCAAATTGTCTTGGCCCTTATGGACCGATTACAAACCCAAAATATTTAAATATTGTCTTCGGGACACAGCCCATTTTCAAACCAAAAGTTTTTAAAACCTAAAGAACCATTTTTTTATTTTCTTCACGGGGTGGCTACTGCCACAGATGTTGTCGCTACTCCTTCCTCTAGGATGTCACTATCCTTCACACCAGAGGATCCTTCTCCTGCTTCCTCTCCTGTACCATCCAAAGCCTTCAAAAGCAAACGTTGCTGCTCGACGTCCCATCTTGTATGTTTCCCCTCCTGAAACTCCACCATCATTTGGATTTTAATTTCAATCATACTCTTGGCAGCTGAGGCCATCATATTCTTCCTCACATCCTCAATTTCCTGCAATTGAGTGTCTTGAATGGAAGACATGCCCTTCATCAAACTCTCAACCTCGTTCTGTAGATCCTCTACTCTCTTAGTTAAAACATCCTTCTGTTTCTTCGCCTGTAACGCCTCCAAAACTAGCTTCATGTTCCTTTCTTCGAGACCATTCATTTTTATCTCAGCCGCATCAACACCCTGCAAAAAACAAGTTTGATGATTAAAGTCTGGGGTGTATTGAATATTTAAAGAAATCCCTTTGAAACCCTACTTTCGAAAATCAAAAACTTACCATTGATGCCCTAGTAAGTGCCTCCTTAATGTCTGCCAAGCCCGTTTCATCAACATTTATGATTTCCTTAGAGCTTCCCATCCTTTTCTTCACTCTTGCCCCAACCGAAGGTGCCTCCATCTCCTTTTTTGGCATCACTAGTTGTTGGCTAGCGTGAGTTTGTCCCACAAAATCTTGTAGGTCTTTCAAGGAAAATGCAGCTGTGGATTTTGAAACTGTCAGAAACAGAGTACAAGCTATGAGATGGAGGCAGAATCAAAATGCAAAAAGAAAAAATTCTTGGGATAAGTAGGATCTTACCAGTAAACATCTCGGTAGATGGTGGTATCTCTTGTTCCTCAGAAACGGCTCTTGCTTCAAACGGCTTGAAGGATCGCTCCTCCTCTGAAAACTCCAACAATTTCTTCACCTTATCTATGGTCTCGGTAGAAGGTGGGAAAAGTTTTGCCCAATCAATAGCTGCAAAGACAAACAGAGAAATTACAAATTCAAGTAAGTGCGGGAAATAAAGAAAATAGAAGTTTTAAGAAGGATACCTTCCCTATTCCATCCCGTTGCCAAGAAGTCTCCTTCCTCCAAAGAATCCTTCTCAACAAAGAAATATCTCGACTTCCAACCCCTATCATTTACCGTCACTCTCAAAAATAGTGGTTTCATTCCAGACCTGGTTTTAAAAAGATACCTCGTAGAGCCAAAGGTTTGGAGCTCATATACGAAGGCTATTTCTCTCAAACCTATGTCTAACCCAAACTCCTGATTCACCCTCAGGACACAAGAGAAAATCCTCCAAACCATGGGCATTAATTGGACGAAAGCCAAATTCGTTTTTCTAAAAAACTCAGTTATCAACGAAGGGAAGGGATATGAAAAACCTAGGGCAAAGGGGTATTCGTAAAAAAAAATCCACTAAGGAGACACAAAATCAGCCTTAATGAACACATCGAAAGGCCTGAAGATGGCAGAATCTGGGAAGCATCTTCGATCCTTAACGGATTCGATGTGCTCATTGTTGAAAATACAAACCTCTTCATCAGGTTTCGCTAGCAAGCCCTCGCAAGAGAAATCCCCATCCTCGCTCAAGGTCAAAGGATTTCTTGGAGCCTTGACTTATCTTGGCTTAACCATATCTTCATAAAAAAAGGGAAAGAGAGAGGGAAAAGTTTTACCTTGGAAGATTTCACCGCCGTGAAGCAGGGTAGAAGATGGAAGAAACGTTGAGAAAGTGAGGAGGAAAGCGAAAGGAAGCTTAGTTAAAAATCCTAGATCCTCGTTATTTACGCTAATTAAGACGGATTAAAACTCCTCAACTGCCACGTCTCCTCAAGTTAATTAAACCGCCAAAGCTTCTGGAAGGTAGTAGAAAAACCGCCTATTTAAATTCATTAAAAGACAGTTTTTGGGGACAATTGTTGTGGGTAAATTCAGGATCGCTACATCTTGAAAAGTTACCAGCATGTCATCATCTTCGAAACCGTGGTCAAGGTAAAACTCACTTAAATAATTAAATCATTATTTAATTATTTTTATTGTATCTTTAATTACAGGTAAATAGAACGTGGAAAAAACCTATTTTGTGGACTCACTTCAACGGTTGAAAGACCAAGTCAAGACCAAGATAATAAGGCCAAGATTTTAGGAAAGTTTGTTAGGGTTTTGTTATCTTCAGTTATCTTTTTCTATTTAAAGGACTAAATGGCCGGAACACTGACACACACAGTTCACGCATACATTCTTGTAATCCGCCATAGCTCCAATATTTGTAACTCATCAAAAGATCAATACTACCGTTTGGGACGAAGGTGACCATAAACACCTTCCGAGGTTTTGTGCCGGCGAGATAGTTGTCTCAAGGGCTTTCCTCGTTACATGATCGAGTCATCTTATATTCATTGTTACACCGATTATACTCCATTGCACCTTCCTCAAACTTGTTTCGATTTATATTAAATTTGATTGTTTTTTACCAAAACACTATGTAAGTAAATCTCTTCTAGATGCGGAAACCAGGTACTCCCATCTAGAAAAACTCATCCTTGCTTTAATTACTACTTCCACTAAACTGCGTCATTATTTTGAAACACATCACATTATTGTGAAAACTAACTATCCTATTAGGACCGTTATGAGAACACCTGAAATGTCAGGAAGAATGGCCAGATGGTCAGTAAAGCTCTGTACGTACGAAATTTCTTACGAACCAAGGAGTGCAATCAAGTCGCAAGCTCTAGCAGATTTTGTAGCTGATTTCAGCTCCACTCTACAACCTGAAGTAGAGCAAGAAGTACAACATCTCAAAGGAAACAACACCCATAGATATTGGACTCTATTCACGGATGGGGCATCCAATTCTAGAGGTTCAGGTTTGGGTATACTATTAAAATCACCTCAAGGTGAGTTAATCCCTCAAGCTGTTTCTTGTGAATTCAAGGCGACTAATAACGAAGATGAGTATGAAGCTCTAATTATGGGTTTATCTACCGCTCTGAGTATAAGTGTTACTCATATCTATGTCAAATATCCAGCCATTGACCAACCTGAGGAGTGTACAACTGTAGACCAATCAGACGTACTTGTTCCAAGCCATGATACAGATCCAACCTGGATCCAACCGATTGTTAAGTACTTGCAAGACGGATCGATTCCTCAAGATGTCAAGAATCACAGATCATTCAGGATGAAAGTATCCAGGTTCGTTTTAATTGATAATGTCTTGTTCAAAAAATCTGCAACAGGTTTTTACATGAGGTGCTTAGGGCTAGAAGAAGTTAAGGACGTATTGAGAGATCTACATGCGGGTGAATGTGGAAACCATTCTGGGGCAAGTCATTATCCTCTAAAGCACTCAAGACGGGATATTACTGGCCAATAATGAGACAAGATGTAATGGAGTATGCCTTGAAATGTGATGCATGCCAGAGACTTAGCAACATCATACATCAGCCTGCAGAACCTCTGCATCCTCTACTTTTGACTTGGCCATTCATGCAGTGGGGTATGGATATAGTTGGCAAATTACCAAAAGCTCCAGGAGGGAGAGTCTTTATGTTAGCTATGATAGATTACTTTTCTAAATGGATAGAAGCAGAAGCTTACGTACAAGTGAGAGACAAAGAAGTCATTTCCTTCTTGAAGAAAAACATCTTGAGTAGGTTTGGTATACCCTCAGAAATCATTTGCGACAATGGTTCCCAATTCATCAGCAAAAAGACTAGAGACTTCTGTTCAAGATGGGTAATCAAGTTAATAACTTCTACGCCTGTACACCCTCAAGCCAATGGTCAAGCTGAATCAAGTAACAAGTTGATCATCAACAACCTGAAGAAGCGTCTAAACCAGAAGAAGGGAAGATGGGTTGATGAGCTACCACTCGTGTTATGGGCTGACAGGACAACATCTAAGAATGCTACTGGGCAAATGCCTTACTCATTGGTGTTTGGTGACGAAGTTGTTGTTTTGGTAGAAAAAACAATAAAGTAGAATCTTAACTAAGTTTAGTGTGTGGATTGAATAATAAGGAGGGAACTGTGGAATTCGATTATATGGAACAAAAGAATGAATAAGAGAAAATGACAACACGATTTGTTAACGAGGAAAACCTTGGAGGTGATAACCTCTTTGGAAAAAACCCCGGGAGTTAGGTCTCCAACCTTAAAGGTTTCACTATAATAATCACGGTTACAACTTTGGAAGATAATGGAGAGGATTACAAGAGCTTGTGTGTAGAGTGTGTGCGTATGAGCGTGAATGTGTTTTTCCTTCTCCATTTCCCCTTAAATACAAGTAGATATGAAAGAGTCAATTATGGTTCCTATAATCTCGGCATTTTGGTTTATCACTTCAACCTCCGTTAGACCAAGTCGCCCTAGCCGTTTGAAAGTCTGTTGAACGTGCTTGAAGATTGTTCCGCATTTCTCTCTTAATTACTGAAAGATAAGAATAAAAATATTAGGAGATATTGAACAAGTAAATATTAAAACAATACTTACAGTGTAATGACATCTCGATATGCAGGATCAATTGAAGATGTTGCCATGTTGAAAAATGCCCACAACAGTTTGTCCCCAAAAACATTTGACTATGTTGGCAACTGAAGAGGCAAAATGTTTTTCTCTTTTGTATTAATGGTCCAACTGTCGCTCTGTTTGATGGGACGTTTTTGGAAGACGTGGCGTTGAAATGGACGGTTGGGGAGAAGCGTTTGGAAAAGTAACTTTTTTTGAAAAAAGAATCCTTTTTCTTTTTAATAACTGCTTGGATAAATAAACTTCTCCAAGCTTCTCTTTCACCCCTGTTACGGCGCCGTTCATCTTTCAAGGTAACATTTCTCCACTTTTCATCTTCCTCCATTGTTTATTTTTTTTCTTTTCTTTGTCAATCATGGGTAGGACCAGGTGGTCCTCGACCAAATCTAAGAATGTCCCAACCCCACAAAGCTCCAAAGAAATTAGTCTCGATGATTTCGTTTGCGAAAACCTTCTTGCAAAACCAGACGAAGAGACCTGCTTGTTCAGTGATTCCCAAATAGAGTCCATTAAACGACAATGCTACTTCCCAAATGGTACAATTTTTCATCCTTTTTCCGTAAAGCTTAGGTCTGATTATGTTTCTCGCAAATGGATCTGTTTCTTCGAGTATCCCTTTCTTCTAGGGTTTAGCTACCCTTTTCCTTTATTGGTTTCTGAGTTCTTCCAAAAGACCCAACTCGCTTATGCTCAATTGATGCCGATGGCTTGGCGAGTCTTTGCCTTTGTCATTAAAGTGAACCGAGAGAACGGATTAAACCTAGGGCTCCATGAAATTGCATATTCGTACGATCTTCAACTCTTTGGTTCCAAAAGATATCTTTTTAGGAAGAGGTCAGGTAGGAGTTCCCTAATGAGCACCACATCATCTAGTGATAGGGGATGGAAAAATAGATTTTTCTTTGTTGATAGGGCATCTATTGGAGAAGGAAATGGGATTTCAAGCGAGTGGAACAAGGGAGGTACTTAAATTCTCACTTTTGTGACTTCCTTTTCTTGAGACAAACTGAATTGTAATTGTTCTTGCTTTTATGCAGATATTGACTGGGGAGAACTGTTCCCGCCTGTTGAAGACACTCTAACCAAGGTTGAAGAATTTTTCAGGCTTTCTCCAGACAAAAGGTCTCCTAAGGGCTTATTGGAGGCATCTTTGACTGTCCCGGAAGAACTAAAGGCCTCCACCTCCGTTATTATGTCCACAGGTAAGTGTGTTATCCTCTCAGTTTAGTTTGTCAAACTGATGCACTATACTTATTGACAGTCCTTCATATGTCAATGTAGTTTCCAAACCAGTCATCTCAGGATCGGACTTTGACCTCGATGAAATTGAAGCCATGTTTACAGGCTCTACTGTGAAGATAGAGATGAAGCCTCCGCCCGCCCCTAAGAAGACCCCAACTTTGGATGATAGTGCAGGTATTGGTTCCAGAGTAAAGAAGCGAAAGGCTAGTCAAGAGGAGGTAGTCGAAGTTGAAGATTCCTTTGATGGAATGCCAGTAGGAGATTTTAAGAAAAAATGCATGAGCTTTGCGACTGGGGTAAGATACTATTAATTGGATATTTACTAACGCAAAAGTTTTTATAAACATCTATTGATGTTGAGTTATTATTTCTCAGACTGTAGGGTATGTGGAGGAGTTGGTGAAAGAAATTGAAATGCTAAAGAAGAAGTCCAAAGCTGACATCGCTTTGGTTAGGAAGGAGAAGATAGCGTTTATAAAACAAGGTGAAGGTACATGAGAAGACCCTGGAGCAACAAAGCAAGTCGTTGGGAGAGCAAGAATAAACAGTGAAGGACTTACTGAATAGTTTGGCTAAGAGTGAGGAGGATCATCAGAAAGAGATCACAGACGTGAAGAGTTCCTGCAAACTGGCTGCGGCAAAAACTGTTTCTCAATGCAAGATAAAAATGATGAAGGAGTATCAAGAAGGGAAGGCTGACACTTGGGATATCAACAGGGAGTGTGCCTATTTGTTTAAGTTGACCGGTGAAGTGATGGATGAGGGCGAGGTGTCGTCAAGCCCGTATGAAGCGGTCGTTAAGGATGCACCAGTAGATGGAGAAGTTAACCCAAATGCAACACCTGCGGCAGAAGCCACCTAAAAAAGAAGGTAAAACAACTTTGTTCTTGGTATTTTGATGATGTTACTGGGGTGGAATCCCTTAAAACAATTTTTATTTTCGTTTGGTTATGTAATGGGTCCATAAGGACCAAAGACAATTTCCTTTATGTGTTGGTTTGGTCCAACATTTGTGCACGTTTACTGTTGGTAGTTCGGATACTTTATGGTTTCTTTAGTTTAGTTATGGTTTAATAGTTTTCAAGCACGTCAAGGCTTGTTTCTTTTGGATAATTTTTTGTATGTTATGATCATAAGGTGACATGATAGTATGTCAAAATGATAGGTACTTAGGATGACATGTATATGTCATAAATCGTAGATACTTAGATGACACGTATATGCCATAAACCGTAGATACTTAGATGACACGAATGTGCCATAACCATAAGAATAATACTTAAGATCAATCATCTAACTGAGTGGGAATGGGTAAGCTATATGAGTTTACCCATATAGGCCCACCCCACACCTCAATTAGTGAGATAACTTGCGCTCCAGGCGAAGGTGTGGTAACCTAACTTCTTAAGAAAGAGGTAATTAACTCTTTAAACCTTAGAAGGGATTGTGTACCTTTACTTGAGAAGAGATGGCCAGTCTCTAACGGAGGAGAAATCGTTGTTCTTTGCGTGCATTCGATATGCCCCCATGTAAATGTGTCAATACCTCATAAGATAGAAACACGTTAAAAACGGACGCCAACTAAAGTTGACGTCTCTCCACAAAGTGTATTAGCGACATCTTAACTTGTAAATAATAAAAAAGATGCATAGGAGAAAAGAAAGGTTGTAAAGAGTTGAAAGACGATTCATACCTGGAAAGATGAGTTCATGGGAAATCATACTTAAATGTAATACCTTTTGAGATGAATGGCGTTCCAACTTCGCGGTATCATTTGGCCATCCAAGGTTGCAAGGCGATATGCTCCTTTTCCGGCTTGTGCATCTATTAAGTAGGGTCCCTCCCATTTTGGGGCGAGCTTGCCTGCATTGGGCTCCTTGGTATTTTGGAATGCCTTTCGTAGGACTAAGTCTCCTACTTGAAACCTTCTAACCCTTACGTTTTTATTGTAAGATCGGGCTACCCTTTGCTGATACGCTGCCATGCGAACTTTGGCCATGTCCCTTAGCTCGTCCACAGTATCTCGTGTCATGTATCAAGATGTCTTTATTATGTTCGGATGTCAAGGCTGTATCTTGCCGTTGGTACAAGGACTTCTGCTGGAATAACAGATTCAGTTCCGAATACAAGTGAGTAGGGGGTTTGACCAGTAGCATTCTTAGATGTCGTCCTGTCAGCCCATAGGACCATTGGTAACTCTTCTGCCCAACGTCCTTTCTTCTGGTTTAGTCTCTTTTTTAAGTTACTGATTATTATTTTGTTGCTAGACTCTGCCTGTCCATTGGCTTGAGGGTGAACAGGCGAAGATGTCACCATCTTAACACCCCAAGATGTCAGGAAATCTTGGGTCCTCTTGCTGATGAATTGAGAGCCGTTGTCACAAATTATCTCCGATGGAATTCCGAATCGGCTGAATATGTTCCTTTTGATAAAAGATATCACTTCTTTGTCACGAACTTGCACATATGCCTCAGCCTCTACCCATTTAGAAAAGTAGTCTCGTCATGGCCAAAAGAAATACTCGTCCCCCTGGTGCTATGGGAAGTTTTCCTACTATGTCCATTCCCCAAACCATAAAAGGCCATGGTGACAGGATAGGATGTAGCAAGTCACCGGGCCGGTGTAGGATGTCCCCATGCCGTTGACAGGAATCACATTTCTTTGCGTAGTCAACGGCATCTTTTCTCATTGTAGGCCAGAAATAGCCCATTCTAAGAGCTTTAGTATGTAAACTTCTGCCCCGGTATGATTTCCACAATCTCCTTCGTGCAGCTCCTTGAGAACTCCGATGGGCTCTATCCGCCTCTAGACATCTTAAGTAGTGACTGCAGATTTTCTAAACAAGAGATTATCAATAAGTACATATTTAGATACTCTTACCCCGAAGGCTCTTGCATTTTTCTCCTCGATCGGGATCGTATCATCTAAGAGATATTTGATAATAGGAGCTGTCCAAGAGGTTGCAGGAGAGGCAAGTATGTCGGCATCCAGGCGAACATCTCAAGATGGTCAATTGCTGGAATGTCAACATGTATGATTGGGATACCGGTTTGTGAGAAGCTTTTGAAGGCCGAACCCAAGTTTGCCAGAGCACCGCTTGAGAATTTTCTTCCCGTGGGATTTGTTCCAAGGAAAATGTTTTGAATTTGGCCGAAATAATTTTTACAATTTCCAAATATGTTGTCATCTTAGCATTTTTCGCGACGTAGGACCCGTTGCATCGATTAACAATTAGTAATGAATCCATGAACACCGGATATGCTTGACATCTAAGTCTTGGGCTGCAGCTTAAGCCTGCAATTAGAGCCTCATACTACGCTTCATTGTTGGTAGCCTTGAAACCGCAATCGATAGATTGTGGTATTATGTCCCCTTGTGGCGATTTTAGTACAACTCCAAGACCTGTACCTCTCATATTAGAAGCACCGTCCGTGTAGAGTCCAAATTTTTAGGATGTCATCATCTTGAAGTTGTTGTACTTCCAATTCCACCTCTTGTTGTAGCGTTGGATCGAAATCGCCCACAAAATCAGCCAGGGCTTGGGATTTTATTGCGCTTAGGCTCGTACTTGATGTCGTATGTGCTTAATTGTACAGACCATTTCGCCATTCGTCCTGACATCTCTGGTTTTCTCATGACATTCTTAATAGGATAGTTAGTGCGTACAATAATAGTATGTGTTTCAAAATAGTGCCTTAACTTAATAGAAGCAGTTATCAAAGCTAAAATTAATTTTTGTAAATGAGAATACCGGGTCTCAAAGCATCTAAGAGTGTCTTACTTATATAGTAGATGGGTTGCGATTACCATCTCGTTCGTCACCAAGATCGCGCTTACAGCCGCCTTCGGACATTGCTAGGTAGATGTAAAGATGTTCTTCCATGCGAGGTTTGGCCAATAAGGGAGGTGTCGACAGGTAAGTTTTGAGCTCCCGAAAAGCTTCTTCATGTTGTTCCTCCCATTGGACCTACTTGTTCTTTCTTAAGATGTCGTCGAAAGGTTTGCATCGATCTGAGGATTTGGAAATTAATCTAGTGAGTGCGGCAATTTTTCCTGTCAATCTTTGGACGTCCTTGACAGATTGAGGTGATGACAGGTCGAGAATAGCGCGTATTTGTTCTGGGCCGGCTTCAATGCCTCTTTAGTAACCATATAACCCAGAAACTTGCCGGCCTTCATTCCGAAGTTGCATTTAGCTGGATTAAGTTTCATGTTGAAACAATCCAAGATGTCAAAATCTTGAGAGAGGTTGCTTATGTGATCCTCGGCCTTCTTGGATTTTACTACCATGTCGTCGATGTATACCTCCATTGTGTCCCCAATCTGATCCTTAAACATCTTGTTGACGAGCCTTTGATACGTTGCACTTGCATTTTTTAGTCCAAAAGGCATGGCAATATAACAATAAATACCTGTGGGGGTTATGAAGGCAGTGTCCTCTTGGTCAGATGGTTCCATCTGAATTTGTTGAAATCCTGAGGACGCGTCCATGAAAGTGAGGAGTTCGTGACCTGAAGTAGCATCAACTAATGAATCTATGTGCGGCAAAGGGAAAGGATCTTTTGGGCAGGCTTTATTTAAGTCGGTGAAGTCGACGCAAACTCGCCATTTCCCATTTCTCTTCTCTACCACAACCACATTCGCCAACCATCTTGGATAATCGACCTCCCGTATCATGTTGGCTTTGAGTAAGCGCTCTACCTCCTCCTTGATGATCTGATTTCTGGTTTCTGCAAACTTTCTACGTTTCTGGTGCACTGGTTTAAAGCTAGGATCTATGTTAAGTTTGTGAGTGATGACATCTTTGCTAATGCCTGTCATGTCATCATGTTTCCAAGCGAAACTCTTTATTCTGCTTCTTAATAGGTTCACAAGTTTCTCTTCTATATCTGACGGGATGTCAGTGCCAATAAGTACTCTGATGTCCGGGTTGGAAGGATCTAACAATACTTCTTTCACATCATCCTCCCTAGCTTCCAGGACTTCGCGTACTTTCCTCGATAATTGCTATGCTTGTTTTGGAGATGTAGATGCCTTCATTGAAGTTTTGTAACATTCCTTGGCCACCTGTTGATCACTGTAAATCTTAGCGACACCCCAAGGTGTTGGAAACTTCACACACTGATGGTAAGTGGAGGGTACGGCCTTCATTCCGTGAATCCACGGTCTTCCAAGAATGACATTGTAAGATATTGCGCAATCAATTACGCGTAACCGCTCCATGGTGTTGAGGCCCTTTGAGTATATTGGAAGCTTTATCTCCCCTACCGTTTCTTTGACTTCACCACCGAAGCCTACCAAAGATGAAGACTTTTTGACAATCTCCGATTAGGGATGTTCATTTCCTTAAGGGTACCCAA
Source organism: Adenophora triphylla var. japonica (assembly GCA_022495995.1). Classification (NCBI taxonomy): domain Eukaryota; kingdom Viridiplantae; phylum Streptophyta; class Magnoliopsida; order Asterales; family Campanulaceae; genus Adenophora; species Adenophora triphylla. The sequence continues at coordinate 112,826 of JAFEMH010001731.1, read as the reverse complement.
CATAATAAGATTGACTGAGCTGCCCCCATCTACCGTAATACGTCGTATTGTACGCTTGGCGATCCGCAAGGAAATAACTGCACCGTCATGATGGGGTTCCAGCAAGTTATCACGATCACTTTCATCAAAGGTAATTGGATCCGGGTAAGGTGTCGACATCTTGGGCCGTCTCTCTGGCTTTTCCTCTTTTGACTCCTTAGCGTGTCGTTTGCGGCGTAATAGGATGTTCCACATATTTCGAGCCTCCACCGATGAAGTTGATCACCTTCGTTGATGCCGGGGAGAAACCGGCCTTTCGGCTTCATGAGGAGCTTACGCATTTTCAGCCTTCTTCTTTACGGACCCCAATAACTCCTTAAGATGTCCTTTCGAGAGTAAGTAACTCGATCTCCTTTCTTAACGCGATGCGAGTCTTCGTGACGTGTCCAAAGTCTTCATGGTAAGCGCACCATTTTGATTTGTCACGCCATCCCGTGGTTTTGTCCGTTTTCTTTGGCCATCCGGCTTTGTCTCCTAGGTTGCCCATTGCACAAAGTACACTGAAATGTCAACGTAAAAACAATAATCGAAATGTTAGGCACATTATCACTATCTTCATCCTCACCGTCTACCGAATTAATTTTGCTAGTGTCAATTCTTGGATAAGGATTGGGACGGTTGTTCCTGCGATGGGACGATTCAGTCTTTCCGTCGGGATGGTCATATGTCGACGTCTTGGATGACGACTTCGATCTTCGCAGCTCATCTTCCTCCGGGCCTTATGAACCTTAATGCTCGCTCCCGACTTCTTCTAGCCGCTTACAAGGAGTCATTACCAAATCTTGATAATATTGTGAATCTTTCTTCAACCCCATTTTGAATGCTTACGTGGTCAGTCGACATGTCAAGATTGGGAATTTCTAACACCTCCTTATTGAACCGATGGACATAATCCTTCGAGTCTCATTAGGCCGCCGGGTCACATTGTAGAGATCACTTGTCAACTTTTCAAATTGTCGGCTGCATGAGAATTGGTTATAGAACATGTTGATGAGCCGGGCGTATGAACCAATTGAACCTAGGGGTTGCCTAATCGCCCATTTGAGAGCCGGTCCAGACAAGGTGTATCCAAATCCCCGCATAAGCAGTGCCTCCCGCATCAAGCGGGATATGGATTATGTCCATCTTTTCTTGATAGTGTGCAACATGCTCCTCTGGGTCCATGGTGCCATCGTACAACTTCATAGATGGTATGAAACGCCGGGATGTCGACATTTGCAATTGCCGGGACAAACCGGGATTGATTGTAACAGCTTTGGGTCACTGGTTGAATTGGAGGAGTTACACCTGGTACGCTCATTATCGGCTCTTCCGAGATCCCGCATCTGTTTAGCTAGTGGGTTTCCCGCAAAAGGGTCAGCCATAGGAAGACGATTGAAATTATTATTATTGAAAAGATTATTTAGCAAACCAGAATCGTCCGTAGTAGTCGTGACAGTAGTGTTGTCTATAAATGGAATGAATGGGGTGAATCCTGCGGAAGATGGCGTCAATGGGGTGTCCCCAAGTAAAGATGTTGACATCATTAAAGATGTCAGCGGATGAGTTTGAGGAGGACTGCCCATTGGAATGAATTCACTCTGAAATGTAGATCCTCCGGTGTTGTCAAAGTTGAGAACCCTTGCACGCAGTGGTGATATGTTCTCAAGCCGAGATGCGATGAGTTGTTGGTCTTTCTGCATCTTAATCATGGAATTGGTCAACACCTTCGAATTGTTGTCTTGCTGGTCCCACCTTTGATTCAACTCGGTTAGGATACTCCGGATGTCGGCATCCGCATTGGAAGAGGTTGCCCCCTTTTGTGGAGTCTTCGTAGGTTGAGTTGGCTGAGACCCGGTCTGAGGAGGTGGTGGTAACAAGCTGGTTCTACCTCCTGATGTGGGAACAACGGCGGGACCTTTCCCGGCGGTGGACACATTGGAGGGTGCGGACATAGTGAATTTGGTTAGGAAATGTTTCAAATAATCGATAAACCACGAGGCCCCTCGGTGGGCGCCAAATTGTTTTGGTAGAAAAAACAATAAAGTAGAATCTTAACTAAGTTTAGTGTGTGGATTGAATAATAAGGAGGGAACTGTGGAATTCGATTATATGGAACAAAAGAATGAATAAGAGAAAATGACAACACGATTTGTTAACGAGGAAAACCTTGGAGGTGATAACCTCTTTGGAAAAACCCCGGGAGTTAGGTCTCCAACCTTAAAGGTTTCACTATAATAATCACGGTTACAACTTTGGAAGATAATGGAGAGGATTACAAGAGCTTGTGTGTAGAGTGTGTGCGTATGAGCGTGAATGTGTTTTTCCTTCTCCATTTCCCCTTAAATACAAGTAGATATGAAAGAGTCAATATGGTTCCTATAATCTCGGCATTTTGGTTTATCACTTCAACCTCCGTTAGACCAAGTCGCCCTAGCCGTTTGAAAGTCTGTTGAACGTGCTTGAAGATTGTTCCGCATTTCTCTCTTAATTACTGAAAGATAAGAATAAAAATATTAGGAGATATTGAACAAGTAAATATTAAAACAATACTTACAGTGTAATGACATCTCGATATGCAGGATCAATTGAAGATGTTGCCATGTTGAAAAATGCCCACAACAGTTGTGATCCCAATAGAGGTGATAATTCCAACTGCAAGATATGGGTTATTGACTCCAGAAGACAACAATCAACTCTTGGCTCAAGATTTGGATACGGTAGATGAGCTTAGAGATATAGCCAAGATCAGGATGGCAGCTTATCAACAAAGGATAGCCAGGTCCTATAATAAGAATGTAAGGATAAGAAGATTTCAAGTTGGGGATTTGGTATTGAGAAAAGTGTTCCAAAATACTAGAGAGTTAACTGCGAGCAAGTTGGTCCCAAAATGGGAAGGTCCTTACCTCATTGATGCTGAAGCCGAAAAAGGGGCATATTGGTTGTCCACCCCGGATGGCGTCAGGATACCTAGAAGTTGGAATGCAATAACTCTTAAGCAATACTACATGTAAGTCAAAACTTGTCTAAATATTGACAAACAAAGGTATGAACCTCCATTTTATATCTTTTCCAAATTTTTGTTCTGTTTATTTTATTAAGACCCTTATTGACTTAAGCATCGGAAGGGTGTTAGCTAAGCTAACACCCAACCCTAACATGTTTCTGTCTTGCAAGATGAGAATCCCTCAACATGTTGGTTAAAAGAGCATTTGAGATAATGAGTTAAGCGCCTTGAAAGGTCAAACTTTTCTTGATGATATAAGGTACACAATCTTTTCGTACACAATCTTTTCGTACACAAAATTAGTATGAAGCATGCATATAGAACTATGATTATATTATTATCGCCTGGTGTGAGTACCCCGATCCGAACTCATGTTTTGGATCCACTATTATTGATTTTTGGGCTTACATAATTGCTAAAATGCAATATGGAGCCCAAATATCCCACAAGACAGCCAACCCATTGGGCCTGCCAAGCATTCGGCCCAATATGTCAAAAAGGTGTACGCTGTCATCCGACATGGAAAGACACTAAGGCGGTTTAACTGCCCCTGTCGGACGACAAAGGCCTTCCCATCAACCTGCCTATAAATACAAGGCATGGCTGATCATTTGAGGGGACTTGAAGAGAGGATTTGGGGAGGATCAGTATAATAGGGGGAAACTCTGTCCAAAAGGAGTCTCTCTCTCTCTCACACACACACACACTCACCTCCCTCCTCACACACATACACACTTCAAGGCCAAGTTCCAAAGAAGCTTCCTTTGTTGGTGTGTAGAAGGGGTGGACACCATACTACTGGTGATCTCACCTTGTGGACTACAATAGGTAGCCACTAAACCTTTCTCCCTCTTTAAATAGCCTTTTAATACATTCATACTACCTTGCATGCATATTTGCTTTAGTATTATGTAAAAATCGGGATTTTTGCATGATAAAGGTGGTGGAGAAGTGAATCTTCAATATTCACTTCTCCCCACCTCAGATCTGGACATTTAATCATGTTAGCATCAATAAAGTTTCAATCTTTATGCATTTGCATCGAGTTAGGAGGTGATGGCTACTTCAAAGTGGCCAAAAACATGTGATTTATCACATTTGGCCACTAAAGCCATGTGATCCTCCCATAATACTCATATATTATTGTTATATTACTGCTTACAGTTGATAATGATGCTTGGTTTGCCTTGAGAAACAAAGGGGAAGCAAACAGACTGAAGGGCACAGAAATGGCCTATCCTTGTCGGACGACACGGGACTCCATGGAGATCCTGTGTCATACGACATGGAGATCCCAGAAGGCTATAAAGCCATTCTTGGACTTCAGATCTGTCCAGTTTCCTCCCTTTGTAACTCAAAGCTTACCTAAGCATTTCCTTGGCTCATAAGCCACTATTTGGGTGCCTATGGTCTGTTTGGGTGCCATTTATTGGAGGCGGTTTGCCATAAGACATGGATAACTTCGGATGTTCCATGTCATATGACATCCGTATCATTCAAAGTCTACCGTGACTTTGCTCACTCCCGTCAATCCAAAACTGAGCTTAGACCTTCAAATAGTGTCTTCAATTAGTCAAATAAATTTCATTCCAGTTCCAGAAATAGCTTGGTCATGGTAATAGACAATCTGACCATGAGGCATCATGTCGTGCGACACCCTCTTTCTGGGAGGTCCTGTGTCGGACGACATAGGAGTTCTCTGGGCAGATTGTCTTACCTTCTGCCTTGTTATGATAATCATAATATGTAAAAAGGGTGTGGCCCCCTGTCATGGCTCACAAGTTGTACTCAGCTTTTACATTATCAATGAAATGACAAATTTGCATGCTTTACACATCGACACATATTGCACACACACTTTGAATGTCCAAAAATTGTCCAATGTTGATTGAAAGTCTCGAAAGAGGCATGTTGGGTGAACTCTCTAGTTCTTCCCAAACACGTAACCAGACTCCCGAACCCAAAATCTCTTAAAATAGGTTTTTCAATGTTTTCCTCTAAAAACGGCGTGGCGACTCCCAAAACCGAAGTTTTCAAAACTTATCGTATCATTTCAATACATTAAAACCTCTTTCAAAAAGGAAAAATGATATCGATAAGCACACATTTCAAACAAACACCATCATTTTTGGGGCGAGCGTTCATTCAGTGGCGACTCCGCTGGGGACTGACATTGAAAAACTTTTTGTTTTTTCTAAAAAAAATGAAGACGATACTTGGTATATAGGTGGAAACCACTAACCTTCCTGTATCGCTCCCTAACCCGGGGCTTGGGATAAATGGTGGTCTAACAATCCCACGTACCGGTATCATTCTTCTATTTTCTGAAAAAAGAGAAAAGTTTTTCTTAAGAGGGTCTAACTTTCTTTAAGTCAATTTGGAAAATTTCGACATTCTCCTTGTGTGTGCAAGTGTGTCATTTTTTGTGCTCATGTAAGCCTTGCCATACTCTTTGGTATGTGGCACTATTGGGAGCCGGGGCTTACCCATTTGCAATTTGCTCTTCCCGCTGATCAGAACAGGGCAGGATGACGCTGGACTACAGCTACTGATAAAACCTGACATTTGGGGCAGTCCCCTTTTGTCATGCTTTGACTCATTCTCTTGTTTTTCCTTTGCATACTGCATAAAAAAAAGTCTTTTACAAAAAAAGCAAAAAAATATTTTCCTAGAAAATACCTTCACACTACTCGCACTCTACCCGCACATAGAGTTAGAACCCGGGAGTGTACGGACGGCATCGCGGAAAGTGACATGTTTCGCTGACGTTTGAGCGCCTAAAGTCCTCCTAGCCTGTGAGTCAGTCAACACTTGTCCGTGACACACTTTCTACCGTGACCGGTTGGTTTTTGGCCAATACTTTTCAAAACATTTCCAAACTCGGTTTTTCAAAATTTTCTCACAAAGTCCGAGTCATTCTTCGTCTCCAAAAATCTTGGCATACTCTCCCTCTTCATGCCGGAATTACGACATAATTCAAACGTAAGTACACGTTAAGATCTCTACATATCTCGACGTAGGTACATATCGATTTCTCGGCTTGGCTTCGTGAGAAGTCATGACGCGTTCTCGACATGTGTCAACACGGGACCATGTCGAATTCTTAACGCATACTAACGAGAGTTATGCCGAAATTTCGCCGCTAAGCGATGAGAGGCCATGCCAGATTTCCAACTCGAAAAGAGGAGAGGTCATGCCCAATTCTTCGAAGGTTTTACCTCCAAATTGCGGTCTCGTACGTTCAAACGTACGTTCAACCCTCTCTCCTCCTGAGTTTAGACGTTGACTTGGACTTGGTTTTGAAAACCCCGAGTTTGACTTGTTTTGACTCGTATGCCCATAGGTTCGTTCTCCCTTTCGGTTGGTGGGTTCCACGTGCCCTATAGGACCTCTGCCGGGATTGTCCGTCCCGGAGGTGCAATACAGGTGGAATACAGGGGGTCTATAGACGTAGTGATGGAACCCACTGATCCAGGAATAGCGTAGAATGCGAAAAAGAATGTGTCCCCCTTTTCCAACCATTCCTAGGATTAATAAAAATCATTTTTAAACAAAAAAATATATATAAAAAAAAGAAGAAGAGCATATACATGAGTCCGTCCTCAGCCTATCCTATCCCCTACCTAAAACCGTTCTCTCCCCCTTTCAGCGAGCAAGTATTGGGTCAGAGTTTCGGGCGGTCGGTTAATCAGTTTCTCTCCAGTCAGGGGTTCATTTCCAGCAGTCTCAGAAATGGCAGATTCGCAAGTCTCAGCGGGTTTGGGTCCGAATGCAAGTGTTGATCCAGCTCAGAATCAGAATGTCAGTCAGGGTGTAGGGCCAGATCAAGGTCAGAATACGGGGCCGAACGCAGCTCTAAATGCCTCTCCTAGCAGTGGTTATGGCATGGGTCCTCACATGACACCCCCGGGAAGTCCATTTGTTAACCCTCACCCAGGTTTCAACTTCTCTCAAGAAGCTTCCCTCCGTGCTGCTCTCAAAGCCTCTCGTGCCCGTGAGGAAGCCGGTTGGGCCCGCTATGTCGAAGTAATGCGCATGCAAGGCGTTGCCGTAATCCGTCACCCCGATGGGTCGTACGAAGAAATCAGGGAAGAGCCCGATGTTACTATCACCGGCACTGGCTTTGTTCCCCCATCCTCACCTAGGCAAAGCCTTCACAATATGCCCTCACCAGTCTCCTATGGTGTGCCTGGCTCCCTCTCGATGCCGACTCATGGGGGTATGTCAAGACCTCCCCCTATCCCAGTATCTACTTATGGTATGCAATACGGGCCGAGGGGCGAATCAAGCTCCTTACCGAAGGTCAGTGCTCAGGACCAGTTTATGTTTTATCCCCAGAACTAGCTTGGGCAGGGTCAGCAACCCAGTGGTGTCAATCAAGAGCCGTTTGGGTATACTCAGAATCAGTTTGGGACTCGGGGTCAAAGTCTGTATAACAGCACGGGTCAGCCGTCCAACCCAACCTTTGGTGGTCAGTTTATGGCTCCTCACGATCAGTCCAATCAGCAGCAGAGCGGGTATCGCATGTCAAGAAACCAGATTTGCCAGGATCAGATCCCGCAATATCCACAACCCCAATTCCAAAACAACATCCCTCAGCCTGCGGTTTGTTCTCCTCTCACCCAACATCTGTACGGTTCCACCCCGTATTCAGCTCCGTGCACCAGTATCAGGTCCCCTACCCATGGTCAGTTTGGCAGTCAATCAGTACAGTTCGGGCCCCGAAATCCCGATGTCCAATTCAATGGTTACGACATGTACGGGAACAAGATCCCCATCCCAGTTGGCTTAGTGGACAGCAATGTTAGCATACCCAACACTCTTGGTCTTCCTCCGGCTGCCTTGCCAATCAGGCCCACGCCAGAATTCCCAGTGCCATCCTCAACAGTAGCTCCGACTATGGGACGGCCCCCATCCTCCGAGGTTTCAAGTTTGAAAGAAGAACTGAAGTATGTGAAAGAACAGTTGCACAGAATGACTTTCGGATCCAACATGGTCAGCTCCGTAGAGCTCAAAGACTCCAAGGCTCTCCCGAAGAATTTCAAGATGCCCCCCATAACCAAGTTTGAAGGCTCCACATGCCCTAAAACTCACATGAACAGCTACATCATGTCAATGGGTGTCAAAGGGGCCACCGAAGAAATGTTGGCCCTTTACTTTCACTTATCCCTCGATGACTCTCCTTTGAGATGGTTCCTAGGCCTTAAACCAGAAGCAAGGGCTACGTGGTCCCAGATCAGTGATGCTTTTTTGGACAAATACAAAGGAAGTGTCGAGTGGTACACCACTCGTAGTGACTTGATCGGCACCATTCAGAGGCACGATGAATCCGTCACGGACTTTTATAAGAGGTGGAACAAGAAGCTTAACGAGTTGGTTCACCCGATTCCCCTCTCTGACGAGAAGTCCATCTTCCTTTCATGCGTCAAACCATCTGTCAGAGAAGCCATTGTCCGGGGATACTACCCGAATCTGCGAGAAATGGTGAGTGCAGGGGCTGAAAGCGAAAATGCTACCTATTCCATTGTTCCAAGCTCTACCCCTGTTGCTTCAAAGGGTAAAGAAACTGTTGTCTCTAACACCGTCAACTACATCCAAGGGGAGAAGGGTCAGTTATCTGGCCGTGGTAGAGGAAAGCCTCAGCGGCAAAAATTCGATGATTTGGGGATGCCAACTGAGGAGGCATTTAATGGTTTGGTAAAGGCTGGGCTGATTAAGCCTCTGGATAATTACAACCCGGTTAAGGCAAATCCCAATCTGGACACTAGTAAGTTTTGCCTCTACCATCAGTACCCTGGACATGTTACCAATGACTGTGTCCCTTTGAAGCTGCTCATCCAAAGGCTTATTGATGAAAGGAAGATCGAGAAGGCTCCTCGCCCCAATGTGGTTACCAATCTTCTTCCGTGATCTTCACCAGAACCCAGGGCCCTCCTATCCAATATTAATACAGTCAATCAGTCTTTGTAGGTTCTAGATTGTCTGTTTGTTTGTCCCTTGTCGGACATGAGTCTGTCAAGTCCAAGATGGACTGGCCTTTTCTTTCAATGATAAAAATATTTGTTTCTCTTCTTGCTAGACTCGAGACATCGCTAGCACACCCACGTTATAATCAATTGAAATGGTCTTATCCAAGATGATCACCTGTGCTGCTCAATCGCTAATGCTTTGAAATAACTCATGTTTAAATTAATTAGAGTGAGAAAATCAATTAATATCCTTCTCAAATTGGGGCTTACCAACTCCCCATCTTGCATCTCATATGCTCACATCTCTTTCATTATCCTCATCATTTCGTTGATCAAGAATTTGCATCAATCTTTCTCATTTAAAGCTTAAGCAAGCAACGAAGACTTAATTTCGTTTAGGTCATCCGGTAGGGATCGCGGTTGAAGCCTTTCACCCATAGGAAATCCATTACCTCACCCTCACCAAACAATATCCTTTCATTTCAAGATCGGCGTGTTTCAAAACCCCGTCTAGCCATCACCTTTCCTCCTTGCTGAGAGAAGTCCAAGCAATGCCAAGAAGTTAGCTTCGAGAGTCGGCGGTGCGCAAAATGTTCAAGTCATGAAGGAAGGACAAATATAATCCTCAGCTCCTCAGGAAGCTTTTCAAATTCTCAAAAAAAAAAAAAAAGGATTTTAAATCCTCACGATCTCGGATATAATCCTAAGCTCCTCAGGAAGCCTTCCAATCCTTAAAAGAAGGACTTTAAATCCCCACATCTCAGAAATAATCCTCAACTCCTCAAAGAGGTCTTCCAAATTCTAAAAAGAAGGATTTTAAATCCTCACAATTCGGCAAAAAATTCCCGACTTCTCGAGAAGCTCTCCCATGATCAAAAAGAAGCCCGCTCTCAAATAGCTTGGACTTCCTCTCACCGTTACCTTAACCAATCCCAAGCCATCCTCTCGATTTTAGAGGATATTCCCTTTACCATTACCCTTGCCTTTGGCCAAAGTCAAAATTTGACCTCTCATTCTTAGAGGCAATCAATCTTCCTCGCCGTAGATTTCCCAAACACATCCCTGCAAGCCAACCTCTCATTTTTAGAGGTTCAGTCAGTAAAAGACCTAGCTGACCTCTCATCTTAAGAGGTCACAACTTTCCAAATCACCCGATGGCCGATCGAAGCCCAGAAACACAACTACAGTCCCTACCGAATATTAATTTCATTCTAATATCTTCGAGATCTAAATCAAGTTAATGCTTCATTGCTTGCTTAAATCAGAGTCAAATCCATCTCGGCTCAAAAGATCATCAATCTAAGATTGTGCAAATTCAATCCATTCATTTGACACTTAATGTGAGCATATTCCATTTCTCTTCCTCAAACACTTGCCGTGGATGTCCCACTGGGGCTTCACATCCGTGTCTTTCATCAATACTCCAAGGGGACATGATCTTCAATTCTCCAAATCCTCAAAATCCTCAAAGGTCCTCAGAACCTCGAATTTCAACATTCAATCGAGATAAGTCCGAACTACGGAGACCTAAGCTCCTCGTCACGAGGGGAACGTAGGCAACCATAACTGGTCAGGTCGAAATCACAAACAAATCTCAGAAAATCCGGTCTCCTAAAGGGCCGTTCCTATACACCTTCCATCCTTCCGAATTTGATCTCGATATCAGTCGGTTTTCTCCTTGTGATTAATCAAAATATTTGTTCATATCGAACTTAGTGTTTGAATAACCCGAACATCAATAAAGGGTTTTAAGCAGCCTTGTGATCATCACGAATAAGACAGGTTTTCAAATGTCTCGACATGTCTTCTCTTTCTACATCTTAGGAAGATAGAGCCAAACACTGTCTTTCTGTCAGCAGGGGCTTCCAAACACTTTTCCACACCTTGCCATGCTTATACTCTCTCAAAAGAGTCAAACCCAAAGCAAGTGTGTCATACACAAATTCGGGATTCATTCCCACTTTTCAAAAAATGTGCCCCTGCACGTATATATTTCCAAGTCTGTGACTGATTGACTAAGGTCTGGAAAGATGGGTCCCTCCCGGTTCGCGTGATGATTATGCCTGTAACAGGATTGCATTGGACCTCTCTTCATAACGTTTCATTTTGGGCCAAATATTGGATCTGGGCGATGATGCCAAGGTTGAAGATGAATTTTGGGGCTGCCGTGACTGCTGGAAGTCGCCTTTTGTGAAGCTGTCCTTTTACAAACGCTGGGGCTAGTTTCCCAAGAAAGTCAGTAAATGTGACCATCCATCAGACATCAGAACTGGCTGCATCTGCAGCACTCCATCGGCGATCCGATACTTGCTCAAAACTTGTCCAAAGCAGCCCAAAACTCTATATCCATTCCCCCTACTCACCAGCCGCATGCGAGAGGATTTGGCACACTTTGCACCTAAATACATTACCAACCCCCAACAAATACCATCCTTTCTTGCCATTTCTTGGGACGGACAAATACATATAAACAAATAAGTCTAGATGCTATCAATAGAATGCATTAGTTGCAAAATACAAAAATTTTAGAAGCAATAGATTAGTGCATGCATTGTTCCCTCTCTCCAAAGAGTCCAAAGCATGACAAAAGGGGATTGCCGTGATCACTCTGACTCAGAATCATCCTCCTCATCCTCCTCGGAGCCGCTGTCATCCTGGACGCTGCCTACCTCCTCCTCAGAGCCGCTCTGCTCCTGGCCGTCGCCGTCGCCGCCACCCTCCTATACCTCATGGATCTCGCCATCCGAATCATCATCATCCTCATACTGGGCCCAAGGCCGGGGCTCGCCATAATATCCACGCCACTCAGGCACTGTGGCAAGTGGGGGCTGGAAAGGATCATCCTCACCATCATCGTCGAAGGCCCGTCCTGCAATGACAAATGAATCAAAAGTCCGTCTTGAAATGGCAAATCATCATCAAAAGTCCGTCTTGCAGCGGCAATTTTCATCAATAGCCAGGCTGGCAATGGGTAAGTCCTCAACAGCCCGTCTTGCAACGGCGAATCATAAGCAATACCCGTCTCGCAACGGCAAATTAACAACGACCCGTCTTGCAACGGTAATATCAACCACAAAGTTCGTGTTCTACCCGACAAATGTTTCCAAAGTCAGCCAATCACTTCAAGTGATTTTCGTGGGCACAACCCTTGCAGGTAACCACAGCACAGGTATGAAAACATATCTCATTCACCTGTAAATCATCATGGCTTTCCCAGATAAAGTCACGGAGTTCATCTCGCAATCCTTTTGAGTTAATCTCGATCCTCTTTCAGGCTCGTTCCTATATCTCCATAGGCTTGTTCCTATGCGTAAGCTTGTTCCTACACCTCTATAGGCTTGTTCCTATATCCTTTTAGGCTTGTCCCTATGCGTAGGCTTGTTCCTACACCTCTTTCAGGCTCGTTCCTATATCTCCATAGGCTTGTTCCTATGCGTAGGCTTGTTCCTACATCTCCATAGGCTTGTTCCTATGCGTAGGCTTGTTCCTACACCTCTATAGGCTTGTTCCTATATCCTTTTAGGCTTGTCCCTATGCGTAGGCTTGTTCCTACACCTCTATAGGCTTGTCCATATATCCTTTTGGGCTTGTTCCCATACTCCTTTAGGCTCGTTCCTATCCGTGGGCTTGTTCCTACACCTATTTGGGCTTGTTCCCATGCCTCCTTAGGCTCGTTCCTATCCGTAGGCTTGTTCCTACACCTCGTTAGGCTTATTCCTATATCTCGCTAGGCTTGTTCCTATGCGTAGGCTTGTTCCTACATTTCTTCAGGCTTGTTCCTATATCTTTACACCCCTTTAGGCTCGTTCCTATACCATGTTGTGATTATCTTTCATGTTATGCTTCCAGGATTATGCTTCATTCGGGTATGAATGCCCACCTCTCTTAAGATCATCACTAAGATCCATGGCCCGGAATTGCCATAAACTACCCGGTCCGGAAAACCGTACAGTTTCCAAACACAGAAAATGGCCCGGAATGGCCATAAACTACCCGGTCCGGAAAACCGTACAGTTTCCAAACACAAAAAATGGCCCGGAATGGCCATAAACTACCCGGTCCGGAAAGACCGTACAGATTTCCCACACAGTCAAGTTCGCGGGTTGACTTCCCAAAGAAAAACAGTCAAATTCGCGGGTGACTCCCAAAGAAAAAAGTCAAATCATCGGGATGACTCCCCACCAAAAACAGTCAAGTTCGCGGGTTGACTTCCCAAAGAAAAACAGTCAAATTCGCGGGTGACTCCCAAAGAAAAAAAAAGTCAAATCATCGGGATGACTCCCCACCAAAAACAGTCAAGTTCGCGGGGTGACTTCCCAAAGAAAAAACAGTCAAATTCGCGAGGTGACTTCCCAAAGAAAAAACAGTCAAATTCGCGGGTGACTCTCAAAGAAAAAAAGTCAAATTATCGGGATGACTCCCCACCAAAAACAGTCAAATCCTAGCGGGTGACTCCCAAAGAAAAAAGTCACATCTCCGGGGTGACTCCCCTTGGAACAGTCGATCTCGGGTACAAACACCCACCTTCGGGGTGACTCCCCTTGGAACAGTCAATCTCGGGTACAAAACCCGTAGCCTTTCATTGGCACCCCATCTTCAAACGAACTACGATTCGGCTTGATTCCCCCACGGGATACGTAGGAATCCTTTTCATAAGAGGTCCAGCCACTTGACCATCTTGGTCATTTCTTTCCCCGCCGTTCGTGTTCGGCTCGGGATTCTCATTGTGTCGACGACCCCACTTCCCGTGGAAGTGACGTCGCCGAGGGGCTCTGTGAGTACCCCGATCCAAACTCATGTTTTGGATCCACTATTATTGATTTTTGGGCTTACATAATTGCTAAAATGCAATATGGAGCCCAAATATCCCACAAGACAGCCAACCCATTAGGCCTGCCAAGCATTCGGCCCAATATGTCAAAAAGGTGTACGCTGTCGTCCGACATGGAAAGACACTAAGGCGGTTTAACTGCCCCTGTCGGACGACAAAGGCCTTCCCATCAGCCTGCCTATAAATACAAGGCATGGCTGATCATTTGAGGGGACTTGAAGAGAGGATTTTGGGAGGATCAGTATAATAGGGGGAAAATCTGTCCAAAAGGAGTCTCTCTCTCTCTCTCACACACACACACTCACCTCCCTCCTCACACACACACACATTTCAAGGCCAAGGTCCAAAGAAGCTTCCTTTGTTGGTGTGTAGAAGGGGTGGACACCATACTACTGGTGATCTCACCTTGTGGACTACAATAGGTAGCCACTAAACCTTTCTCCCTCTTTAAATAGCCTTTTAATACATTCATACTACCTTGCATGCATATTTGCTTTAGTATTATGTAAAAATTGGGATTTTTGCATGATAAAGGTGGTGGAGAAGTGAATCTTCAATATTCACTTCTCCCCACCTCAGATCTGGACATTTAATCTGTTGATGTTATGCCCTAGGCCTATGATTGATAGACTTATGTGTTGACATTATTTATTATTATATGAGATGTTTATTATTTGATTATTATATGTTTTGTATATTTGTTTATAATAATCTCTGTCCCTAATTATTAAGAGAATAAATTAGTATAATTGTCAATGGATAATCATGTGATGATTATATGCATAAGAGATGCACATTGAAATTATGGGTACTTGTTAGAGGAAACAAGTATTTGGACAACCCACATGAGATTTATGTCATGGTCAAATGTCATACTTAAATCTCATACGGTTACTTCATTTATTTCCTAGACCTAAGACTATCATAACCTTACATATGATGAAAGTCATGTTTGATTTTAGTCAAACGATATCTTAACTACGATATCTATAAAGACTATCATTGGCATGATCGGATTCATGATGGGAAGGATGATAAGTCAGAAGGAATTTGTCCTCGGAAGAGAGATGTTATGCTTGGGCCCCTCGATGAGTGATAATGATGAAAGTGTATGGCCGTACCCCAATATGATTGGAATTATCATTATACTCAAGAATGAGAAAGCATTGAACAATAACAAGTTGGCAAGGACCATGACTTGTGTTCAAATATAACATCGTGAGACAAAGGGATAAATGGAAGTACACCATTGGAAACGTGAACTCTTACGTTACATCATTTGGGTAGACATAATGGCTTGCTAGAGTCCGCTTATGTCTTATGAGGTTCGATATGATCGAACTTCATTGCCAACATGATGTAATCCTATGAGTCACACACAACTAGAATGAATTGGTTAAACCGGAGGAAGAATGATTGAGAGGCTCGAGAAGCGGCTACTTATGTCACGCGACATATCAAACCAATGGCTTGATATACCGCGCGACATAATAGGCCAATACGCGTTTTGACTGACTGTCTCTCCTAATTCGATTAAGAGAGGTATTTACACTATTGTAGTATAAATACAAGGGTTACATCGAGACCTAAAAACCTAGCCGAAATTTTAAAGCAAAATTCACAATCAAATTCTCTCAATATTCTTCAAGGTTTTAGATCTAGCAATCATCAAGAAGTTGTTCTTGAATTCATTCAAAGGTGTGGATACCGAAAGAGGGTCTTCGCTCGTTCATCGATCAAGGCCTAGAGTTCAAGCAAAGTTGAAGAACGAAGTTTGTGATTTGATATCACATAATCAAATCGTTCGATAGCTCAAGATAGGAAGCGTTTCAAGGTTGGTTTAATTCTATCTCATAGGTATTCAAATTAATTGTATAGAGCGGATCCTAGGGCTTCTTGGGTTTTATGTTTTTAATGCTTAATTCATTGCGCATGGACCCGTAAAACCCAACGGTGGTATCGGAAACAGGTTCGTATGATTAAAGTTTGAATTAACATGCTAGGTTTAAGATATAAATTGTTTATATGCTTATTGCATGTTTTGTATGTGATAGAATTTTAATTGTTTATGTGAAACAAGGTGAAAATCGTTTTCAATTTATCTTTGAATTAAATACGTAAAGTACATTTTATGTGATTTAATTGGTACATGTCTGTATTGGTTCGAATACGGAAATCCTGTAACTGTTGCCTGTGTCGTGCGACATATCGAGCCATGTGGAATTCGGGTTAGCGGCTGTTACGTCGCGCGACATATCAAGCCTCAGGCGATGTTGTCACGCGACATAATAAGCCAAAGCGGGCGAGAATCTGTTTGTTCAAATTTTACGCTATTCTATGATTGTGTTTACAATCGATATGTTGATATGAAAATCACGGATGTTATAAAATTGAGTTTATAAGTCTGCGATAGATTGATTCATTGATATACATGATTAATTGATTAAAATATGATTTTAATAATTATTGCAATGTATATGAAAATCTGGATGTTATAAAATTGAGTTTATAAATCCATGCTAGATTGATTCACTAATATGCATGATTAATTGATTAAAATATGATTTTAATAATTATTGCGATGCATGTTTTATTTGTTCTTACATGTAAAGAATATTTTTTTAAATTAGATGTTTAGTTGAAACATGATATTTAGTTTCCTAATATGTTTAGAGTTAGACATTGTAAATTTTGGATCTTATGATTGTTTATGGAAACAAGTCATAAATACGCGAAATTTAAAAAGGAAGTGATTGTTTATAAAGGTAAGGATTATGTTGCCTAATCGAGTTGATTTCTAATTATGCATGTCTAGGAGAGTTATTGTCTAAGGAAGAGTTGGTACTTAAGAAGTCCTTGCGGCTCACCTATCTTCACGGGAACTTACACAGTGCATGATTTTGACTATCTTTACGACATGCTTATAATCTACCTTTAAAGAACCTTCATTTAACTTTTAAGTTCTTTATGCCAATTCATGATTAAAAACACTTGAGACCATTCGGATAGTTTTGGGTGGGCTTGCCATAGTAGCAAGGTGCTTTGATTCTATTCGAATGCGAGCAAGATGAGGAAATGGTGGTTCCTATACGTTTTAAAGTGAATGAACTTAATTGGGTTATCAAAATGGTTTTGGACCCAAGGCATAAGATGAGATTAAAATATGCCTAGACATATGATGTCTTGAATTGATCTCATAAAAGATCTAAGAGTCATATATGTGATATGATTGATGTTTTCTACCTAATTAATTTAATTTTGAGCGGTTTGCCATAGCAAAACTTGAAATTGAATTAAAGTTGGATCTTAGCCCATTAAATGTATATTATGCTTATTTGCATTTGAAGGTGTATAATTTAGTGGGAGCATTTATTTAAATGCACTATACTTCTCATATGATATGTTTACTTATATGTGTTCATATTTTATGTATATCTTTTTGTAGAATAAATGGCATCAAACAATAATCACTTTTCCTTTGCGATCCGATCGCCCTTGAGAAGGAAAAGTTGGAAGAGAATGGTACAAACTATATGGATTGGATCCGTAGTTTGAGAATTGTTCTCAAACAAGAGGAAGGCTAATGCGTTCTCATGAACCTATTCCACCGAACTGTGTCAATACGGGCTAGGGCAATAAGGGAACAATATACGAAGCACAGCGTGACTCTACGAGATGTTAGTTGCCTTATGCTCTCCGCCCAAATGGAAGTCTTCGAGAAGAATCTTGAGCACTTGGGGACGATCGACTTAAACAATCGGGCGATGGAAATGTTCCAAATTCAAGCTAGGCAAGAAAGGTACAACACGGTTGCATCCTTGACCTCATGCAAGATAGTGAAGGACAAGTTTGTTGGTCCCATGCTCTCAAGTTAAAGGGCCACATTGAGCATCTTGAAAGGCTCGGTTTTCCAATTAGCCAAGAGTTGGCTACCGACATAATATTGAATTCATTACCTAAAAGTTTTAGTCATTTTCATAATGCACTATAACATGGGTGGAATGAATAGAAACCTTTCCGAGTTAGTTCAAATGTTGACTCTGCCGGAAAACCGGTATTGTCGAGAAGAAGACCGATCAAGTGCTAATGGTTAACAAGGGAAAGGGTTCAAGGGTAAAGGAAAAGCAAAGGTTGCTAATCCTAAGGCGAAAGGTTGCCAAGCCCCGAAAAGAGGCCTCCAAGCCTAAAGAGGCTAAGCCTAAGATCAGAAGAGACGCAATCTGCTTCCATTGCAATGAGATTGGACATTGGAGGAGAAATTGCGCAAAATACAAGGAAGCGAAGAAGAGCAAAGGAGTTGCTTCAACTTCGAGGTATCTTTGTTATAGATATATTCCTATCTACTTCTAGTTCTTGGGTATTGGATACCGGATGTGGAACTCACATTTGTTTAAATGTGCGGGGGTCTAAAACGCAGAAGGATGCTTAAGGAAGGTGAAGTGGACCTACGTGTGGGGAATGGAGCAAGGATTCTTTGCGTGCATTAGCCGTAGGAACTTATGAAGTTACTTTACCTAGTGGGCTAATACTTGTTTTGAACAATTGTTATTACGTTCCAGGACTTTAAGTAGGAATATTATTTCGATTTCATGTTTGGATAATGAAGGTTTTAATTTTCTTATATGTGATAAGAAATTTTCTATTTACAAGAGTGATATGCATTATTATCTTGTTTCATTCAATGGCCTTTATATTCTTGATGTTGAAAATCGCGATAATGATGTCTATAACATTAACAAGAAATCTAAACCCGATGATGTAAACCACACTTACTTATGGCATTGTCGTCTTGGCCATATAAACGAGAAACGCATTTCTAAACTCCACAAAGATGGATTTTGGACTCACATGATTATGAATCATATGAGACATGCGAATCTTGTTTACTTGGCAAGGAATGACCAGGACCCATTTACCAAAACCGGTGAAAGGGCGGGCGACTTATTAGGACTCATACATACCGTGTATGTGGGCCTATGGTAAGCGATGCTAGGGGAGGATTTCGGTACTTCATAACATTCACGATGATTATAGTAGATTTGGATATGTTTATCTAATGAAACATAAGAGTGAATCGTTTGAGATATTTCGAATATTTCAAAATGAGGTGCAAAATCAACTTGGCAAAACTATTAAGGTACTTCGATCCGATCGAGGTGGTGAATATTTGAGCCAAGAATTTGTGATCATCTTAAGAGTTGTGGAATCGTTTGAACTCTCTCCACCGGAACACCACAATGGAATGGTGTGTGCGAAAGGAGGAATAGAACTTTGTTGGACATGGTTCGTTCTATGATGAGTCAAGTTGAGCTTCCTTTATCCTTTTGGGGACATGCACTTAGAAAGCTATTTGCTTCACTATAAATAGAGTTCCTACCAAATCGGTTCAAAAGACCCCATATGAGATGTGGCATGGAAGAAAGCCTAGTTTGTCTTTCATGAAGATTTGGGGTTGTGATGCATATGTCAAGAAGTTAACTTCGACAAGCTAGCACCTAAATCGATAAATGTGTTTTGTGGGATATCTAAGAAACCAAAGGATACTATTTCTACAACCGAAACGAGAACAAAGTGTTTGTTGCTCGAAATGGTACTTTCTTAGAAAAGGAGTTTCTTCGCAAAGGAACCGGTGGGAGTAAAATAGATCTCGAAGAAGTTCGAGAACCCGAAAACAACATTGAACCAATGGTAGAAGAGAACGGGCAAGTTCCTGGCCGTTGTGGAACAGGTTCAAGATGCACAAGTTCCTCGCCGAAGTGGTAGATCACGATCCGAACCCGAGAGATATGGATTTCTCGTTACGGAAAGTGATGAAGTGGAGTTAATCGAAAATGATGAACCCACTTGCTATCAAAGCGATGTCCGCTCGGATTCGGAAAAATGGCAAGAAGCCATGAAGTCCGAATTACAATCCATGGCGATAATCAAGTTTGGAACTTGATTGATCCACCCGAAGGTGTAAAAACCATAGGGTGCAAATGGGTTTTCAAGAAGAAGACCGACATGGATGGGAAGGTGCACACCTATAAGGCTAGGCTAGTAGCTAAGGGATATAGGCAAACTCGTAGCATTGACTATGATGAAACCTTTTCGCACAGTAGCTATGCTTAAGTCTATTAAATTTTACTTGCCATATTTGCATATTATGACTATGAGATATGGCAAATGGATGTCAACTGACTTTCCTTAATGGGAAGTTACTTGAGGATGTATACATGATACAGCACTTTGAAGGTTTTGTCGGTCAAAAAAATTCTAACAAGGTGTGTAAGTTGCGAAATCCATTTATGGATTGAAGCAAGCTTCAGGAGTTGGAATCTACGTTTTGATGAAGCAATCAAGGAATTTGGCTTTATCAAGAACGAAGATGAACCTTGTATATACAAGAAAATTAGTGGGAGCGTAGCACTATTTTTAGTGTTGTATGTCGACGATATCTTACTCATTGGAAATGACATTCTGCACTGCAGACTGTCAAGTCTTGGTTGGGAAAGTGCTTTTCAATGAAAGATATGGGCGAAGCCACATATATCCTTGGTATCAAGATCTATAGCGATAGATCCAAGAGGATGATTGGTTTAAGTCAAAATACTTACATTGACAAAATCCTTAGAAGATTCCAAATGGAAAATTCTAAAAGGGGAAACTTGCCAATGTTTCATGGTATATCTCTTAGCAAGAATCAAAGTCCTAAGACTAATGATGAGCGAAAGAGAATGAATGGTATTCCATATGCTTCGGCAATTGGGTCTATCATGTATGTTATGTTATGTACTAGACCCGAAGTTTCGTGTGCTCTAAGCATGACAAGTAGGTACCAATCGATCGGTGAACCACATTGGATAGCGATCAAAGAATATCCTTAAGTACTTACGAAGAACTAAGGATGCATTCTTGGTCTTTGGAGGAATGGAAGAAGATCTTGTAGTAAAAGGCTACTGAGATGCTAGCTTCGGCCCGACAGATGATTTCGAATCGCGGTCGGATTTTTGTTTATGCTTAATGGAGGCCTTGTGAGTTGGAAAAGTTCCAAGCAAAGTACCGTCGCGATTCTACAACCGAAGGCGAGTACATAGACATCAGATGCGGCTAGAGGAAGCGGTTTGGATCAAGAAGTTCATTAGTGATTTGGAAGTCGTTCCAAGCATCAAAGACCCTATTGAACTTTCTTGTGATATGATAGGTGCCATTGCACAAGCAAAGGAACCAGATCACACCAGAGATCCAAACACATACTTCGACGTTTCCACATTATCCAGTGAGATATGTGAAAGGGAAGACGTTAAGATATGCAGAGTAGACACTGATGACAACGTGGCGGACCCGCACTAACTAAGGCTCTCTCAAGCTAAACATGATGGTCGTGTTAGGTCCGTAGGTATTCGATACATGGTAGATTGGGCCTATGCAAGTGGGAGGCTGTTGATGTTATGCCCTAGGCCTATGATTGATAGACTTATGTGTTGACATTATTTATTATTATATGAGATGTTTATTATTTGATTATTATATGTTTTGTATATTTGTTTATAATAATCTCTGTCCCTAATTATTAAGAGAATAAATTAGTATAATTGTCAATGGATAATCATGTGATGATTATATGCATAAGAGATGCACATTGAAATTATGGGTACTTGTTAGAGAACAAGTGAGTGGACATGACCCGCATGAGATTTATGTCATGGTCAAATGTCATACTTAAATCTCATGATTACTTCATTTATTTCTAGACCTAAGACTATCATAACCTTACATATGATGAATGTCATGTTTGATTTTAGTCAAACGATATCTTAACACGATATCTATAAAGACTATCATTGGCATGATCGGATTCATGATGGGAAGGATGATAAGTCAAGAAGGAATTTGTCCCTCGGAAGAGAGATGTTATGCTTGGGCCCCTCGATGAGTGATAATGATGAAAGTGTATGGCCGTACCCCAATATGATTGGAATTATCATTATACTCGAAGAATCGAGAAAGCATTGAACAATAACAAGTTGACAAGGACCATGACTTGTGTTCAAATATAACATCGTGAGACAAAGGGATAAATGGAAGTACACCATTGGAAACGTGAACTCTTACGTTACATCATTTGGGTAGACATAATGGCTTGCTAGAGTCCGCATGTCTTATGAGGTTCGATATGATCGAACTCATTGCCAACATGATGTAATCCTATCGGTCACACACTGACTAGAATGAATTGGTTAAAATTGGAGGAAGAATGATTGAGAGGCTCGAAGCTGGCTACTTATGTCACGCGACATATCAAGCCAATGGCTTGATATACCGCGCGACATAATAGGCAATACGCGTTTTGACGGCACTGTCTCTCCTAATTCGATTAAGAGAGGTATTTACACTATTGTAGTATAAATCTGAGGTTCTGTCGAGACCTAAAAACCTAGCCGAAATTTTAAAGCAAAATTCACAATCAAATTCTCTCAATATTCTTCAAGGTTTTAGATCTAGCAATCATCAAGAAGTTGTTCTTGAATTCATTCAAAGGTGTGGATACCGAAAGAGGGTCTTCGCTCGTTCATCGATCAAGGCCTAGAGTTCAAGCAAGTTGAAGAACGAAGTTTGTGATTTGATATCACATAATCAAATCGTTCGATAGCTCAAGACCGGAAAGCGTTTCAAGGTTGGTTTAATTCTATCTCATAGGTATTCAAATTAATTGTATAGAACGGATCCTAGGGCTTCTTGGGTTTTATGTTTTTAATGCTTAATTCCGCTGCGCATGGACCCGTAAAACCCAACATAATCATGTTAGCATCAATAAAGTTTCAATCATTATGCATTTGCATCGAGTTAGGAGGTGATGGCTACTTCAAAGTGGCCAAAAACATGTGATTTATCACATTTGGCCACTAAAGCCATGTGATCCTCCCATAATACTCATATATTATTGTTATATTACTGCTTACAGTTGATAATGATGCTTGGTTTGCCTTGAGAAACAAAGGGGAAGCAAACAGACTGAAGGGCACAGAAATGGCCTATCCTTGTCGGACGACACAGGACTCCATGGAGATCCTGTGTCATACGACATGGAGATCCCAGAAGGCTGTAAAGCCATTCTTGGACTTCAGATCTGTCCAGTTTCCTCCCTTTGTAACTTAAAGCTTACCTAAGCATTTCCTTGGCTCATAAGCCACTATTTGGGTGCCTATGGTCTGTTTGGGTGCGATTTATTGGAGGCGGTTTGCCATATGACATGGATAACTTCGGATGTTCCATGTCATATGACATCCGTATCATTCAAAGTCTACCGTGACTTTGCTCACTCCCGTCAATCCAAAACTGAGCTTAGACCTTCAAATAGTGTCTTCAATTAGTCAAATAAATGTCATTCCAGTTCCAGAAATAGCTTGGTCATGGTAATAGACAATCTGACCATGAGGCATCATGTCGTGCGACACCCTCTTTCTGGGAGGTCCTGTGTCGGACAACATAGGAGTTCTCTGGGCAGATTGTCTTACCTTCTGCCTTGTTATGATAATCATAATATGTAAAAAGGGTGTGGCCCCCTGTCATGGCTCACAAGTTGTACTCAGCTTTTACATTATCAATGAAATGACAAATTTGCATGCTTTACACATCGACACATATTGCACACACACTTTGAATGTCCAAAAATTGTCCAATGTTGATTGAAAGTCTCGAAAGAGGCGTGTTGGGTGAACTCTCTAGTTCTTCCCAAACACGTAACCAGACTCCCGAACCCAAAATCTCTTAAAATAGGTTTTTCAATGTTTTCCTCTAAAAACGGCGTGGCGACTCCCAAAACCGAAGTTTTCAAAACTTATCGTATCATTTCAATACATTAAAACCTCTTTCAAAAAGGAAAAATGATATCGATAAGCACACATTTCAAACAAACACCATCATTTTCGGGGCGAGCGTTCATTCACCTGGGCGCGCGATTTTCACACTTAATTTAAGATGTTGGACTTAATTCATCTTGTTATATGATAAATTATGTCTTCCATTTAAATCAAGTTGAGAACTAAAGGTTGTAGCATTGAACATGTTACCAAAAGGACACTGAGATGTGACATTTCTACATGTCATCATCGATTGGTTATAACATTGTTACATGTTATCTTTACACATTTGGTTATAACATTGTTACATGTTATCATTACAAAGTTGGTTATAACATTGTTACATGTTATCTTTACATATTTGGTTATAACATTGTTACATGTTATCATTACAAAGTTGGTTATAACATTTACAT
The DNA here is from genome assembly GCA_022495995.1 of Adenophora triphylla var. japonica. Classification (NCBI taxonomy): domain Eukaryota; kingdom Viridiplantae; phylum Streptophyta; class Magnoliopsida; order Asterales; family Campanulaceae; genus Adenophora; species Adenophora triphylla. Next base: position 88,743 of record JAFEMH010001731.1, on the reverse strand, counting down.
GTTATCATAGGTCATTTGGTTACAACATTGTTACATGTTGCCTTCGAATCCAAAAAAGCCCATGGCACATTGATAATCCAATATGTAAACAAGATGTCAACAAAAGCTAAAGCATTAACATGCTTTGAAGATACTATTAAGATTGGGAAAGATTAAAAACATCCTACCAAAAGCTTAAGATGTTGGACCAACCCAACACCTTTAAAAGAAATGTAATGACTCTTATGAGCCCATTACAAACCAAAGATAAAAATGTCTTGGGGACACACCCCCATGCAAAACCAAATATGCATGCCAACAAAGGCATGACGAATAAAAGTATAAACATAAATTATTTTTAGGACCCCCTCAATAATTCAAAGACTTAAAAAATAAATTGTTTTCAGATTTTTGCTGCCGGAACAGCTTCATCCTTCTTACCATCTTTACCTTCACCCTGGTCTGACATCTTGACTTCCTGTGAATTGACTTCTCCAACATCCACACTTTCACAAAGGAAAGCGTTCAACATGGCCATTTCATCTTTGATCCTCCAACTGACATGTTGCCCCATCTCAAATTCCTTTATCATTTCGATCCTGCTCTCCACTACAGACTTAGTAGCATCCTTCATAAACATTTCTTTGGCCCCGTCCAGCTCCTTGATATGTTCTTCTTCAACCTTCAGCATCATGTTGGTAAGATTTTCTAGTTCCTTCTTCACTTTATCAACCTCACTAGCAACCTGATTAGCCCTCACACTTTCTGTCTTAGCTTTTTGGTCCAAAATCTTATTCTTGTCATCCCTTATTTCAATCTCTTTCAACAAATAGTCAACCAACTTCATTGACTGCATGAAACATGTTATCATGTTAAAAGTGAAGAAGTGAACTTTACCTTCTTGGTAAAACTCTCCATGCTAGCCCTTGCAGTCTCCACCTTCAGGTCATCCTTCTCTACGATCTTAAGAATCTCTACATCTTCAAACTTTCTCTTCTTCTCCACCTTACTGCTTGAACTATCTCCCTTGGGGATAGGAGGCCTACCACCTTCAACCTTCACTCCCACCTTTGCCCTGAGTCCTGACATTATGTCCTTCACATCAAACCCAGCTTTGGAACGAGTCACTACATGATGGAGAGAAACAAGTTAGAACAAATTGAACAAACACCAAGCAACGTGGGAGGAATATACCAGAATACATCTTGGTTGGACTTGTGCTAACAGAAGCCTTGCTGGTTCTCTCCTCTTCCTTTGAGCTTTCCCCAACAAACTCGGCAATTGTAGGTTGGAACTTATGAAGAGACTCGGGAAACAAACAAAGAATCCAGTCTACGTTGGCAGCAATATCATCCAGAGGAGGGAATAGATCCTCCAACTTGCTAACTGCAAGAGAAAAATTAAAACAACATGTCAAGATGGGTAGAGGCAAGATGGAAAAATCTGAGCAAAGAACTAACAACTACTACATTTGGGATTCCAAGTTGTCACCAAATCCTCGCCACCCTCCAAGCTACTTTTCTTCACATAGAAAAACTTATGTTTCCAACCCCTATCAGCCGCATCTAGATCCAAAATTAAAGGATCCTTACCCGCCTTGATCCTAAAGTTATATCTACCATTACCATGGGCCCTAATTTCAGAAACGAAAGCTAATTCTTCCAAACCGGCTACTATATCATGTTCATCAGCAATTTTATCTAAGGTGAGCAGAATGCGCCAACCTATGGGCATTAATTGACAATAAGACAACTGAGTTGCCTTGAAGAAACGGGTGGTTGAAGGGGAGAAAGGGAATTTCAAACCTACATTAAATGGATACTCATAAAACCCTATCCACTCATCAGAAGCACAATCGGCGCTACAGGCTTCACCGGGGACTAAGAATTCTGCACTGGGAGAAAAAACATTGTTTCTCCTCAAAGCGTCAACATGGGACGCATTAAAACTACACAGTTCATCCTCCCTGTTACGGATAAACCCTAAACACCTAAAACCCTTAGGCAGAGACACATCTACGTCTATTACCTTTTTCTTACTCTTCCCCATTATTACGATCAAACGAGATGAAAAGCAAAGAGGAAGGAGGAACTCACCGGAAAAACAAACGGAGACCTAGCACCGGACTTGGAAGAAATTTGAAAAGATTTTGATTACCTTTTTTTAAACCGTACAATGGAGTATTTAAGGCCAAGTGACGATTATAGGCGCCTAAAGCCCATAATTACCCTAACTTCCTATTAACCACATAAATCAACCACCTCAATAACTCTTTGGAAGCCGGAAAGACACAACATTAGACTCTCCGTGTTCCACTTGGAGAATCAAATATTTTGGGGACAATTGTTTGGGGTTAAAAATCCAACTCAGCATGTTCTTACGTCTTGGCAGTACGTCTTGAGGTAACATCTTGAATTCACGTCTTAAACTAACACTATGCAAAAATTGTCTGTTTGTTCTTCTTATTTTCCAGGAATAAGATTATGCATTAAAGACTTAGACGTACGTTGACTTTACTCAGAATTATGACTGCATAAAGGCTCCTTCAATTTGTACGATTTATAACGGACGGAGCATGATTCAAGGCGTAATATTAGGACATCATTAATTATGTTATTTCCGTTATCTTTTCTTAGTATTTAAAGGAAGAGAGAACACATGTATGCACACGCACTCCTAGCTATCATTCATACACATCGTTACTCTGCACTTTGTATTAACAAACATCAAATAAACAAATTTGGTTGAAGTAGGTTTTTCCTAAAACCTCCCGAAGAAAAATAAGCTCACTATTCAAAGGATTTGAAACATGAAACAAGCTCTTTTCCTTGTAATCATATGTTTGTGGTTTTTATTTTAGTATACTATCCCGTCTAACCTTAAAATCGTACTCAAACGAATGTAACATTAATGAATATTTAAACAAAAAATAGTGATGCAAATACAAATCTAAAAACTGTTATTGAAAGTATTATTAATTGTGATACAATAACAATTTTTAAAATTTTATTAGGATTATTGTTTTTTATTTAAATATTGATCAAAGTTATACTCCCTCCGTCCCAATAGTAGCTTTCCATTTTGCCATTTTGGGTGTCCCGTTAATAGCTTCCACTTTCCTTTTTTGGCAAAGAAATCTTTACTATTCCCTCCACTCATTCTCTCTCCTACATTATTTTAATACTCACAACACTATTATAATTTACTATTCTCTCCACTCATTCTCTCTCCTATTTTCAAATTACACTCACAACATTTTTACTTCCCCCTCATTTTATTAATTTGCGTGCACAGAAAAATTTGGACACCTCTTATTGGGACGGAGGGAGTATATGTTTGACCAATAGTCCGATTTGAAGTGGGGCGGGGAAAAGTACATTGTTATTTTGGATTGCTTCATTTTGACTTGCCGACTTCAAATCCTAGTTGCGTTCCTGAGAAGGGGAGTGATAAGATAACAAGGATTAGGAGAAGGTCTGATTGAAAAAGCGATGATATGAGTATAATTAAAATTGAATAAAATATGGTCTTAAAGATAACAGAGTCAAGACAAAAATATATATGGATGGTGGGTTTGATTTTTTTATTTTTTTTTCGTTTTTATTTTTTTTTTATTTTTTTTCGTTTTAATTTTTTTTTAATTTTAAGTAGTATTATTTTTCTAGGAGTATTTTTTTACTTTTTCAAAATTTTTCGTCTCATCTATTTCTTCTAAGTTATTTTTTCAATTAACGATTTATGTTAATCAACTAAAAACCATTTTGTAACTAAGGCTTTATTGTTGTTGATGATGATGCTTATAGAACATATTTAAAATAAAGTTATGTATTGCATTTGGATGATATATATCCATTCACAATACATAGATGGCACTTATAAATTGAGACCAACATAAAATTAGACAGCAAGTAGTTAATTTTCTGTATAGATTATGATGTGATTTTGATTTGATGGTTATTATTGGCTTTGGATTCAAGATATAAATGATGGTGTGAGTGCAAGAGTGCATTGGTGACATATTATAGCAATAAGTATAGTTACGTTTTGACATTTGATAAAATGAAGGTCAAAAGCATATACTATTTTTCCATTATCGAATCATTATTTCCTACAAAAGTCAAGGAGACACTTTCCATCATTTTTTACTACTTCAATTTTTTTCAAAGCCAATGCTTCTTGAATTTAATTTTATTGTTTTATTTATAGGACTTGAACATCGTAACTACGTTTCAAACATGAATGCTGAACCAACTGTCCCTCGTCTAAATAAATGAGGGGTTTGTTTCATAGTACAACACCCTTGAGGCTCGATCAAATTTCAGTGCCCGCCTTTTCTTTTTTCTTGTTTCTTTTTTTTTTTTACATTTTTTACCTTCAATTATAGGACAACGCTCAGGGACGGACAGTAAAATTAACCCAGTAAATGAATCATTTTGATCTTTATACCAGGGGAAAGATGTCCAACTAAAGTTTCTTTAGAAGAAGGATAAGGTGGAAAAAGTATAAGAAAAAGGAGTTTGTGATGGATAAGGTCAAAGAGAAAGTACGTAAAAATGACTATGATTTACAAAGAGGAGAAGAAAAGAAATGCAATCCAGAGTCATTTTACACTAAAAAAACAACAAATGTATATGGCTATGGCTATGGCTATGGCTATGGCTATGGCTATGGTGTTGAAGCCTGTTGTTGATGGCCAGCCTTGGATTGCATTACACCTAAATTGACCCACCACCATTGAAATGACTATTTAGTTCTAACACTAACTAAACACAACTAGTTGCTACATTAATTGTACTATTACCGTACTAAGGAATCCAATCCAATCCAATCCAACTTGTCTTTCTCAACAACCACAATATTTCATTGCATTGGTCCCTCATATCTGAATGAATGATCTTAACCAAATAACATTTTATAAGAAATGTGCTTTATTTATTTGTACAATTCTTGCAATTTGCACCAAGACTTTTACCTAATTTAGAAACTTTGGGGACATTTATTTGCCGAGAAATGGTCACTCATGTTACATGATTTAGTGCCTCCTTCCTTCTAGATGTCACATAATAAAACCGTATCGTTACTCATGGAGAAGCAAAAAGTGAAAGCATTTACATACAAGTGGCATAGTGGATAGAGCACTCTCCCTTGAGCTCATCAGAAATGACCACCTCTCAACTATTTAGCCAAATCTTCTCTTATAACAGTCTTTTCAAGCAAGTGTTAGGCTTATCCTACTTTCCAGAGCCATGAATTGGAAAACAAGAATAAATGTTCTTACATATAGAAACAACAAAACAAAAAAAAAAGAAAAAAAAAAAGGCCTCATATACTAAATCAATGAACCGCTCAAAATCTTAAATTACTACCTCTCCCCATCTGGTTAACATTGTACTAAGTCAGGCAGCAATTATCACATACTGATGTAAAATATGGTACAGAAGGGTGCCCAAATCTAATATCAGTATTGGTATGAACTTGGTGCACTCGAATTGTAGTGGGGTTGATTAGTGTTACTTTGATTCTTTTGGTAGAAATCATAGGACGGTTGATGAGGATTATTAGGAGTACCATCGTATGGCGTCTGTGACGAATTGTAATCAGGGTGGGCCCCCTGCTGAGGATTATTGTAGTTGTGAGGATACAAGGAACTCTGTTGTGGATTGCTGTTTTGTCCACTGTACCCTTGGTGATAAACATTCTGGGCAGAATTCAAATGCTGAGGAGGGCCACGATTCTCAACACCTCCTCCTTCCGGACCACCAAAATAAGGATCTTGGTTTTTCAGCCTTGTTCCCCCGATCTAGATTCAGAAACAAGAAATAATATTATTAAATATCTGTAAAAAGGATTATGACTAGTACTTGCTTCAAAAATATGGAAGCCTAAAGTCAAGGTCCTTCTAGTGTTCATATTCCAAACTACTTGCTATTCATAAAGTTGATAGATTATGGTGATTAGATATTTATGACAGGATACAGCGTTGCAAATCAATATGATGATATATGAATATTAAGATTTTAAACAGCTATCAGATAGCTATCCATGAAGAAAATATGGCTCAAGGATGAAAATGAAAGAGGAAATGCCTAATAATAAGGGAGTTCAAACAAACATAATATGTCGAATAAATATATACAAAGCCGTGCCAGCAAATATCATATGACTACCATCTGAGGATCCATTCACAATGTTTTGCATTGATATTCGCAACATTGGTAAAAAGGGAAGACTATCCAAATAAGGATTCCGAACAAGTGACTCAAACCACAGACACTTATTAGCATTTCCATATATACGTATTCGTTAGGAAAGGGAAGGGCTATTCTGTAATAAAACTATATACGGAGTTCATGTTTAGCCACCACTTTTTTCATCAAATATCTAAACATTAACAACCATTATAAAACAAAAACAACAACAAAGCCTTAATCTCAAAATGATTTGGGGTTGGCTAACATGGATCGTCAAATCATCAATGAAGAAGTGAGAAAACAATGTAAAAGTGACATATGTTAAAAGAAGAAAAAAAAAAGATTAAAAAAAATGTTTAAAAAAATGAAAACAAAACAAAAAAATTAAAATATTGTGAAAGCTAAGAATATATTAAAAGAAAAATTAGTGACGAAAAACAAGAGAAACAGAAAAAAATGGAAAGATTATATGAAAATACACATGTACATAAATGAATGAATATATATATATATACTCCCTCCATCCCATCTGAGCATGCAAAAACTACCCCATTAGGTGTCCCACTTGAATTTGCAAAATCCATTTTTTGTGAGTTTTTATTACTTAATAAATAGAGGGACCCACATGTTATACTCACAACAATTATCCACTAACTATTTTTTACCCCACTTTCTCTCCTACCCAAGTATTTACACTCACAACACATCAACTTTTTCAACTTTTTCTTAATTCTCGTGCCTTGACGGCTCCGTTACTCGGACACGGCAAATAGGGCTGTATTGGTGTCGACACGACGCGGGTACGGGTACGAAATACGGCTCTGACACCGCTATGAACAATTAAAAGAAAAAAACAAAGGGGTGAGTAGAAGAATCGTACCTCTCCCATCGACAAAACCCTTGGTCAGATTTGATTCGTAATTGGGTAAGATTTATTTCAAGTTTCGCCATTTTCGAAAGGTTCAATTTCAAGTGAAAAAATGAAAAAAATTGGTTGAATTTGTAATTGTGTCGACCGCCTCTCTCAACAACAACAACAACAAAGCCTTAGTCCCAAAATAATTTGGGGTCGGCTAACATGAATCCTCATATGTCATCGTGTAAAAAAAATAAAAAAATCAATCCCCCACATGGGTTTTTGCCCTCCACTCTGGTCTCTTCAACGCCATACTTTCATCTACTCCAAGTAAACTCATATCATTTTCAATCACTCTAATCCAAGTTTGTTTGGGTCTTCCCCTACCCCTCGCTATTTTATCATTTCTCCACTATTCCGTCCTCCTAAGCGGTGCATCACTCGATCTCCTTCTCACATGTGCAAACCATCTTAGACGATTTTCCCTCATTTTATCCTCAATGGGCGCAACTCCTACTTTACCTCTGATCACTCATTCCCCAATCGATCATTTCTTGTATAACCGCACATCCAACGAAGCATACGCATCTCCGTCACATTCATCTTATGCACGTGACACTGTTTCACGGCCCAACATTCGGTGCCGTAAAGCAGTGCCGGCCTAATTGCCGTGCGGTAGAATTTTTCCTTTAATCTATGGGGCATGCCGCGATCACATCGAAACCCTGTGGCACTCTTCCACTTCAACCAACCTGCTTTAATCCTATGAGCCACATCTCCATCTAATGGATCCAAGATAGCGAAAAAACTCAGAAGCTTGGACAATATTTCCATCAAATGTGTCCGCCCCTGCCTCCCTACTTCCAACTCTGCTAAACTTACACTCCAAATATTCAGTCTTGCTCCTGCTCAGTCTAAAACCTCGAGATTCCAAAGTGTGTCTCCACAACTCCAATTTACTTTCAACACCCTCTCCCGTCTCATCAATCAGCACAATATCATCTGCGAACAACATACACCTTGGTATATCATCTTGGATTGACCTCGTCAATTCTTCCATTATCAAAGCAAAAAGAAAGGGGCTAAGTGCGAAACCTTGATACACTTTTTTATAATAAATCCAAGATATCGGGAAAAAAAAGTCAAAACCTTGCACAATACTCCCATCTAAGGTGATCGCCCCTATCTCTTTCCAACCTTTCTAAACTTACACTTCAAATATTCAGTTTTGCTTCTTCTCAACTTAAAATCTCGAGATTCCAAAGTTTGTCTTCACAATTCTAACTTAATTTCAACATATTCTTTCGTCTCATCAATCAACACAAAATCATGTCGAATATCATGCAACACGGTATATCGTCTTGACTCTTGAATTGACGTTGGCAATTCATCCATTATTATAGCAAAGAGAAAGTCTAAGAGCATAACCCTGATGCACTTCGTGTAGCCTCTTTTTGCCCAACCTTCATTGCTCATAAGGTTTATGATTCGTTTTACCTTTATAACTCAGTTGTCGTTGAAAAAGAAAAAAAAATAGCAGAATATTTTGATTTACAATATGACCTACACAATACAATCACCGGAATGTCACTACCTTGTTTCTTCTTAAATTTTGATAGCTTTCAGAAAGTATTTAACTAAAAATTTAAATCTTTTATTTTACTGTTAATTTTGAAATTTGTGAAGGTGGTAATCAAATCTTGAATTTGCCAACAAAATATTGAAGTGTTGATATCTAACAGCAGACACTACTGAATGATATGCAATGATCCAATATTTGCTTTAATCATGTGAAGTTTCCAAATAGTGGTTGTGAAGTGTTCTTAAATGTCTAATGATGTACAGGAGTTATTAAAATTATGTTGTGTCTTCCCTAGCATTTTCAATTAGCTTTTTAGAGGGTTATTGCAATCGACATTTCCTTATTTTTTTGCATTAGTAAGATACACATTACTCCCTCCGTCCCATTAATAACTTCACTTTTTGCCAAAACGGGTGTCCCGTTAAAAGCTTCACCTTTCCTAAAATGGCAAAGAATCTTTACTATTCCACCCACTAATTCTCTCTCCTACTTTACTTTTACACTCACAACACTTTTCAAATTTACTATTTCCTCCACTCATTCTCTCTCCTATTTTACTTTTATACTCATAACACTTTCTCCTCTCTCCTCTTTTCCTTAATTTGTGTGCCAAGACCAAAAGGATGAACTTATTAATGGGACAGAGGGAGAATATGTAATATCCAATGTTCAGGGATTATTTATCCGTGTATTTCTCTTTGATATCTCTTGTGTCAAATATGATTCATCTTAGAGTTCCGTTATACACACACAACACACATTCAACACAAACACACGGCCGCATGCACACACACCTTATTGTTGATATGGGACAGTTGAACAGAGTGCAATGAATATTCGGAGACGTTTATGAGTTGGGCCTATGTTAACTGCACTTTTCAATTTTTGCCAAACCACACGGGTCAACATGACAGGACACAACAAGGGTATCAGTTCTGCAGTTTTATACTACATTTAGTGCCCAAACAAACTTTAAAATAAATGCAACATTGAGCTGGGAATTGGAGAAGGGGAAGACAGTTGTACCAGTTGGCTCAGAGGTTGGTGAAAAACAGCAGTATTGTCCAAAATATTTATTTGAGGGGCGAATGCCATTCATATGACTGTTCTTTATTTACTTTTGGTTGGAACTTAAGTTGTCTAAGTAACGAAACAAAGTTATTTTTGGTTCATGCAAATTTCAACTTTGTGTTTGAGAAAGAAAAACAAAAGGTTTTGGGGGCTCATTTAAAAAGATAAAAGGACAATAAATCTTAGTAGCTATACAATCTCGCAACCAAACATGAAATTTTCGGAGTCCTGGTTGTTACATTTCCAACCTTGTTGGTTAAGACAAGTTTCACAAGAATAAACCTATAAACTTTAGTCCCTGAGCCATCAGAATATTTCTATCCCGGCTTGCAAAGCTCAAGGAATTGATACAGATAAAAATCACTCATTTACCTCAAACATAAGCAAAACTGCTGATAGGCTCTACCAGACAATCAAATGACGCAGTAAGCATAAATAATGCTATTTAAGAAAGAATAAACCAATAAAAGAACTCACCTCGCCAGTATGGCCAATTCCTGTTCCCATAGGAGAACCACGAGCATGACCAGGCATCTTCCCCTCCATAGTACTATTCAAATTTGGGTATCTGGAATACATGACACAAACTCATGTTTTTAGCTAAACCATTTAAACTTGAGACCAGAAAAAATATTAAATATACAATAATATTACCCAGAGGCACTTGGAGGAGCAGGGGGATAGTTACGAGGTTCATACTCAGCTGGGTAGCTACGATGTTCATACTCAGCTGGGTAGCTACGATGTTCATACTCGGCTGGATACCTACGATGCTCGTACTCAGATGGATGGCTTCGAGATTCATATTCGGATGGATGGCTTCGAGGTTTGTACTCAGATGGATGGCTTCGAGGTTCATAAGCTGGATAGCTTTGAGGTTCATATTCCCTTCCACCACCCTTCATAATAGCATCAACAATAATCTTAGCGATAAAAGTGATGCGATTTCTGAACGCGTGCGACTAAATATTTAGGATATTCAAACTAGAACTAATCTCCTCAATTCCCATTTAGGACATCCCAAAATAAGGGTCCTCTCTTTAAGAAGTTAAGTCTATAGTATTCTTTTCAATCCTTGGAAAAAAATGTAATTCATTAATTTGAAACTTTGATGTTCGGACTCTTTGGTTTATCTCGCCGTACTCGTGTCGGACACTCGTAATCAAGTTGTGTCGACACGAGTCTGGAGGGATAAACCAAAGAGTCCGAACATCATAGATTTGAACCAATAAATAATGACTATGAGGGTGCTAATGGAAAGGTGCGAGACAAATATTTTAAACCCTTGTGGAGTGGATACACAAGTTTTTTATGGAGATGGAGTATGGCCCAAGCACAAGGATGAAAGTTTTTTCTTTTTTTTTTTAGTAGGGGGATGTTCTCGATTGTGACATCCAGACCACAGATGATGTAATGAGTAAAGCTATAGGAAATAATTCACAAAAAGGGTCACTTAACTACCGTATAAATATATTTGTGTCCGTATGTTATTTCTCCCAAAAACAACGTGATGTAAAAACACTCCCAAATACAATCAAGAAAAGGAATCCTCTGGCAAAAGGATATTGTCATAACAGAACCCAATCTCAAAAGAATAAAAAGTGTATTAAAAGAGCTTGAGAAATTACAGAAAGGGGGATCATGATAAATAATATTGCATGACACCAAAAATAGGCCAACCAAATTCTGGTTTTATGAACCCGGGAAAGACTAATGAAAGTTGTAGCCACAAAAGTCTGAAAGATCATCAAAGCGGCAACCTAGTTCTAACAAGCGCCTTCCTTGAAGGTATCTTCAATATACGATCAGCAACCACTTTCGAGGAACCATTGGTAAAAAATCTTTAGATATCTTGGACATCAAAAATGGTTACGAGAAAAAACAAGGCGAATTATACTCAAAGGAAAATAAAAGCCACTTTAGAAAGACAAATGGAGCCATTTGTAGTTCTCAAAACTCAATGCCTACTATAATGTGAATCTGAGCTTCCTTAGGAGGATCATGTATCTTCTCTTTTCGTTTTTGTTCAATTTTTCTTCTTCGTTCGTGTCCCTAGCTCTTTCCGAGACGATTTTATTTTTTACTCCCTCCACTAAGTAAGAGTCTTGTATTCCTTTTTCGGGTGTTACAAAAAAGTGGCCACTTTCCTTTGGTATAAGAAAGGATGAATTTTGTCCATAAATTTACTCTGGACCCAGCTCCAACTTTGATGTTTTCACAAGCTTTGCTTTGCATTAAACTATGTGGAAAAAAAAAAGTAACAGGGCACTTATTTTGTGACGGCTTAAGTATTTACTTTACAAAAAAATTCAAAACAGAGAATTACATGTTCCAATACAATAGACATATACTCCCTCCGTCCCACCCGACTTAGGATTTTCTCCCGCGGCACGGGGATTAAGAACTACTATTATAATAAAAGGAGAGAAAATGAGTGGATGAGGTGTTTTAAGTATGAAAAGTAAAATAGGGAAGAGAATGAGTGGGAGGAATATTAATGGGATTATTGTTGTAAGTATGACAAGTGGGTCCCATTGAATATAAAAATAATATAAACTTGCCATTTTGGACGTCCTAAGTCGAGTGGACACCCAAAATGACAAATTATCCTAAGTCGGGTGGGAGGAGTATCAGCTTTACGAGCCCAAGGAGTAAAGCAAACCTTCTGTAGGTTCTACCTATGTTACTCGAACTCTTCAAATATGCTGAAGTACCCGTGTCCGACCCAACACCAACATGGGTATGAAATCCGTACCCGACACCCGGTTTTCAGCCGAATACGGCAAGAAAAATTGAAAGAAAAAAAGGAGTGAGTAGACTTCATTTATAAAGACTTTACATATTTTAATGTTAGTGTTTTACTTAATTGTACATTATATCTTAACCAAATTTCATTAAAATAATAGTTTTATTTAGATTTAAAATTAGGGCTAATTGCACCACACTACTACCAAGTTTACCCAGAATTGCAATTTGGGTCGTATAGTACCAAAAATTGAAATTTAGTACACTATATTCGCACAAAGTTGCAATCCAGAGCAATTTTGGATGAACGTTAAAGATAATGGACGGTTGTTAACAAATGTAAACAAAATAGATGGAAATATTAACGAGCTTTTTCAAAAATTGTATTGGTCACCCTTATCAATAATTATTCATTTGGCACTTCACATGCTAAAAGTGAGCTGGTGTAGAAATGTAGGGGTCAAAGTGTTGAAATTGAAATATTAACCTTAAGAATCTTTAAATATGAAGGGGTTAAGTTTAAAATTGTTAACCCTAAAATTCAGTCCATTGATATGTGGAGAGAAGAAAAAAATAAAACCTAAGTTCTTTCTCCATCTCCTCCCACGTTGAACCCTCCCCTCCGCCGCCCCCACCCTCCCAATCCTCTCTGGCCCTTTGCGAGCTGCCGCCTTCCCCTATCCTTCCTTTCCCCTTCTCCATCAAAGCAGTTCCCCCCCCCCCCCGTCCCTCCCATTAATTCCGATAAATATTGCAATGTCACACCACTTCTCACCTTCCTTCCTCCTCTTTCTTTCACAAATTTCGCACTTACTACTTCTACCCGTCCTCTTTCCTCCACGGATCTGAATTTGAAACCAGATCCACACTCTTTTCATCTTCATTTCTTGTTTAATCTGAATTTTAAGGTTTATAATTTAAATTTGGTCCTTTTTAGATTAGAAGTTAGAGTTTGGTCCATTTTTTATAAATCTAGTTTTGCTACAATTTTGCTTGAATCTGAATTTGATCCATTTTTTTACCATGAATTTGATCTTTTTTAATTTGAATTTGGTTAATTATTTTTCAAGACTCTGCAATTGTTTGATAAATCTATGTGAGAGCGGTGATGGCGGTGGATGTAGTGGCAAAGATGGGTGTGATTGTAGTGGCAATGGTGGAGATGGAAGTGGTGGTGGTTACTAATGCGGTGGAGTTAAGGTGGCGGTGATGTTGATATTACGGTATGATACAAAGGTGGGATGCAGTGCTGAATGGATTTACAAATATTTAACAAATTTCTAAGAAGGTAAATAATTAATTTAATTATTTACAAATAAATAAATATACTAAACAAATACAACAACAACAACAACAACAAAGCCTTAGTCCCAAAATAATTTGGGGTCGGCTAACATGAATCCTCATATGTCATCGCGAAAAAATAAATAAATAAATAAATAATAAAATAAATAAATAAATAAATAAATAATAATAAATAAATAAATAAACATACAAACCAAAAAAAAAAAAATCAACCCCCACATGAATTTTTGCCCTCCACTCTGGCCTCTTCAACACCATACTTTCATCCACTCCAAGTAAACTCATATCATTTTCAATTACTCTAATCCAAGTTTATTTGGGTCTTCCCCTACCCCTCGCCATTTTATCATTTCTCCACTGTTTCGGCCTCCTAACCGGTGCATCACTCGGTCTCCTTCTCACATGTCCAAACCACCTTAGACGATTTTCCCTCATTTTATCCTCAATGGGCGCAACTCCTACTTTACCTATGATCACCTCATTCCCCAATCGATCCTTTCTTGTATGACCGCACATCCATCGAAGCATACGCATCTCCGCCACATTCATCTTATGCACGTGACACTGTTTCACGGCCCAACATTCGGTGCCGTAAAGCAATTGCCGTGCGGTAGAATTTTCCCTTTAATCTATTGGGCATGCCGCGATCACATAGAAACCCTGTGGCACTCTTCCACTTCAACCAACCTGCTTTAATCCTATGAGCCACATCTCCATCTAATTCTCCATCCTTTTGGATAATGGATCCAAGATAGCGAAAAAACTCAGAAGCTTGGATAATATTTCCATCAAATGTGACCGCCCCTACCTCCCTACTTCCAACACTGCTAAACTTACACTCCAAATATTCAGTCTTGCTTCTACTTAATCGAAAACCTCGAGATTCCAAAGTGTGTCTCCACAACTCCAATTTACTTTCAACACCCTCTCTTGTCTCATCAATCAGCACAATATCATCTGCGAACAGCATACACTTTGGTATATCATCTTGGACTGACCTCGTCAATTCGTCCATTATCAAAGCGAAAAGAAAGGGGCTAAGTGCGGAACCTTGATGCACTCCAATCTTTATAGGAACTCTTCAGTCTTCCCAACACTAGTCTGTACACAAGTACTAACTCCATTATACATGTCCTTGATAATATCAATATATTTCTTTGAAACACCCTTCTTTGCTAATGCCCACCAAAGTACCTCTCTTGGCACTTTATCATACGCCTTCTCCAAATCAATGAAAACCATATGCAAATCTTTCTTTTGATCCCGATATTTCTCCATGGTTTGTCTCATAAGATATATTGCCTCCATAGTCGATCTTCCTGCATAAACCCAAATTGGTTATCCGAAATATCCACAATTTTTCTCAGCCTTTGTGCAATCACTCTTTCCCAAAGTTTCATAGTATGGCTCATTAGCTTGATCCCCCGATAGTTGATACAATCTTGGACATCACCTTTATTCTTATACAAAGGGATCGAGTACTCTTCCGCCACTCCAACGATGGCATTGTGTTAACTCTCCATATCTTGTTAAATAGCGTTGTTAACCAATCTACTCCCTCTCCCCGAAACATCTCCAAACCTCAATTGGTATACCATCCGGTCCAACGGCTTTCTTCAATCTCATCTTTTTCATTGCCATTTCCACTTCACTCTTTCGAATTCTCCGCATAAAATCTCGATTAACCATACTCGAAGAGATATTTAAATCTCCAACATCCCGCTCTCGACCGCCATTGAACAAGTTATCAAAGTACGAACTCCATCTATCTTTTATCTCTTTATCCCCGACTAAAACTCTTTGGTCTACATCCTTCACACATTTAACCGTCCCAATATCTCGTGTCCTCTTATCCCTCATACGAGCGAGTCTGTAGATGTCCTTTTCCCCTTCTTTTGTATCCAACTTATCATAAAGTTTCGATTCACCTTGCTCTTGCGTCTCTTACCGCTTTCTTAGCATCTCTTCTAGCTTCCTTATACTTCTCATAGTTCTCGTCGCTCCTACATTTCCCCAATAATTTGGAGCATTCTCGCTTGCCCTTTATTGCTTGTTTTACTTCCTCGTTCCACCATGATGTGTCTTTACTTGGTGGCCCATTTCCTCTAAATTCTCCTAGGACTTCTTTCGCCACCTCCTTTATGGTATGTACCATCTTAGTCCAAGTCGAATCTATATCCATATCCTCCATATTATCCGACCAAATACCGATATCGACCATCTTAGCTACAAATTTCGGTTGATGCTCCCCTTGAAGTCTCCACCACTTGATTCTAGGGTCTACCTGTGATTTTCTCTTCCTCGAAATTCTCTTACTTCGAAAATCAAGTACCACTAGTCTATGTTGAGTTGTTGTGCTCTCACCCGGAACAACCTTGCAATCTGTATAACTCTTTCTACAAGTATTTCTTACTAAGAAGAAGTCAATCTGACTCGCATTACCTCCACTCCTATAGGACACCAAGTGAGATTCTCTCTTCTTGAACCAAGTGTTCATTATACTCAAGTCGTATACCCGGCCTTGAAAGTCCAGGATACTATTTCCTGCTTCATTCCTCTCTCCAAAACCAAAACCTCCATGTATGCTCTCAAAGCCATGTCGACTAGACCCCACGTGCCCGTTCAGATCACCACCAAAATTTGAAGTATGGGGGTGATTAATGCAATTTGCAAAATTTGGATGACATAAAGTTTTTAAAAAATGGGACAATATGTTCAAAATTTCAAGTATGGGGGTGATTAATGCAATTTGCAAAGAAGTTCGTTAACGTTTTGTCAATTTTGTTAACCTTGTTAACAGTCGTCCATTATCTTTAATGTCCATCCAAAATTACCCCGAATTGCATCTTTGTGTGAACATAGTGTACTAAATTGCAACGTTTGGTACTATACGACACAAATTGCAATTTTGTGTAAACTTGGTGGTAGTATGGTGCAATTTGCCCATAAAATTATAAACTTATACTTTTGTACAAAAAAAATTAATAAGACTAAGCAAAGTATAAAATTGGACTCAATATATTTTGGTTATTAATGTATCCCCATACTTGTGTCCATGTTTAGGACAGTGTCCCCGTGTCCAATTTTGTTAGGAAAAGTGAGTCTGACACCCGGGTCCGTACCGGTCGGATAACCGTACCCGAGTCCAGGTAACATAGGGTTCTACTAATATAATGCAATGCAGTAATGTGGTAATGGTTCAAACTCTCATCCAACGTATGTTTGATCAATCATATCCACCCTCCATCTTCACTTAGCTTATTAAACCCAGACACAATATAATGCAATGCAAGGATTCAATCCACACTCGCAAATAGCTTAAGTGGTAAGCCTGTATCCAGTGACCCTTCCCAGGCCCTCCGTTGAAGATCCTTGCCCTGGACCATCCCCTTAGTGTCTTGATATTGGATGAATTCATATCAATGATTCAACATGTAAGATGACCATGTGCTGTGCACCGCTTTTTTCAAAAGGTATACTGGTGGTTAAAGCAATTTCCTATCAAAAATACCTTGGTCTTCCAACATTCACTTGCAGCAGTACAATAGGCAGTAGTCCACTTATCAAGCCTCACAAACGAGGTCCCAACCTCTACCACACAGATTTGAACAAATCCAAATCATGACCCCTCTCTGGAAGTACGACAATTTTATGCCGCTTTTACTTCTGTCTCTTATTGTTCTTTCTAATGACATAAGTTTTCAATCTGGAAGCATTAACAAAGAAAGGAAAAAAGAAAGTGCTCATATAAGAAATCACAAGAACAGATGCCATAATTAGGGAAATATATCCTTGGAGAAGCTTGTGACAGTGTAAGATCATAAATAATCTGTCCAACCAACCCTCGACTTTCGTTTTGACTTCTTTCCAAACATGCATACAGCTCAAACATATTCTCGTTTATAGATTATTCATGTAGTTATAAATTTCTAGAATGCATAGCAGTTCCCTAATTTTTAGAGAGAAATAGATACCAAATAACCAATTCCTGTGCTTCAACAATTTATGATGGATGGAGTAGAGAGACAAGAAAACACAGACCAGGTATACTACAAAATTACAAGTTACTCCCTCCATCCCGGAATAAATGTCCTACTTTCCACTTTAGTTTGTCCCAAACTAAATGTTGCATTGCTAAAAATAGATATGAAGTATGATGATCAACATTGCTATGGCGTGTGGAGTGCAAGGAGCAGCTTTGTGAGCAAAAATTACTCTATGCATATGAATAGATTGGGCAATCAAGGAAACATAACAAAAGGCTTTAAAATGTTGAGTTGTCAACTGTGACATTTATTCCGGGACGGAGGGAGTATGTTACATTTGACTCGCATATGAGGATTAATATGGGTGTAGATTCAAGTTTCACATCCGCAAAAAAATTAAGAGTTTGACTAAATGCAATTTTGAACTGCCACACCTCCACCCATGTCATTCTGGTTGTGTGCATGCGGGCAACAAAATTAAGGTAAAGGTAACATAGATTATATGCACAACTAACTCATCAAAGCCAACTTATCAACCCTCAATGGAAACGCATCATGCTTGATGTTTTCATAAACAGTCACTAACCTTCAAGGGTTCATATCCTCCTGAGCGACCAACGTATCCTTCAGAGTGGCCATCATAGCCTCTATGGCGATTACCTCCTATAGTTGCAGGAGGAGGTGGCCTTCCACCAGGCAAATTTCTTCGGGGATTAAATCCTGGACCTGGCCCCATTGCAACATGTTCATCCCCAGCTTTTGTATCTCGCAGACATCTTGCTCTAAATCTTGACGCAATTTCTGCCACGGCATCTTTAGCAACACCATAGTTCCCAGATACCTAAATTATTAACATTTACGCCCTGGGTCAATGAAACCATACACGGAGACATCCACATGGAATGGAAAAAATAGCACCATATTCACCGCAATCAATAAAATAATAATAATAATAATAATAATAATAATAATAATAATAATAATAATAATAATAATAATAATAATAATAATAATAATAATAATAATAATAATAATAATAATAATAATAATAATAATAATAATAATAATAATAATAATAATAATAATAATAATAATAATAATAATAATAATAATAATAATAATAATAATAATAATAATAATAATAATGGCATGAATATGATAGTAACAAGCAGGTGTGTATGGATCACCTGCACAAGCTCCTCATCATCGCCTGCACACTTGGGCTTATCTTCCTTCGAGAAAACACGGATATCTGCTTGGGTTCTCTTCCTCATCTCATTGATTATATGACCTCCTTGGCCAAGAATGCAACCAACCTTACTAGATGGAATAAGAAGTCTCGTACTAATATTTCCTTTCTCGGAGTATTCACTTGTTTTATCTTGAAGATAAAGAATAGCATCAATTGTTCTTGACCTTGGATTCCCCAGAGCCTGATAAATTTCAGCATGGATGATTTATTGCTGATACAATCACAAATAAAACCAAAAAGAAGAGTTCAGAACAGATTGCTGGAAAGACTGACCTCAATAGAAGAGACACGAATAACGCGTTCATCTGACTCTGTTGATACATCATCAACATGTATGCTAGCACCAGTCTCCTGCTGTAACTGTTTTACATTGGAGCCTCCTTTGCCAATCACCCCTCCAATTTTCGCAGCTGAGCAAAGAATTTTCATCGAAAATTCACTTGGAGCTTCCCCACCATGAGCTCGAGGAAAATCATCAAAGCCGCCAGGTCCAGAACCAGAAGGCTCACCACCATATCCTCCAATCCATGGCATTGGTGGGGCGCCACGGGCACTTGAGGCACGCTCCGACCACATAGGATTTGCTGGAGGTGGGGGCATATTTGCCATGGGAGGACTGTGAGGATGAAAACCTTGGCCACCACGGGACACGGGGAAACCAGAAGGGGGTTTGTCCTTCCGTGGGTTCTGATGCAACAAAGTAGATACTTCATACAGAGCCCTCTTTGCAACAGCTGGTTTACCAGATATCTGCATAAATGACAATAAATGAGAGATTCTTTTCGGACAATGCACCAATGAATCAACTTTAAGTCAAGTAAATAACAATAAAGAATAAGAACAGAATATCTGCCCAAATCATGTTCCAAACTCTGAGGTGCTCGGAAATCAACCATCAATCTAACTGAGGCATAAACTCCAAAAGCACCTCAAATGGAAAAAACTTATACATACAGAAAGAAGGGTAGTAGGACACCAAATGTAATAATAACTTTAACTCGACTACAGAGGCCAAGTAACAAAAAGAAATGCTTAACGATAAAAATTCACTTAGATAACATCACTACCGACATCTAAATTTTCATCAAGACAGAAAAAAAAAAACTTAATTAAAGCGGGAATATAAGGTAGTAACACAAGGTTAAGTTCGAAAAATATAATTAAAGTCGGCTAATCTCCAGCCAAGATGAAAAATATAATCAAAGCATGGGTATCAGGTGGTAGTTTGAGAATTTGAGGGGCAGTAACCTACAAATCATACAGCCAACATTTTCATGTGTGGAAATATGAAGCCTTTGGCAAGAAGAAAGCATTTTCAGTAACTGAAATAAAGCAAGCTTAGGTAGGAAAAATATAATCAAAGTCAGTTAATCTCCCGCCAAGATGAAATGACTTTCACCCCCAAAAAAGCAAGGGTAGCAGGTGGAAGTTTGAGGGCAGCAACTAATAAACAGGTAGGGCCAATTTCATTTGCAGAAACCTGAAGCCTTTCACAAGAATTTTCAAATAAGAAAGCATTGGCAATGGCGTTGTCTACAACTGTGACCGCAAGTCAAACCAAGAAGAATTGACTTGCTAATGCTTTAAATGGGCTTGAAATAGAGCTTGAACTTAGTTTTCTTCCTTATCAAACCTCAGGTAGCCTCTGGCTAAGCCAAAACATTCAATTATCTTTTGAAAGTGATATCCTAAGAAGCACCGTCGGCTGCTTAAATAGGACTAAGAACCACATCTAACGCTGACGCTGACACCCAACACTATCTGACACGAGAGTGACGAAATTATTAGACCAAGCAGATCACATCAGAAGATTGTTCACACATACAAAGGGCTTGTTTGATTTAAGTTTTTAGAACCAATATGTTACTCCATAAATAATTTTCAAATACTAAAAGGCATGTGATCGATTTAGTTTTGACCCATAAATCAATCTTGGAGTACAGGACCCATAAAGCTAGGATGAACCGTAGAGCATAAACACTTGGCTTGGTGGGTAAGGGTTTCTGAAAAACAAGGAGGAAAAGTGTTTCTAAATGATGTCCATAATGCCAATTTTAACCTTATTTATTACCCAAACAAGGATGAATAGTGATTTTGAATAAAACTTTCACAATACCCATAATTACATATGTAGCTACATATGAGACGCTGTTTAACATAATGAGGAAAACGGCTATTGAGGATTTACAACTTCTCTTGCCGCCATCAAGGAACTATTCATTTAAGTTGGACTACTTGGATATTCCAATTTGTTGTTTATATTTTTGCATTGCAACTTTAACCATGTCACTAGGCAAATTTCCATTTCAGGGTTTACAAGTTTAGAACGAGTCCAAATACAACAAACCTTGAAAAAAGTTAATAATATGATCATTTAGAAGCATGTTTGGTATGTGTCTCAGACTGTTGGGAGGGTGTTGGTGCCCAAGAATGATTTCCAGCACCAACATGATAGAGCTTGATCAAATAAAAAAAAGGTTTGGACTCCCTGGCAAGACTTGATAGACAAATTCTGGACTGCTCTCAAGTTTACTAATTTAGCTCACAAGTTGTCCCAAAGTCGTACTCCAGCAGTACGAGACGAGCCTCAAGTAGCTAACTTGCCTTTAAAGATCTATTTTGTAAGCCTTCAGAGGCTAAAGCCATAGTACAGTAAACCATTCCTTTATGTTAACAAAGATATATGTGTAGATAGAAATGGCAAAACTATACTGAAGAAGATACTCCTACAACTATCTAAGAGAAGAGTTAAGTACGATTACATGG
The DNA here is from genome assembly GCA_022495995.1 of Adenophora triphylla var. japonica. Lineage (NCBI taxonomy): Eukaryota > Viridiplantae > Streptophyta > Magnoliopsida > Asterales > Campanulaceae > Adenophora > Adenophora triphylla. Next base: position 67,010 of record JAFEMH010001731.1, on the reverse strand, counting down.
ATCTGCGACCAAGTATCGTCATCATGTTTCAAAACCGACGAAAGAATAACTTACACAAAAGTACGGCAATTGATTACCTGGACCAGTTCATCTGTGCTCATAGCACAGGCAGGAAGTTGATCTGAAGGTAGAACACGTATGCTTGCACCTGTCTCACTTCGCAATCTCTGAATGACATCTCCCTTTTTTCCCAAAAGGCACCCAACTGTATTATTAGGAACGAGAAGACGTGAAGTGACCACACTCTCAGTATCATTGCCATTCTCAGTTCCACCAACTATGTCTTCCTCAACTATCCTATCGTAAACTCTCAATAAAGCATCTTGGGCAGCACAATGAAGCTCCATGCTAGCATTTTCTTTCCTGGTGTCCGAATCATCATTGTTATTCTCAGTAATGTTCTTTCTTGGAAGCTTTGAAGAAGGACTGTAGATAATTATCACTCTCTCATCAGAGCCAGGAATACTGTCTGCAACTGTAATTTTTGACTGTGTCTCTTCTCTTAGGGCTTTCACTATCACTCCACCTTTTCCAATAACACTACCAATCTTTCTGGAGTAACAGAGTATCCGGTAGACTGTGTCTAAAGATTCAGAACTTCCAGAAGCTTGTTCGCTGCTAGAGCCATTCCATTTCCCTCTTTTATTACTGCCCTTAATAAATTGGGGAGTATGTCGTTTCTTGAAAACAGGCCGCCTGTTTACTTCCATATTTCTAACTAATGGCAATTAAAGTCAAACAACAGAATAAAAACCTGCACAACAATAAAGCTGAAGTTAGGAGAAAAAGTAAAAAGAAAGATAGGGTCATAGAAAAGAACAAAACGGAAACGTCAATAAACCATTAAGCCTCTTCACCATAATAGTAACTTAGGAAGTGACCTAATTTTGGCATGAAATTACTATAGTGTAAAATACAAAACATATCCAGATTCAAGACAATTATTTTCAATAGTCATAACCAGATCAAGATGCATCTGACTATCGAAAGTTCAAAATGCACTGAATCTCTCAAATTTACTGGATCATCTATTCAGCACACCCAAAGCCACGTCTAAACAAAAAGAGAACAAGCATTAATATTCAAAAATCATTTTCAGCTAAAGCAGGACCAAACCAATACATTCATGATTTTGAATTATTCAAAACCCAAACCACCAGAATCACTCAAAACTGAAGTTGTCAGTTCTACTCAATGTTATTTCAGGTGGTTACGTTTGACCAATGTCAGGCACTAGGAGAACGAGCATTGCCACTTAGATGTCAGAGGCGAACCCACCCCAAAGTTTAAGAGGTCACTTGACCCCCTTTTCTTTTTAAGGGCAATTTAAGAATCCTCTTTTTATCACTAAATATAATACTCCCTCCGTCCCGGAAAGTTTGTCCCACTTTGACTATCTTGGTCAATTCAATCGAACTTTGACCATAATTTTATGAAAATCTAGATATCCCTATGCAATTCTAAAAATTGTTATTGTTCCACCGTTAGAAATACTATCAATAACAATTTTAGAATTTCATAGAGATATCTAGACCCCATTTGATCCAAATTAAGATGATACCAATAAGTTTCTGCTATCTATATTTATTTTGACCCGCCCCCCCTCAGTAAATTTTTGGCTTCACTTTTCTATTTGTTTTTTGTTTTTTTTTCGGTGTGGAGAGAGGGTGGTGACTCATATTAAGGTTCTAGATTTTCAGCTAAAACGGGACCAAACCAATACTTTCGTTCTATTGAATTATTCACAACCCAAACCACCTGGAAACACTCAAAACTGAAGTTGTCAGTTCTACTCAATTTCAACTCAAGTGGTTAGCTTGACGAATGTCAAGCACACAGAAACTTTCCATACTTGCTACTTATTCTACAAAGAATATTCTTTCAAAACCTTTGTTTTGATAAGCTCCAACCCTTAACATTTCATCCCCCCCCCCCGGGTCTGTTTGAAGACTACATCAAAACCTATAATTAGAATGGGGACGGAATCATTCCTGGAATTAGGGATGGCAATTTGTCCGAACCCGATCCGTATCCGGGACGATTCGCACCGTAGCGGGGCGGGTTTGGTAGCATTTTTTGAAAACCCGGCGGGTCACGGGGCGGGTTCGGTTTCACCCCTCAACCCGCGGGGCCCCGCCCCGCATACTATTATATATATGTAATTACTATAATACCCCTCGCCCATTTTAATTATTACCCTTATTCTATTTCTATTTTCTATGCGCATAATAACCTATTCGATCCAGACCACCAGACGCGGCTTCACTCTCTCTATCTCATCATCTCAAATCGATTTCTAGGGTTAGAGGAATGATGCGGCGCTAGATACCGAACCCACGCCGGCTTCTCTCTCAGGCGACTTCCACTCCGCCGCTGCCGCTTCCACGACCTCCTCCGGCCGCCGCTTCTACGTCTTCCTCCGGCCACCGCGTCCAGATCTTCCTCCGGTTAGAATGGTAAGTAAATCTCTCTCTCTCTCTCTCTCTTTATGATTTTCTATATTTACTGGAGAAATCAATGAATAGTGGCGGTGATTTGAGTACAATCCAGGTTGCAGTCTTATTTTTTTAAAAAAAATACAATTTTTCTTGAGCAAATGAAATGGTGCACACTGAATCATTACTTATGCTGCTTATACCATTTTCACTTGTCTGAGTTTTATTGTTAAACCATTCCCGTTATCCTGTGAATAATCGATACAGTGGGCAGTTAGGGATGGCAATTTGTGCATTGATTTTCTACATTTGTTATTGATTTTCTGCATTAATGTTCATAGATGTCTAAAAAATGATTTTAGACATGTGGTGCGGGGCGGGGCGGATACGGGTTCTCCAGTTGGCGGGGCGGGCGGGTTCGGTACTAGGGGGGTTCTTTGAGGGGCGGGTACGGTTTTGGTCAAACCCGCCCCGTATCCGCCCCGTTGCCATCCCTACCTGGAATACTACAATAATTACAATTCTTCCATCTTATTGGTGTTTCATTTGAGCTTTCTATGACTTTTCTTTACTTTTATTTTTTTTCACCTACCCATATCAATTAGCATCATTTCAGTCATGGTTTCACATGATTTAGCCGGAGAAGGTAATGCGCGCCAGGAAAATGAACATTGCTTTTACAATATGGTTTATGCTTCCCTTCAAAGTATCAATATCCTACTTACACTAAAGATTGTTAGCATCACGCAAGCATATATTTTATTGCAAGACGTTTCAATATATAAGTTAAATAAATGAAATTCATTATTACAAGTGTGCATACACTACGTATCTGTAATCCATGGTATTTGTCCTTTTTGAATAATGTAAAAGGACTGAATTTGTCAATAGGTAAATGGAGTCCCGCTGAAAACAAGAAATCCCAAATCTAAAGCAAACAAGGGAACACCAAGAAATACAATCCCTAGCACCTGGAAATAAAAAGCATACTACTTTGAGGATATGTAGGAGCTAAAATTGAAGTCACTAAGTGTCAACCAAACCTAAATGAAGCTTTCACATATGCATTCAGTAAGAATTGGTGTCAACCAAACCTATAAAATGAGTCTGCAAATGTGGTTTACACATAACTAGGTTAAAATTCATTTGTAAAAAGAAAGTTTCAAGAACAGAAAAAAAGAAAGATGATTGGGGAAAAGAGGAAACGTACCGCGGAAGTGACGGAGGTGGTGTTGTGTGTGTTAAAACGACATTGATTGAAGATTGGAAGCGCGATGAACAAGTAGGGCTCGTTTCTTCAGCTTTGTTTTCTTTGCAGCTTGCGCTGCTACTTGGCTTGTTTAAATAATGGGCCAGTAGCTCTCGCTAGCGCATCCTGTATACGAAAGGGTAAAGGTTGAGGAGGTAAAGGTTGAGGAAATACTGCATTTAAATTTTATAATTTTTGTTTTGAATTTTATAATTCAAATTTAATAAATAATTATAAGATTTTATTCTTTAAAGAGTTAAGAGAGATAATCAAAATTCAAATTCATACTTCTAGTATATGAAAGTAGGCGAAAACGCCTAGGATTGTAACACCTCGCAAGGTTTTTGGTTTCTCTAGCCTATCAAGCCTCCACGTCAGCTGGAAATTGAAGAGTTCTTGACCTTTGTGATCCTGATAATTCGTTGTAAGACATAGGTAATTAGATAAGGTATATGAATAGGTAAAGGTTATAAATTAATGCAATATAATACAGTTATAAGGGTAAATATACTTGCTTTCAACACTAGATGAATGTATACTTCACAACTATGCATCGGCAAAGTACATTGTGTATTTACATTATCTCCTAAACATACTAAAGTTACATAACATTTGGTATTAAGTGCAATGTACATACTTATCTAATAATCACAGGTACATTGTATATGTACCATTAGAACAAGAACATTATATTGACTATTTATACTGTATCCTACTTCAAAGAAAAAAACTTACTGAGATGCAATAGCTATTTGAACTAGAAAACTATAATAGGTCAATATACCTGGTATAGGTTGATCATTAAGTAGGAGAACCTCGATTGTAATAGAAACTGAAGAAACAAATTCTCAAAAGACACAACCGCATGTATTCTCAACTGACCTAAGCTCTTAATTATCCTATACTTTAAATACTCATGTAATTATCCAATGTTTAGTGTCATAGACACATCTGCAAGGAATAACACAATTCAGGTATTATTCGAATTCTCCCTGGGAACAACTGGTCACTGCAAATTTCCTTTCAAGAATAGAAATGCTATAATTATATCACAATAGTCTTAAGCATTCATTTATATAAAGATATTGCAAATATACAATGTATTTGTTTCTTACAGAAAGTGGAAACTTACAATTTCATTATCTTCTCATGCAGCTATAAGATTTCAGATGGCTTCACAAAATGTCCTTATTCGACAGCTACAGAAAAGTCGTTGTGAAAAAAATGCCTTATACGTGTCTCTCGCATATGAAAGTCCTATAATACGAAGAAGTTTCGTGAATTGGTCAGTATGGATCTGTTAGCTATTGATGAACAGGTAAATAATAAAACTACAATTTATGTTAATTTAAAACTGAATGAGGAAGAAATACACAGTAATAAATCTCATGTTAATTGTTATTTTTTTCCTCTTACAGGCTGACTCTATACATTGCTGCATCAGAAGTAAATTTGTTCCTGATTTTGAAGGCTTATTTGAAGAAGGATCTTGCTATATTGTTAAGAATTTTACAGTAGAGTACAGTAAACCAGTTTTTCGCATAGTACGGCGTGACCTCTGTATTTTGTTTGATGCCTCCACTGTCGTTGAGGAGATTGTTAAGGGTATTCCTAAGATTCCTAGGCATAGTTTCAACGTTATACCCTATGAAAGGCTTTTGAAAATCAGTGATGGCAAGAAGAATCTTTGTGGCAAGTATTTGTTCAATGTTATCTTTTCTTTTTCCTATTTGTTTGAATGAATTTGAATTGTACAATTAAATTTAGTCTGTATAGATGTCATTGGATATGTACTTGGTGTGTCGGCTATTGGTCATCGATCACATGAGCAACTTCCAACAGGTTTCTATGCAATATATTGATATTCAAGATGCAAGGTTTGTATTGATTTATATTAATTTGCATTTGATTTGACTTCGATTCTAATTTACTAAATCATAGTAAATCTGCAGTGAGAATAAATTGAGAATTACTCTCTGGGGAGATGAGGTTATTGAAAAGGGTAAGAGTCTTGCTACAAGCATGCAACGTGTTTGGATTATATCTTCAGTTATCGTGAAGCCCGAGTCTAATGGTGTGTACATCTAATAATTAATTAATGTGAATTTGATTTTCGTAATTTTCCAAACATTCATATGTAATTCTATTTTCTAAAATGTAATTGCGTAGGTAATCTCAGTGTATCTTCAAGCAGTGCAACAATATTTCGCAATGATAATGAAATACCTGCGATTGATGACTTTATAAAAAAGTAAGTCATTCAAAAAATTGTCCTTTTTTAATAACCCTTTTCCCCTTAAATCACTTTCTACGCTTACTTCCTCTAATTGATATAGGATTGGAACAACCGAAAGCTGGCAATGAAATAGGAACCATACCTATGTATCCTACTTTTATTACAAAGGAGGAATATGAAAAAAATAAAATGCTTATCCGGGATGTGAATGAGCTTCGTTTACAGTGTGAGAAGATGGTAAGAATTGATCTAAATTCAAACAATACTTTATGTTTATGTTTAATGCAAAACCTACAAATGGTTCTGAGCGAGGAGATAATTTTGTTTTTTCTTTAATGAAATCGCAGAAGAGCCCGTTGTATCTTTATGCCAGTGTGTCAACCATTGAGGAAGCAAATGGTTGGAAATACAACTCCTGTTCAAGTAGTATTTGTAAGAAAAAAGTTCTACCTAAGGATGGCAAGTTATTCTGTAATGGATGTGAGAAGTATGAAATGTATCCAGTTATAAGGTATCAGCCGAATTGTTTACAATCATTTAATTCCATTATTTTCTTGGTATATATTATCAATTTTTGATTAAGGCTCCATTTGTTTCGGGGAAAATAATTTCCGGAAAATGATTTCCTGGAAAATGTTTTCCGAAAAAGGAAAACGTTTTCCGAAAATGTGGAAAACGTTTTCCGGAAAATGAGGAAGATGTTTTCCTGGAAAACAACTTCCTTAGGAAAATGGGGAAAACGTTTTTCGGAAAATGAAGATGTTTTTCGGAAAATTATTATTATTATTATTATTATTATTATTATTATTATTATTATTATTATTATTATTATTATTATTATTATTATTATTATTATTATTATTATTATTATTATTATTATTATTATTATTATTATTATTATTATTATTACTATTATTTTGTTATTATTTTACTATTATTTTATTATTATTATTATTATTATTACTATTATTATTTTATTATTATTTTATTTTTATTATTATTTTATTATTATTTTATTATTATTATTATTATTATTATTTATTTTTTTTTATTTTTTATTTTTTTTATTATTATTTTATTATTATTATTATTTACTACTCCGTCCCAATAAGAGCTGCCCATTTTTTGGACAGCACGCAAATTAAGGAATTGGGGGGAAGTAAAAATGATGTGAGTGTAATTTGAAAATAGGAGAGAGAATGAGTGGAGAGAATAGTAAATTATAATGGTGTTGTGAGTATTAAAATAATGGAGGAGAGAGAATGGGTGGAGGGAATAGTGAAGATTCCTTTGCCTAAAAAGGAAAGTGGAAGCTATTAACGGGACACCCAAAATGGCAAAATGGGAAGCTACTATTGGGACGGAGGGAGTATTATTTTATTTTTTTTATTATTATTTTTATTATGATTTTATTATTATTATTATTTTATTATTATTTTATTATTATTATTATTATTATTATTATTATTTTATTATTATTATTTTTAGTTTTTATTATTTTTATTATTTTTTTATTATTTTATTATTTTTTATTTTTATTATTATTTTATTATTATTATTATTATTATTATTATTATTATTATTATTATTATTAAAATATTATCCATCCACTTTTTTTACACCATTTTTCGGAAAACAACTTCCTTAGGAAAAATTCGGAAAACGTTTTCCTTAGAAACGGCGGAAAATGTTTTCCGAAAACCATTTTCTCCATTTTCCGGAAAACTACCAAACACCGGAAAATGGGAAAAACGTTTTTCGGGAAACAAACATGTTTCGGGGAAAATGGGGAAAACGTTTTCCGAAAAATTACCAAACACCGAAAAATGGGGAAAACGTTTTCCGGAAAATTACCAAACACCGGAAAATGGGGAAAACGTTTTCCGGAAAACGTTTTCCTCCCATTTTCCTGGAAACAAACGGGGCCTAAGTTTTTATGTCTTAAGGTATCGGATGGAGGCAGAATTACATGATGGGACTGACTCATTGAGGTGTGTTATGTTTGATAATAGCCTAGAGAAGTTATTAAACATAAAGGCCTCAGATTTGTCACAGATAGTGGAAGAGGTAACTTTGAATAATTTTCAACATAATTTATGTTTCCCCCCCCCCCACTTTTTTTCCTATGTAACTAAATTCTTAATGATTGTAACTGTAGGAAGGGTATGCAGAACCCTTACCTGGATAGCTGCGTAAAATAATTGGTAAATGTAATGTGTTCCAACTTGAGTTTAATGAGCGCAACAGAGGCACCAATTACGAGTGTTTCACAGTTAAAAGAGTTTTGTTTGAAAGTGATATCCGTGCTCCAGATGCTGATGAGGTAATACTGAGTTGATTGGCAGGAAATTTTGGTCTTAGTCTGTTATAAAATATAATGAATATATTACAATATTTTCTTTTTCCCAGGAATGTAATATTGTTAATCAACCCAATACAATTGACATTTCTGTTAAAACCCCAGCTGCTGGTGAGAAAAGGAACAATCTGAAGATAAGGTCCGCTTTTCCCATTGTAGTTTAATTACTGAATTTATTTTCTGTAAAAGAAATGTTCTTTAAATAAGATTCATTTTTCTAACTGAAATGCAACAGCTACAATGTTTTTTTGTAAAAAAAATTACTGTTTCTCCTCTTATATTTATATACTGACTCACTTCATTGCAACTTTAGTGAGCAGACCTCTGGGCGAGTTGCAGAGCCACATGAAGCAGATAACGTAAAAGGAAAAGACGTGGTTCCAGCCAAGAAAACAAGGAGAGGATTAGGGTTTTAACATTTATATATTCGAGACTTCTTTAAACTATTTTTTCCTAAGTTGTTAAGTAGTGATGCCGTGTTTTGGCTAAGATTGTTTTTTATGTTTTTGGTTAATTTGTGAACAGATGCAGTGGTTTTACGTTATTTTGTTAATTAGTTTTTGTTAAAAAAAAAATAAAATTGGTGAAGCTACCTATAGTGAATCCATGTTTTGTCAATGTTTATTGGTATATATATATATATATTTTTTTTAAATTGGTTCATGTGCAAAATTATTTTCTTGCTATTTTGCTGAGTAGCTTGGTGTTATATGAAGGGACTTTAAAAATATGTTTGATAATTTGAGAGGAAAAGAAAGAGGGAATCCCCTGTGCTATTGACTGTTTTAGGGACATAAGAATATAAATTGGCCATTAACGTTTGGTTGAGATTTTTCTCTGTTGAATAATTTCTTTTCAAAAGTATTTATTTACCTTTAGATGACGAGGGGAATTGTATAATAAGAGAGGAAAACTGTATGCTTTGCTTATTTGAGAGGAGTTCCCTATCGAAATCTCCTTTCCATTTGGATAATAAGGGAAATGAGCCGGATAAAATTGCCTTATAGATTTGGGAGTTGAAAAGTATCAAAGGTCAAGATAGAAAGTTATTGCAGGAGAATGTTCTGAGTTGAAAGAGTTGAGTATAAGGAGGATCTTATGCATTCTGAAGATGAAGTGAAACCCTTTTGCATTCAAACTTATTATTAAATTCATGTGATGGTTAAGTTCACAATGCCCTTTTCTATATACACTGACTTTTTTAATTTTATATGTACATGTATCTCAAAGCAATTGAGTTTTTGAATTCCAAATCATATTCCAATTAGGAGGTGGATACTCTTTCCTGTTTCATTCTGATCAGAACCAACTCAAAGTATGACAAGGAAGAGACTTTGTGAAGAAATTACTGGAAGCTCTGTTGAACCAGGTGAATCGATTTAATATAGGACAAAGAACACTTGCAAATATATTTCAAAGTTGAATTAATTTGGTTTTGTTATTGATATTTTTCTTTTATTATTGTAGGTTCAATTTCTAAAGAACAGGCAAGAGCAAATCGTGTACGAAGAAAGGCAAAGATTATCATGAAGAAAAATAAGCATATATCTCTGAATCAAGGACCAGAAGTTCATCTACTGGGTAATAAAAGAATATGATTGTTTTACTTACTAGTCAGTAACTTTTATTTGGTTTGTTCCGTTGCCTCCACTATTGCTCTTCGAACTTTAGTCTTTGTTGCTGTCTCACATGGAAAGATGATTAATTTTTTATTATTCTAGGTACAATCTCTAAAGAAAAGGCAAGAGAAAATCGTGCACATAGAAGAGCAAAGATTATCATGATGAAAAATAAGCAAACATCTATTAGTCATGGACCAGAGACTCATATACTGGGTAAGAAGAGAATTAGATTGTTTTACTTACATAAACATTAACTTTTATTCAGTTTATTCCGTATCATCCCCCGTTGCCCTTCGAACTTCAGTAATTGTACCTGTTTGAAAGTGAGATAAGGTTATTAAAAATTTCCTTCCAATTTGATGATATACAGGATCATCAAGTCAACAAACAAAACTGCAAAACTTACCAAAGAAAAGAAAGTTTACACTTCCCTTTGAAGAGAGTTTCTCGGTTGGCGAATTTACAACATACAGTGTTAATATGTCAGGTATTCAAAAATTATTTGCTTATAATTCTAGAGGCAATTTCTATATTAGAATAACAATTAAAATTATTAATATACTTTTATAGCTGAAATGAAAAAACTCTATGCAAAACATAGAAGAAATGAGAGGAAGAAGAGAAGGGCAATTCAGCGACATACTGACAATCATCCTATAGCTAACCCTGATAACGTTTTGCATCGTAGTGCTACACGTAGAGTGCCTGCTGAAGGTAAATAGCAAAGTTAGGATTTCATTTCATCAAAATGGATTTAATATACAGTTCCTTATGTCCTAATATATTTTATCTACAGATAAACATTCCACAGAAGTTTCTTACTATGGACTGCCTGAATTTAATTGCAAATATTGCCATGCTATTTTCTGGGGACGCGAACGTGTGAAAAAGAATTCAAGAAAAACATATCCTGTGTATGGTTTATGTTGCAGAAATGGTAAAATTGAGCTTCCTCCTCGGCGTGAACCACCTGAGCCATTACGATCATTATTGTATGGAGATTTGGGACCAGCCTCAAGCAAATTTGCCGAGAATATCCGAGCATATAACTCCATGTTCGCGATGACATCCATGGGGGCTAAAGTTGAAACTTCATTAAATAAAAATGGTTCTGTTTATGTTTACAAGATAAGCGGCCAAAATTATCATCGGATAGGATCTATGTTGCCTCAAGAAGGTAAATCACCTAGTTTTCTTCAGCTATATGTTTATGATACAGAAAATGAAGTACAAAATCGAGTAAACGTTGTGAATCGTGGAGAATGTAATGAGGGATTGTCTTCTGAAGTTTTTCAGCAGTTAATTGAGATGTTGAATACTCACAATGAATTAGTTAAAGCTTTTAGAACAGCTAGAGATTTATATAGAGAAGAAAATGCAAGAAATTTCACCATAAAATTGGTCAAGAGAAGAGCAAATAAACCGCGACAATATTCAGCCCCACCGCGTCTGAAATAGCCATGTTAATAGTCGGGGATATGGCAAACACGAATGGACAAAGAGACCTAATCATTCAAAGTACAGATGGTGTTTTACGAAGAATTAGTGATCTTCATCCGCTATTCATGCCATTGCAATATCCCATTCTCTTTTCGTACGGCGAAGATGGCTTTCATTTAGAGATTCCTTATATTCGAAATAATGGTCAGAGAAAGACAAAGCGAAAAAATGTAACGGCAAGAGAGTACTATGCCTATATATTGCAGCAAAGGAATAATCAGGGCCAGACTTTACAGTATGGAGGGCGACTTTATCAACAATACATTGTTGATTGTTATACTCAAATTGAACAAGAAAGACTTCGCTTTTTGAGAAATAACCAGGGCAATTTGCGAACAGAACTATACAGAAATGTATATGATGCAGTGCAAAAAGGAGATTCAGACTCAAAGAATGTTGGAATGCGAACTATTTTGCCTGCCTCATTTACGGGAAGTCCACGGTAAATGGTTCAAAATTATCAGGATGCAATGTCAATATGTCGGGTTTATGGAAATCCAAATTATTTCATCACATTCACGGCAAATCCAAATTGGAAAGAGATAATAGATCTCATGAGTCAATGTGGTGGTCAAAAGGCTGAAAACAGGCCAGACATAGAATCCAGAGTTTTCAAGTTAAAATTGGAAGAAATGATTCATGATATCCTCGAAAATGAAATATTTGGCAAAGTAGAAGCAGGTATAAGACTCTTTATTTTTAATATGTATGAGTTTACAAAGTAATGATTGCCATTTAATTTTGATTTTTTTTTCAGTGTTATACACAATTAAATTTCAAAAACGAGGATTGCCTCATGCACACATCATTTTTTGGGTGAATAACGCAGCCAAACTAACATCACCAGAACTGCTAGATACAATGATTTCAGCAGAGCTACCTGATCCTTTGGCGGATCCAGTGGGTTATGACGCAGTTAAACAGTTCATGATGCATGACCCATGTGGGAGTGCTAATCCATACTCACCCTGCATGATTGATGGTTAGTCTATTTTTTAACAGAAATGTCATATTATATATTTAATTAACTTCAAATTCACTTCAATTATTCAAATGTTTCAGGGGTTTGTTCCAAAAAAATTCCCAAATCGTTTCAAAATTAGACAACAATTGATGAGGATGGCTACTCGGTTTATAGGAGAAGGGATACAAGTGTTACAGTTGACAAAAATGGTATAATGCTTGACAACAGGTATGTTGCTGCCTATAATAGATACTTATTGGTGAAATACCAAAGCCATATAAATGTTGAAGCATGCAATAAGTCATAGGCAATTAAATATCTTTTCAAATATATCACCAAAGGTCCCGATAGGAGCACAATTGTTATTTCGAGCTCATATGATTTCGAGGGATCAACATCATCCACAAATTCAGATGGAAATGACGAAATCAAGACCTTTCTCGACTGTCGGTATATCTCAGCATGCGAAGCTATATGGAGAATTTACGAGTTTCCTATCCATTATAGGAGACCGGCAGTTGAGAGATTATGCTATCATTTGGAAAATGAGCAGCTATTAATTTTCAATGACAATGATCCTCTCCCTAGAGTTATTAACACAGAAAAAGCAGGGACAGCAATGTTTACAGAATGGATGGAAATGAATAAAGTTGATCCAAGGGCAAGGTTTTTAACATACACTGAGTTCCCGACAAAATATGTGTGGAGAAAGGGGACTTTAATGTAGAAAAGGCGAGAGTCTGGAAAGACTATAGGCCGTCTAACATACGCACACCCAAGTTCAGGTGAAAGGTACTATTTTAGATTGCTTTTATATATTGTTAAAGGGTGTGAGAATCATGAAGACATTAGAACAGTGGAAGGTGTAGTGCACCCAACCATGAAAATGACATGTTATGCACGTGGACTTTTGGAAGATGATGGGGAATGGCATGAGGTCATTGATGAAGCTAATCATTGGGCCAGTGCTTCGCAAATTAGGGATTTATTCGTGACAATTATACTCTTCTGTGATATATCAGATGCAGGGCATTTTTGGGAATGTAATTGGCACAAAATCAGTGACGAAATTTTGCGAAGGAGGAGAAAGATATTACGGCTGCCTACTTTTGTACTAAGCGAGGCTGAATTGAAAACCTGACAGTTGCAGAGTTGCAAAAAGTTTTGTTGATGGAAGATCTCTAGAAGACGTACATGGCATGCCATTGCCAGATAAACGGTTATTGGATCAGCTGAAGAACAGGCTCATCATGGAAGAACAAAATTACGATGTACGGGCCTTATGTGAAGAACATGAGATTTTGAAGAATTCACTCAATGCAGAACAAGATATTGTATATCATAGGGTCATTTCTACTGTTACTCAACAAGAATTAAAGCTTTTTTTCCACTACGGTTACGGAGGTACAGGAAAAACATATTTGTATACAGCTGTCATAAACAGGTTGAGGTCTGAAGGAAAAATTGTTCTTGCTATTGCTTCTTCAGGTAAAAAAATATAGACTAATTTTTTTTTAATTAATTTAATAAATTCACTTGGTCTGTTTCTTTTCCGCTCTTTCTTTTACTATAGTTTGTTGATAGTTTAAATATAATCAACATGAATAGCATCTTTACTGCTACCAGGAGGTCGAACGGCACACAGCAGATTCAGAATTCCCTTACATATTGATGAAAACTCTACATGTCCAATAAAGCAGGGCACACAGCTTGCGGAACTGATTCAAAAGATGGAATTAATAATCTGGGATGAAGCACCGATGGATTCTAAATATGCTTTTGAAGCTGTAGATAGGACACTTAAAGATATTTTGAGAGATAATCCAACTTTTGACATTGAAAGGCCATTTGGGGGTAAAGTGGTTCTTTTGGGTGGCGATTTCAGACAAATCCTTCCAGTTATTCCAGGTGGTAGCAGAGGCGACATTGTCATATCTTCGTTGAACAGTTCCTACTTATGGATTAGTTGTGAATTATATGCTCTAAAACAAAATATGCGATTGCAAGCATCCGCCATGCAAGGAAATGAGAATAATTTAAGTTTGGAGGATTTTTCACAATGGATTCTTAGAATAGGAGATGGTCAAGAAAAGGCAAGAACAAGAGGAGACGCTGACGAAGCGGAATGGGTAAAAATACCAAAAGAAATACTTTTAGATCCTACCGAAAAACCAATTGAGGATATATTCAATTCAACTTATCCAGATTTTGGATGTAGGAAATTTGACCTCGATTACTTGACAAACAGAGCCATTTTAACTCCAAGGAATGAGGTCGTGGACGAAATAAACTCATACATCATGGATTTGGTGGATTCGAGATGAAAGAATACCTTAGTTATGACACAATTGACATGTCAGCTGAAAGCACTTCGAATCATGAAATGTTGTATCTTGTTGAATTCTTTAATAGCTTAAAGTTCACCGGTATACCTAATCATACTCTGCGGCTTAAGATTGGAATACCTATTATGTTGCTTCGAAATGTCAGCCCAAGTCAAGGTCTTTGCAATGGCACGAGACTTATTGTGAAGCAACTTGGTAAAAGAGTTATTGAAGCTACCATCATTTCTGGATCAAATATTGGGGATAAAGTGTTAATTCCTAGGATTACATTAACAGCCGCAGAAGGAAAACTTCCCTTTGTCTTAAGAAGGAGATAATTTCCTGTTAGAGTTTGTTATACAATGACGATAAACAAGAGTCAAGGACAAACATTGGGAAATGTTGGTTAGAGTTTGTTATACAATGACGATAAACAAGAGTCAAGGACAAACATTGGGAAATGTTGGTTTGTATTTGCCCCAACCAGTGTTTAGTCATGGACAATTGTATGTCGCTGCTTCTAGGGTGAGGACACCAGACGGACTGAAAATTCTATGCCTAGAAACAAATGATGAGTACAAAGGTTGGACTAAGATTGTTGTGTACAAAGAAATATTTGATAAATTATGTTATTAATAATTTTCAGTTAGCAAATGTCTGTTTAACAATGCAATTTATGTGTCTTAAACATTGTTGGCAATACAAATAATTTATAATAATTATTTGAGTATTCTGAACCTTATTCAATTCATACGTATGAAACATGTAATGTTATTGAATCAAAAGGAAGTTACTTTTACTGCCGAATGAGGGTTATTTTTTTATGTTTCTTCACAATTTTTTCTCTGTATCTCTTATTGTCTCCGTCCTGCAATCGTCATTTGCCAAAAATTATCTTACCATGACATGCTAAGGATAGTGTAAGACCCGTATAAGGTGACGTTATGTGTTGCTCTTTATGTCTATTTAACTTTACAATTTACTTTAGATATTCATTATATTCTAAATTTTGTATTTTAATTTTGAACTTAGTTCGATTATGTTTCTTACTTAATTTTAATCTTTTCATCTTAATTTTGTTCATTCACGTACGGATACTTTGTAACAGATAAAAAAAAGAATCAGTAAAAGACTAATTGCCAAGAAAAGAAAAGGAAATTTACGCCTATTCAAGCATGTAACCATCAAACATAATATTCTAAACATATTTGCATTACATTAAACATAATAAGAACCCCCAAAATATCAAACTGCGAACAAGTTTGATAACCTCTTTGGACCCCCACCCTAAACAACATACTCTAACCTTTAGAAACAAAAACATAATCACCATATCCATCCCCTCCAACCACTAAAACTTTTGAAAACAAAAAAAAAAGAAGAAAAGGAAACAACCTCCTAGCCACCTACATCTAAAAACCATTGGAATAACCATTTGACATACCATTGGAATAACCATTTGACAGATTATGACTTGGAACGACCGACGCTGCATCAACTACGGAATCTCCATCGACCGGAGGACTCACAGCCACCATTGATTCCGGAACCAGCCGATTAACTTCTACAAAACTAACAACCCGATCATTAATTCCATTCACTGAATTTTTTTCACTCTTGAAAAAAAGTATAAAATCATCTCATTGCCCCCTCCTCTTAACTCCATCATGCGAAATTCATCATAATAACCCAATAACAAGTCGAAAATGGTAGACCTTCCAAACCCTACACTCAGTATGGCATTATCAGGACGCAGAAAATGGACATAAGTTTTGAACTTCGTAGTCATGTCTTCAGCACTCACATACTCACAGATATGAACATGAAAGATAATGGCCCATTTCCCCCTTCATCATCAACAAGTTGATCAGGGAAATTATCAGCCACACTAAAACTCTCCAACCTCTCAAACATCTGATTAGAAGATCTATGAAGCACAAACCTAACTTCATTAGCCCTCCTATCCACTACAACATATTTAGGAATCTCACTATAAATGTCAGGAGTGCTGAAGACAATAGTGTTTGAACTTAGAAGATGAAGCTGTGGACTAACAGCTAGATTCATCTGAGGAGCAGGAACATAGGCCATTTGCTAAGACTAGAGTGATTGAGAAAATAGTTCTTTTCAGTTTAAGAACAATAATAAGAACATACCAGGTACTTATAACCGCTGAAGAATGAGAATAAGTTTATAAATCAACCCAAAAGACACCATTTATTCAATAGACATGACTGTTAACTGACAAATTTAAACCTCTCCATATTCTATAATTAACACATAGAAAACCTAATTTTAAACTACAACCTAAGTCATCAAATCAAGTCATAATAATAAACATTTCTAGACAATGAATAACATAATGGGAAGGTAGTAATGATACCTGTTCAATTCCATCAGTTGTGCTTGAATCGCCGTGATGGTTAGACAAATTAAATTCCGCTTTCCAATTTATCTTCTGCAAAAAAGAAAAAAATTGCTAAAAATGAAGAAAAACAAACCTCCACAAGCGATTGATTAAAAGCAGCCATCATTGCACTGTGAGGAGAATTAATTCCACACAATTACAAGCTGACAATGTAGAGTAGAGGAAGGTCTAGGCGGCTCATCGACGTCAACTGAGAAGACAATATGAGCCAACTCGTCGCTTGCGGAGGCGCCACCTAACGATCTTCATAGTTTCAATTAAGCCCCTCATAATTTACACACAATCCATAATATCCCCCTCTCAAAACAATACGGTATTTAACTATGTACGAATGAGAAAATAGCCCTTCTTTAAATATATTTTACACAAAAGTCACCGGAAATGTTCGCACGGGCTTAATCCTAGTTTTAAGGAAGTTAAATTTAAGCAAGTTTAGTAGGATTAGATAACAACTTTTAATGCTCTCACAATATAGCACTAATATTCATTTTGAAGGGTATTTGAGAAAGTTGAAATTTAAACAATAGACAACAACCTTCACTTCAATGTTCTTCAAATAATAGACATTTATTTAGAGTGCAAGTGCGAATTAGAACTTATTATTTGATGCAAGAGTATTTAAAAACTTCTCCGAACAATAGACATTTATTTTGTGACAAATATTTTGAAAAATAGACATTAATTATTTAAGCACAAATAAAGTAGTCGTTAACTTTTTACATAACAACTAGGGGTGAGCAGAAAAACCGAAAAATCAAAATAACCGAATAAAACCGAAAAAACCGACGCCGATAAACCGTACCAACGGTTAATTGGGTAGGGACGGTTTATGAAATATTGAAAAACTGAATCTATCGGTTCGATTTGGAATACATGATTTCATGCCGATTACTCATACTGAACTGTACCGATATTCTTCTAAATAATAAATATTCCTAATATTTACTATAGTTTTACATCTATTCAATTTCCATATATATTAAATAAATAAAAATTATCTTCAAGATTTACATGATTTAGTAAATCTTGTCAAAGCCAATTAGCCAAATATCCTTTTGAAACGGTGAAACCTTTTCTCTCTCTACCAGCCCGACACCTATTCGTATTCGCCAATCGCCTCCCCCATCGCTTAATTAAGTTACTACTAAATCTATATCAGTTGAGAAGCATATTTGGTTTTGCGTGTGAAATAAGCGTAGTAGAAATGGAGTATTCAATGTTTACATATTTGGTGAATTGGACTTGTGACGGTGTGGCTGATGTGCATATTTTGGGAGTTTGATGTCTTGATTAGTTATATTAATAATAGATATTATTTTGTACATGGGTCTTTGTCATTAACTTTGTGTTAGTAGTTTTTGCTGATGTGTTGGTATTAGAATGTGGTGCTTATTATGTTTTTGGTATATTTGGTCTTTCTGTTTATTCAATTTTCAGGAAGGTGAATTAATTGTTTTCTATTTACTTGTTTACCTTTTAGTTTTATTGTCAAGACCGAATATTACCGAATCGACACTTACCAAAGCCGAAAACCGACTACATCGAACTGAGCTAAAACCGAATGGTGGCGGTTTGTTAAAATTAGAAACCGAATACTTTTGGTTCGGTAACGGTTTTAGCCTAAAACCGAGCCAAACCGTACCGAGCACACCCCTAATAACAACCATACATTTCATCCAAAAATAAAACTACTTATATAATGATATACAACTACAGTTTCGTCAAAAGCAAAATACAATAACAACTAATTCAAATAAACAACTACCAGAGGCTTTTTAGCGACCCACAATCTCAATAAGGTGCATCTCCGACCTCACTACTACGATCTAATGAAAACTAAAATAAAGAAAGGGTGTGTCAAAATCTAGAAAGTTACTAATTGATACAATATGGCATGCTAGTATATAATATACAATTATCATGCAAATATATTTATAAGGCGAAATTGCATCAAAAATCACTCAACTATAGGTCAATTGTAAATTTAATACCTAAACTATTTTTTGATAGGTCAATTGTGAATTTAATACCTAAACTATTTTTTGTCTCATTCCTTGCACTAAACTATTTTATTTTATTTTTGCATGTAAGGTCACTCCCGCTAACACCGTTTGTTTTAATTGTTAAATTGGTCATTTGACATGCATGTGCCTCTTTTTTAGGGGTAAAAATCATACTTTGCAGATGTACAAGTAAAAAGGGGTAATACTGTAAAATATTGAATTTGAGTCCCTTAAAGTAATATCAAAAATATAGAAAGGTAAAAAATAATATTTAAATCATTAAAAGCTAAAAAGTAAAATTATGTTTATCAATCCATAACCTTGTTTATTTTCTCATATGACTCCCCTCCTCTTCTTCTCCAACTCCTTTCTCATTCTCACCCAAGAGAAGAAGAGTAGGGGTTTTAATTGTTTAATTCATTGACCGGTGTAAGAAAATAATAAGCTAAGAAGAAAGAAATAGCAATAGATGAAATCGCTCTTGAAAAGGTTACTCTTGAAATTAAGAGCGCCCCTTCCACTAGCGCTCCTCTTTTGCCTCCACGTAGTGTAAGTGCTCCCAGAAAAGTCATTCCAAAGTTTAAAAAGATGAACTTTGTCAAAGCAACTTAATCTTACCCAGTTAAGGAAGTCAAACCTAAGAAAAGTAAAGAGTTTGTCAAAACTCAGTTGAGTGGCTTTCAACATTACTATGTGTGTGATTGTTTTGGTCATAAGGTTGTTGAATGCCTTTTGAGATTCACTCCAAATGCCAAAGAAAGTAAAAACCCTAAGGTTAAACAAGAGTGGGTTGTTAAAGGTGTTAACTCTAGGACCCAAAGAATAAAGGAGATTTGCACTTAAATGTCTATTTTTCAGGTTCTTTTCTTCATGGTTGGATCTTCAAATGCAAATACAAATGAATGATATTTGTATCTCAACTTAATTACTTTCGGGAGTGTAACAGTATATTACATTGCAGTTATTAGCAGAGCTTCGAGGGAATCAATATGTTGTAACCAACTATTGAATCCTAGACGTGGGGTTGTATTTTATCCTCTTGGTGATCGAGGAGATGCTTATTCACGTGAAAAATAAATCAAAAACCTTGATAGTGATTTCTCGAATCTATTATGAAAACATTAAATTGTGCCGAATAATGTGGCAGAAAAGACTACCGAGCATAAAGCCAATTGAACGGTGAATTCCCTCCCTCCCATCCGCGAAGCTGAGGCAGGAGAAAAAAAGATCGATTGATATAAACATCAACAACTCTGAATTGGATTAGAACCGTCATAATTCATGAACAAGTGATAGGGATTGATAAACATAACTTTACTTTTTAGCCTTAATAATTTGGATATTATTTGTTGCCCCTCGATAGTTTTGATATTATTGTCAAGGGGCTCAAATTCAATATTTTACACTGTAATCCATTTTTACTTATACATCTGCAAAGTACCATTTTTATCCCTCAAAAGGAGGTATGTGCAAGTCACATAACCAATTTAATAGCTAAAAACAAACGGTGTTAGTGAGAGTGACCTTTTGCGCAAAAAAAAAAAAATGCAAGAAATGAGACAAATAATAGTTTAGGTATAAAATCCACAATTGGTCTATAATTTATAATTCAATTAATTTTGATGCAATTTTGCCAAATTTTACTTAAAATTCAAATAAGTACTAAATCAAATGCTAATTAATTGTTATCCAATGCCAATATATTTATCCACACACCATGATAGATGAAAACATCAATTATATTCAGCTGCTATTTTTATATGTTATTATATTTAGATGAATCAATGTACGAACACAACATTTAAACAATACGCCAACACACAAATAAGTGCGTGTTTAGAAACCATGTCCAACATTTAACAATATGTCTCAAAACTATTTGGTTTAGAAAACACTTTCTGAATCCTTTTTTATTGGGGGTGTGTCATTACAGGTTTGGACGAGTTCGAGTTTTTTATTATCCCTATGTCACTGTGTTTAGAATTGTCAATATTTGTGCTTAGAAGATCAAGTGTATTTGAAAGTGCAAGTATGTGAGTTTAGAAGTGTCAATGTGTGTGTGTGTGTGTGTGTGTGTGTGTGTGTGTGTGTGTGATAATAAGTGTAAGTGTTTGTGTTAAAAAGTGCTTAATGTTTACAAGTGTTAGTGTTAATGTTTAAAAGTGTTGTGTGTATTAATAAGTGATAGTATTAGTGCTTATAAGTGCTAGTGTTAGTGTTTTAAACATGTTTAAAAATATTATTGTTAATATTTAAAAGTGCAAGTATGTGTGGTAATAAATGTCCATGTGTTAATGAGTTCCAGTTACTTATAATACTATAATAGTACAACTACATGTTTTAAAACAAAGCATTGCCATTCCTAGACTTTACAATATAATCTTCCAATCTAATATAAATTCTCTTCCCAAATCTTCTACCCTCGGACATCCCATTTCAATATTTTTGTCCCTCATCCAACCATTACTTGTTTCCTTATGTCTTCCAATATGACTATAAGTGGCTTATACCTAGCCTCTAAAATCCAAGAATTAAATGATTCATACATTATTATCAACAAAATCACAACACAAGTCAACGGGGAAGAAAGCCCTACTCCATCTACTATGATCTCTTTAAATCAAGTGATTATGCCCATCTTCAATAAAAAAAACTTTATTTTCTCCATATGAATCTGAAAGTCTTCTTTAGTATATGATTTTGCAGCTGTCCAAAAATGCTTTCTATATGTTGTTCCTGGAAACCTCTTTCTGAAATTGGCATAAATATGTATGGCATAATTTTTGTGGTAGATTTGTGGTAGTCTATTTCTAAAAGCAACTTCAAAGCCCTACAAACACATTAAAAAGGTTACATAACACATGATTTATATAACAATTCAATGTTTAAACGTTGAATCAAATACACTTTACCTTTTGTTGGTCACCTATTAATATCAACCCAGTACCATCTTGCATGCCCAAGTCTAATATAATCAAGTGTAAGAATCACCCTAAGTATGTTGGTCTTCTTTTTCAACTCCAACCCATGCAATAGGAAACATCTGATTGTTTTCGTCTCTCCCTACTATTATTAATAGCTCTCCTTTTGTCCAGGTTTTAAGAAAATAACCATCAACACCCAACACCTTCCTACATCCACCAATAAACCCTCTTTTAACTGCTTCGAAGTATATAAAATCTTCTAAATTTAGGAGGACCAACCCACTCATCATCTGTTTGTTTAAGAACAATATTTGAACCTGGGTTTCATCTAGCAATCTCTTGCGCATAGTTCCCCAACTTTGCATAATGTTCAATCATCGACTGTTTCATTGCATGTAAAGCTCTCTTCTTTGCTTCCCAATATTTTTTGAGTGTGACATCAACTCGTAGATGAGTTTTTATCATTGCCTTGAATGCAACTAACTTAATGAAAGGATTAATTCTAACATGTTCACCCATTTGTTTCGCTAGCCACTTTGAACTCGCAAGTTTCACTCTTAACTCCACCGAACACTTGTGCTTTTTCTGGTAAGTCTTAACTTGAAATGTGTTTTCTTTCCTGACATAACTAGCAAAAAATACTCAAGGACACTGAAAGAATTGTAGCTAGGACTGTAACCACTTGTGCGATGTCTTGTGTGTACAGTTGTTCACACAAGTCTCAGCACAACTTACTGAACAGATTTTTCCAGAAAATAACTTAAATAAACATAATTAAATGCAGCGGAATAACAACGAATTTAAACACTTCAGCAAGACTATGCTTGCTGGAAAACTTTCATAAAACACAACTTTGTAGAAAAACAAGTTGCAAAGAAAACTTACTATGAAAGAAAACAAATCTATGAAAAGACAAAAATCGTTCTAACCTAAGAACACCAAACAAAAAACAATCTTGAATGATCAAGCTTCTGATCTTCAAGAAACAATAAAAACACTCAAGGAATATTCTCTCTATTTCTCTCGTTGAATGCATCATCGTGAATGAAGGCGGACGGCTTCTTAAATAGGCGATCAAGCAATCCTTTGTTGACAAGGACTCAATCTCTTTCTTTCAATCAGGATCTTCTTTCCTTATCGCCAAGAGTCCTTCCTTCCTTGAATTTCCTACCTAAAATACATAAAAACACTTCTAAACAAAAAGTCAAATGTTAGTCAAACCTAACTCTATATTTATAATTAATTTCCTAATCTATTTATGTAAAATATACAAACCATAATTACAAAAATAAAAAAAGAAATTTCAAGAGTATTTATACTCTTTCAATCTACCCCTATTTTTGTGATTATGGACAAAACTGCAAAACCGAGATTATTCATTTCAAACCTACCAGAATAGCAAAAAGATATCAAGAGTATAAACATACTCTTTCAATCTCCCCCTATTTTTGTGGTTCTGGTCAATACCTGTAATCACCACAATTTAGCACAAGGAAAGTCCAGCTCCCCCTAAATACATCATGGCTCCATTCTATCAAACTTCCCCTAAAATTTCGTATCTTCGTGATAATCATCTCATGTATCTCTCTTGATTGATCATCTAAGAGACATCTTCCCCTTGATTGATGATCATCTCCTCCTTGAATGACTGTCTGAGAGTCATTTTCCCCTATTCTCCCCCTTTTCTTCAGAGATTTTCAAAAGGTGTGTGCACATCCATGAAAATATCTTAAGAAACCCCTTTGTAAAATATGATCAGAGTTTCAGCATGAGAGGAGCAGAGGCAGACAAAAGGATTTGAGGGAAAACAATACTTACAGATTTATGAATAACCGGGGAATGATGACCACATATGTAACCAGTTGTGTGCAGAGTTGTGTGCACAGATGTCCGAACAACAGCAGAGACAAGTGGAGAGATTACATCGTGCAATACTTTGGCGTGCATTTGGCACATGAAACAAAGATAGTCAAAGAATCCAAACCTTTTGAAGGATCAATTCGGGCAAATAAATTATGAATTCAAAAACAAATGCTACCCGAATTTTGTGACCAGTGAAATCCTTTCCACTTGGACCCTAAAAGATTGTTCCATTCAGATTTTCTTTGCACTCAAACATGGACAAACACTCATTAAACATATTGTTAACCAAAAAATGATTGGCCCACAATTTGATGAAAATAATAAACAATCAAATGAATATTTCATGGGGCCAAAGATGTCCTAGTTTATAATTATGCCTAGAATGATGCATATTATGAGCATACAAGTGGAGATTGACCTCAATGAAGTGTGATATGATATGAATAAATTTACACAAAGACACGGTTTGACAAACAAGAAGTCAATGAGTTATCCTTCAATCATGTAGCCTCTAGAACTTTTCCATATTTAGGAATTGAATCAGTCACTGAGAGGAGCTATACACTCTCGCACCATAGTTCTTACCCAAATTTTCTTCTCAAGTGATGCAACAATAAGGTATTGGCATTGGGCACATGAGTGGAAGCTTCAAAATAGAGGAGGCAGCTTGTTTTCTCAGTGACCTTAGATTAAACATCCACTCCATGATAAATATCACACATAAATTAACAAGGTAATTTTTATCACCAAGTCAAGAAGGATCTCACAATCAAGAGTCAAACACGATGTCAAAGATGCAAACCAATCAAGTGATCACAAGAGATAATCGTGCAAGTAATAAATGCAGATTTTTTTAATGCTTTCTGTAGCATACAATTATACAGAGATGTAGACAGATGTCCACACAGTTGTGCGATCATCTCAACACACACAATTTGAGAGACCTTTTTAGGGAAGAAAGTCTCTCGAAAACAATGGCCTTCATAAACATATCAATCAATAGTTTATTAGTTTCAGCAAATTCACAACTAATAATTTTTTGTTCAACAAAATCTCTAACAAAACGAAGTTTAAAATCTAGATGCTTAGGAGTAGAACATTGAACAGGGCCATTTGCCATATCTATGGTATTTTTAGCATCACAAAAAATCGATAAAACTTTGTTTTTTGATTTCATAGTCTTTGACCAATTTGTTCATCCAAACGAGCTTAGTGCACTTACTACCAACTGCTACACATTTTGATTCAGCAGCTGATAGGATAACAAAAGTTTGTTCCCTATTATCCAATGAATCCAACTTATTTTTGAGATAAAAACCTCAAACATTGGTGCTTTTGTAATCAATGATTATCTCCCCCTCAAATGGCTTAAAAAATGCCTCTGAATTAGATTTGTCATTGGCAACACAACAACATGAACATACCTGATGGTATACAGAGTTCATGCAAACCAAACCTGCAAGGTCACGGTAGTTAAGCTTCTTTCCTCTTATTTTTATTCCTTCATCCACTTTCTCAATGATCTGGGAGGTAGGATGATTTCCTTGTATTCTGGAAGGAATGTCCCTCTCTCTGCTTACTTTACTTTCATCAGTTTCAGAATCTGAACCTTGTTTTTCAGTTATCTGAACACTTGTCTGTTCTGCAAATTCATTTGTCTTTCTTGGTCCAGATTCATCATTAATTGTATCTAGTTCCCATGTGCCACCTGCAATATCATCCTCAGCAGTTTTGACAATAAGATCAGGAACATCATCAAAAATCGATTTAAGGTATGAAAGATTTTCAGCCAACTTGTAACAATGATCTGAGGATCTTACTCTTGTCAAAACACATCTATTTGAATCATCAAAGACCTCACACATCTTCTTTTCAAATTTGACATGTAGATCATCATCACACAATTGACTTATGCTTATAGTTAGCATTTAGCCCAACAACATGCAACACAATATGCAACCTAGGTAAACCTTCTACATGCAACGTATCTTTGCCAATGATCTTACCTTGAGCTCCTCCACCGAAATTTACTTTTCCACCTTTAACTGGTGTGTATTCGTTGAAGTTTTCACGTGCCCCAGTCATGTGGTGAGACCAGCCATTGTCAAAATACCAGGACCCTTCAACACTACTCTTAAGAGAGGTGAAGGCCACCTGACAGTTCATTATTTCCTTTCTTACCCATTCAGTTTTTCTTCCACCTTTGGGTTGTGTGTACAGTTGTGTGTTCGGTTGTGCACACAACTGTCTGCCAAAGTGTTCACCATTCTTCATAAGCTCAAGTTCCTATTTCAACTTATAGCAGAATGGTCGAATGTGACCAGGAATAAAACAATGATGACATACATACCTCCTCTTCTTGTTTTATTTGCTTACAGCAATATGTTCAGGCTTATTTGAGGAGGTAGTTTTTGCCTTTTGAAGTGCTTTCTCCTTCTTTTACAAAAACGGTATCTCCATAGCCAATTCCTGATTTTCCTTGGTTTCCCATTTTTAAAACCTCTTCCAACTTAGCTTTACCAGTGTTCAGCTTTTTTAGAGTTTCTGTTTCTTTATCAAGATTTGTTTTATATTTTTCACTTTTCGTCTCTTTCTTTGTGAGTAAAACTTCTAACTTGGCTATGGAGTCCTTTTGAGAATCACTTTCTTTTGACAGACTTTCAACTTCAGATTTAATTTGAGATTTTCTACAGTTAGTTTCTGTTCATCTCAAACCTAACGGTTCTTTTAAATACCGCAAGTGCACGGGCTATAATAGTATAGCTAATGCAAGTATGGGTCGATCCCAAAAAGACAAGGTTTACTTTTAAGCAATATTTGTATTTACGAAAAAATAGAAATGAGATTGGTTAATATGGTTTGGTTTGCTAAATATCTGAAAACATATACTTAAACACTTAAATTGAACTCTTATAAAATGGAAGCATTCTCGGGATTGGAATTCATATAGACATTTATTCATCAATTATTCATGCCTTTGAAAATAGAAGTGTTAATCAAAATCAAGGATGGTACATTAAGCCTACGCTACTTCTCACGATCAAGCAAGTAGCGTTTGTATCCTTCACTAATTATGCCCTATCTCTCGATGGCCCATAATTAGTAAGGATCCATTAATGTTCATAAATTCACGTACTTTCCATTCAAGGAACATCCCTAGGCCATTGAACTACTCTCGTGATCAATGAAACCTAGTTCCTTCATATGGTTCCGTTAATCGAGATTCTCTGCTAGGTACTTCTCTCGATTAACTAGAATCATACAAATTGGACGTCTCCAAAATGTAAGTCATTTAGAGTTTGATATGAAGAGAATTGTTGAGATGAAGAGGGGATGGCATGATTTATAAAGATGATGAATAAAGACGTTGAGTTTCCAACCCCAAGAATTAGGGGAATTACTCACAACCCATAATTAAACAAAAATAAGCAATTTAATATAAAGATATGGATAAGAAGGACTTATGATTGTAGAAATATAGAAGATGAGAGTAAAACTTCAGAAATTGTATTGCTTCTTCCTCCAAAATATCTTCAAGAACAATGTTGAATCTTTGAATATTTGGAAAGTAATAATGCTAGAGTAATTCTATGTGTTTTCAGATGTGTTTTCAATAATTTTTGGATGTGTTCAGATATTTTTTCAGATGGCTAAAACTGATACAAAGGGGCCTTTAAATAGGCATTCTAAGCTAAGGTTGCAATTCTTCAAAAAGCTGTCTTCAAGAGGTGCCTTTAGGAACCGACAATAGTAAGTGCACGGCCGTGCGTTATGACTTGCATGGCCGTGCAAGCCTTGGCGCCAAATTCCTTTTTGAACTGGTTTGAATGCACGGCCGCTCCACTTTTTGCTACACGGCCGCTCCAATGACTTTGGGCCATTTTGGCTTGACATGAGGCATTTGCACGGCCGCTCCTATATATAGAGCACGGCCGCTCCAGCTGAAATTAGGCCTGGATGATCATTTTGAAATTGTCCATTCCTTAGTTTTGATCCTTAGATATTTCCCAAGCTTTATTTGTTCCAGAAATCAACTTAAATACATGTATAAATGCTCAAACATACCAACAAGCATAAAATCGAAGATATAGAACAAAAGAAGCTAAATTATACTAAATGAAGACTAAATGAGAATAAAACTAAATAAATGATATATATATAATGCTATAAATGACTATAGAATAGCCATTTATCAGTTTCTCATTTACCTGTTTAAATACCTTGAGTTGCTCCATGCGTTTGGCCCAATCAGTGTAGAATTCAACATAAGTATTGTGCAAGTCCTCATAGGTAGCAGACTCTTCTTCTGCTGGATCATTGTTAATTTCACGAGTAGTTGAAGAATTCAAGCAGGTATACACACTGTTCTCAGTTGTGTAGTCAGTTGTGTGGTTGATAAGTGACTATTATATAGTCATTTATCCTAAGTTCTTACATCTTTTTCCTTAGTTTAATTGTCATTTAGATCTCATTTTAATCTATTTTAGTTTCTTTTTCATATATATTAGATTTTACGTTTTTGGTGTACATTATACATTTTGGACAGGTTTTTTGGAGTCTACTATGGTCAAAAGGATGCTTGGACATCTTGGTGCAAAGGCATGGAAGAACAACAAGCAAACCAAGCACACAAGCCAAAATCCAGCTAGAGCGGCCGTGCTGCCATCAGCAGAGCGGCCGTGCACTCAGCCATGAAAGGCCATTTTTGGCCCCAAAATGTAGAGTGGCCGTGTCTTGGAAATTGCTTGTTAGTGTTACCTTCAGAGCGGCCGTGCAGCAGGAAGTGGAGCGGTCGTGCAAGTTGCCCAAATTCAAATCCAAAACTGGCGCCAAGGGACCACGGCCGTGCAGATCCCTTGACTCGGTCGTGCAAATCGTGACTGCAGAATTAAAAGGCACCTTTAGAAGGCACCTTCTTGAAGAGATTCCTCCCCATTATAAATAGACCCCTTGTAATCAGTCTTAGAGATCAAATTTTCATCAGAAATTGTTAGAGATTAGAATAGCAAAAGTTACAAGTACTTTATACATTAAATTCCAAAGATCTTTGAAGATTGAAGTCCACTTGTGTTCTTGGAGTTCCTTTGGAAAAGAAGCAATAAAAGTTGAAGTATTATTCCAGCCATTCATCTCTCATTCATCATAAGTCTTTCTTACTCTATCTTTTATATTATTGTTTATTTACTTTTACATGGCTAGCGAGTAATCCCCCTTGTTCTTGGGGTTGGAAACTCAAAGCATAAATCGTTCATCATCTTAAAATATGAAAGTGTTGTCTTCTATCTTCATCTAAAACAATTTCTTTATATCAATCTCTAATGACTTACATTTTTGAGACGTCCAACTTGTATGATTCAGTCGATCGAGAGAAGTACCTAGCGGAGAATCTCGATTGACAAAACCATATAAAGAAACTAGGTTCCATTGATCACGAAAGTAGTTCAACGGCCTAGGGATGTTCCTTTAATGGAAAGTATGTTGACTCTCGTTCTTAATGGATTCTTACTAATTATGGTCAGCTAGAGATAAGCCGGAATGCCCGTTTGTGACAGGGCGGGAGTACCATAAACGGAAATCTCAAACAGTTAAAACATAATTAGTGAATGATACAACGCTACTGTCTTGACCGTGAGCGGTAGTGTAAGTCTAACGTACCATCCTTGATTTTTATGAAAACCTATATTTTTAAGACAATGACTATTTGATGAACAAAATTATGTATATGATTTCCAATCCCGGGAATGCTTCGTTTATAATATTTAAAGTATTTTTCTGTGTATGCTTTATTCTCTTCCAAAACAAATCTTTACTTCCTCCCAATTCTTTTTATAAAATTATAGTAAAAGCAAATTCATTCTAAAGTAAATCCTATCTCCGTGGGATCGACCCGTACTTACACCCGCTATATTGCAATAGCCCGTGCGCTTGCAGATTTTAAATAAACCGTTAGGTTTCGACCGAACAGTGGTCGGTTGTGTAAACAGAACACTGCACAACTTCTGAATCCGAATCACTATCGGACAAGGGGAACTGTGATGAACTCAATATTGACATATTTCACTACAAGAAAACCCATTTATTGCAACGACAATATTTTGTCGTTGCAAAAAATATCTTTAACAACTACCTTAAAGAGCCGTTGCTAATGTTTGTTGCAATAAATGGAAATTTCACTTCCCTCCTTTCCTTATTTGCGCGCGCCTCCCCGAATATTTGGGATAATTTTAAGTAACAAAAAATCACTCGTTACGAAATATAGATAATACATATTGCAACGGGTGTCGTCATTGCGAAAACTATTCTAAATATATGACAACAACATAATTGTTGCAAAAGAAAGGAACAAAAAAAGAAAAAAATTCCTTTCAATTATATACTGAAATCTCAAGAGGCTAACCCTTCTCTATCAATTCATTTCAAATCTCTCTACTCCCCGTCGAATCTCTCTCTCACCACACTCAGGCACCACCACACACTCCGACGGCCCTCACTTTCCGCCACAATCGCTACTCCCTCTCAGTAATGGCTTTCGCTGCTCGAAAGGTACAGTAATAACTCTGCAATCTCGCTGATTACTTTCGCTATTCCGTTGGCCTTTTTGACCATGACTACATTTGCAAGCCACTTGGGGTAGGAGATCTCCTTAATTATCCCCGCCTTGAGTAACTTCTCAACCTCTTCCTTGATTGCTATCTCCTTTTCTGGGGAGAAGTATCTTGATTTTTGGAGAATGTTCTTAAAGAATGGGTCATCATTGATTTTATGGAGGATCACGTCCACGCTGATTCCCTGCATATCCTCCACCCTCCAGGCGTACACATCACAATTTTCTCAAAGGAACTCGATAAGGATCCTTCTCTCCTCGGGGTGAATTTCCAACCCGACCTTAACAATTTGCTCGGGGAAGTGGAAGTTGATAACCACCTCCTCGAGCTCATCGTTAGGTCGAAGGTCGCTAATTTCAAGATTGTGTAAGGAGTCAATAACAATAGTTGGGGGGTTGGCCTGGGCTTCGATCAGCGCTGCCATGGAATATATGACCTCTCGGTCAATCTTTCCTTCAATTCCCCTATCAATATAACCTCCCTCAATAGGGGCCAACTGTTTGGACTTCCTGCTCGTCTTGAGCTCCACCTTTGTGGTATGGAAAGAAAGCATGCTGATAGAAATGGATGTCGGAACAAGTTCATGGGCTTTCCCTTTTTTCAATTTGTCCTCGCCCTCTTTCTGCGGGCAGGATGTATGGCTTTTCTCCACTTTCCTCTTCTCCTCTAGTGCTCAGAGGAATCTCCCGGGCTGGTTTTTTATTGTGGCAACCCCGCCCGGGCACCCTTTGGTGGGGAACGGAAGCGACTATTCCCAATTCGCCTGGGCAGTTACGCCTGTAAGTGCTCCAATTTGAGTTGTTAGTATTTTCGTTAAAAAACTAACGAAAGCCTTCACATCCTTAACCTAAACCTTTACTTTTCTAACAAAACATAGCTTTTCTAACAAAGCAAGGGTAAGTTGGGGATTGCTATTTGGAGTTAAACAAGGTAAGGAATCTCACAAAGGGTAAAAATCCGAAAATAACAATCTGTAAATAACAGCTGGTTGAGTATTTGAAAATTTTATTCCTCTTGTCTAAAGCCTGCAGCAGCATTAAATGAACAGTGCACGCCTTCATAAGGATCCCTGCGGACAGGAATGTAATCCGCGCGGACAGGATTGTCTCCCCCAGTGGCCTATAAATAGAGCCCCTCAGCCTCATTTTAAACAACAACATTTTCACACACTGAAGCTATACTCTGGCGAAAATAGAGAGAAAACAGTGGGAATTTGAGTATTGCCACCATTTTCTCTTGAGTATTTCCCAAATCTCACTCACTAAACACTCTCAAAACACTCTTAAACACACAAGCTCAAGCTTAAATCACCCCTAAAGAGGAGGATTAGAGAGAAAACATAGAGGACTTAAGTGTTATCTACTTGTTTTCTTCTAACCAACTCTAATCACAAACACTAAACACATTCAAGCCTTGAATCCATTCAAACACAAACACAAACACAAGAAGATAGGGTTAAACCATCATTGGTAAACCCTCCTTCTTTAAACCCTAAAACTCTCTTTTAATTTCTTGTTCATCTTGTTCAATTTACATCTTTACTTTACTTGTCTAGTTAAATCTTGTTTTTCTTACCTTAATTTACTTTATGTCTAGTTTAACTTAAGTTTTGACCTAATATGGTCATTTTGGAGTTCATCTCCATGAATGACCATCTCAAATGGTCCACACTTTAAATTTCTAGTTAATTTTTCTCTTTAATTTCATCTTTACAAAATCCCCCTTCCCATTTGCAAAGGATATGTTTTAAACCCCATAAATCCCCCAAGGATGACTTGATATGATAACCATTTGACACAAAGTAGTGGAGTCAAGTCTAGGGATGAAAATGGGGTGAACATAGATGCAAATCCCCCAAAAATCACATTTTCCTTCTTGAGAATGTTGCTGTCCAGTAGCATTTCTCTAAGACCTCTGTCCATTGTCTAATTTTTTGGACATACATAAACTTGGAATTTGGCGATGACTATAAATCACTTTTTATAGCCAACATCCATAGGATTCCATACATATTTTTATTTTATTTTTTACGTTAGTATAACTGCCTTTTCCAAATTATTTTCCAAAGGTGAGTTTAGCAGTCTCTGGAAATCCAGATTTCACATCTGTGATTTCCAGAGGGTTTTGGTCCGTCAAATCATCTCTAATTATAAAAATATTTTTCAATAACCTTATTTAAAATGTTTTGAACAACTTTCATTCTCTGACTTTCCCCAGATTCTGAATTTTTAAAACCCTTAAATCCATTTTAAAATCAAGTGTCCACTGTCTTTTTCATTCTGGCAGAATTGACTTTCAACTTCAAGGAGTCTTTTGAGTATCAAAACTCAACCCTAAAATCATACCAAAAATCATGGGACTTGTTTAATGTCTTACAAAGAGTTCTCAATTTTTAGTTTTCTCAGTTTGCATTTATTTTAACCAAAACACACACACACACACACACATACAAATGGTTTTAAATTAGGAAGACTCATTTTACGAGGCATTCCGGGTGAACCCTAACGTTCTTCCCGGAGTGTAACGTGACCTCCGAACTCAAATCTCTAATTTTGGGCATTTTTAAAAGTTTTGGCCCTTAAAACTAAAAACGGCGTGGCGACTCCGTTTGATTTTTCAAAATTGAAAATCGGGTACATCACAACGCCGAGAATAACATTGTATTGGGAAGGAAGATCGACCACCATAAAAGTAATTTTGGTCGTCTTCTGCATGGGCTTTTCCCCAATAGTCACTTCAAACACTATCGTCCCCTTTACTCCAACGGCGTGATTGGTAAACCCCTCTAGCATGCCCGCATATGGGGTTAGGTTAGCCTCGGTCATCCTCATGCCTACCAAAGTATGGTAGTAGAGTATATTCCTGGCCACCCCTGTATCGGTTAAAACTCGGTCAATGTTTGCCCGATTGATTCTCATTCTGATGGTGAGGGGTTGGGTAGAATGAAAGAGGGAGGAGGCAAGTTCACTCCTTTTAAATCCAACCTCTTGCTCCTCCTCGGGAGCCATTAGAGGGATCAAGAAAACCTTTTCTAAGGTTCGAATCTGTTGAGAGAGATGTTTGTTGGATGGAGGCTCCTCTCCAATGAAGTTTATTTCATAGTCACCCAACTCATCATCGTAATTGTCTCTCTCAACCCTCTCGGGACCACGTGGTGTTCGTGTCCGCTAGGGATTATTATTATTGGTGGCAATGTTATAGCCCTTAAACTCCTTTGTGTTGGGTTTTATGGGTCCATGCGCAGCGGAATTAAGCATCAAATTAACACAAAACCCAAGCCCTAAGATCCGTTCTATATGATTAAATTGAATTCCTATGAGATAGAATTTACCAACCTTAATTGCTTTCCGGTCTTGAGCTATCGAACAATTTGTCGGTGTGATTTTGAATCACAATCTTCGATCTTCAAAACCCTTTGAATCTTCGGATTGGAACTCTAGGCCTTGATCGTCATACGAGCGAAGACCCTCTAGTAGTATTCACACGTTAGAATGAACCAAGAACAGTTCTTGAGAATTGCTAGATTCTTAAACCTATGGAAGAATATTGAGAGAACTTTTGGTTGTGATTTTCCTTGAGAAAATTCGGCTAGCTAGATTAGGGTTTACAGACTCTAATATTTATACTACATTAGTATAGGTATTAGTTTCCTAATCATATTAGGAAAGTGTTTGTCAAACGCCTCAGGCCTTAGTATGTTGCACGACCCAGAACGCCATATGGCAAGGTCCGTCGCACGACTCAGGACTCCATATGGCAAGTTCTGTCGCGCGCTATATTAAGCCAGTTCAGGAACTCTCAATCATTCTTCGTTTGGTTTAACCAATTCATTCTAGTTGTGTGTGACCCAATAAGATTATATTATGTTGGCAATGAGCTCGATCATATCGAACCTCATAAGACATAAGCGGACTCTAGCAAGCCATTATGTCTACCCAAATAATATAACGTAAGAGTTCACGTTTCCAATGGTACACTTCCATTGCTCCCTTTGTCTCACGATGTTATATTGAACACAAGTCATGGTCCACGTCAACTTGTATTTGTTCAACGCTTTCTCGATCTTGAGTCACTATCTTCGCTAATTCTGGGACGCTAGCTATGACTTGCCTCCTCGACTCTCTGGAGGATGTGGATGGGATAGGGACGGTCTCTTGGGGAGAGGCCGGATTGGCGGAGTTGTACTTCTCGTTGGACATGTACAGTCGGAACAAAGCTGCTTCCATGGACTGCTTCTCATTTGCCCTTGAGGTAGTCTCTCTTTCTTTTCTCTTTTCTCTTTTCTGTCTTGAGACTTTTATGAGAGAGAGAGAATGACCTTTTTGATGCTTTGAATATGCAGGCCTGGTTTTGCGAGGTGATCGGGTTCTTCCCTTGGAACCAGCAGAGTGATGTCACCATCTTCCCTGCTATGGTTCGCTGGAGGGGAGATGCGAGGGATAAATTCACGGGGAAGACCCGGATCACTTTCGACTACAAAATGGTGAGGCCAGTCATCAACAGGGATGGGCACGACGGAGTGGACTTCTACCCTTGGGGCAGGTATCCAGAGATTTTGCTGGGAGATGCCATTGAGGCGACTAGGCAGAGGAGGTGGCTCACTGGGCTGACATGTGATGTCATTTACTTGGGGGACCGTTTCTCGAGCGGCAAAGATGGCCATGTCCCTCCGTTGGACGCCATTACTCCTCGGGATCCTCCAGACGGATGCTACGGCCCGGGGATTGGCCGAGAGGATGAGATTGCCAGTACCGAGGCGAGGCGTGGCTGCAGAGGAGTACTTCGACATGGACACCCCTACGCTGTGTTTGTGGAGCGGCGCACGAGGACGCCACGAAGCTAGTGAAGCCGGCGGTCACTCGGGGATATGGGGAGGATGAGCCTGCGACCCGCCGATCCCTCCTGCGCATCCGTCCTACGTGGTCCATGGAGTACCGAGGAGGATGAGGATACTGTCCCCGATGCTAGGGAGCCCAGTACACCTTGCCGCTGACGGCCTGTAAGTATACTTTTAGGGTCCTTCCCTTTTCGGCTTTCAGATTTTTACGCTTTTTGCAATTTTACGAGATTTTTCGAGATTTTTCTCGTGTTCCAGCTCGCACTTACGATAGGCTGGTCGGGCAGAATAGGGGCTGGAAGGACATGTGCCGGTCTCTTACGAGGAAGGCGGCTGCGCCGAAGGCGGCAGCGGATGCACGGGAGCCCGGGCGCAAGAGACGGCATGTCGGGGGCACGTGTCTACCTCATCGGCCTCGGAGTACTCTTCCAGTGCCATGCCTCGGGGCGGGGACCCAACGGCGACATGCAGGAGCGGGCCGAGTATGGGCACGATAATGTCCATTTGTCTGACGTGAGCGACCAGGAGGACTTGATGAGGGAGGCCAGCGTCTACGAGCTGAGTAGTGATGAGGAGGAAGAAGAATCGGAGGCCTAGGAGGTCTCTAGAATAGATTTGGAACAAAAACAAACAATTAACACATTTGATGCACACTTTGTTTATTTTTTGTTTTATTCTGGCGCCGATGGGGCGAAGACATTGTATTTATGTTTCATTTGCTTTTCTAATTCATGCTTTTTCAATTTGCATATTATCTGAGCCTTGGGTTTTGCTTGGAATCGGGAAATTTGGCTGGGCCAAAATGATTTATAATGGTATATAAATGCTTGAATGGCTTACGGACATGTTTTTGTACGGGTTTTGGTTGAAAAAGTGGGGTGAAAACTCCCTTGGGCAGCAACTTTGGTTGCTGCAGAATTTTTTTCCAGAGGGCTAATGTAGCCGTGCGGATAGGTCTGGGGCAAATGAAGCCGTGCGGCTCACGGTTACATGCAGGCCCAGTTTATTTTACGAATAAAAGCAAGGCTTGGCCATTTCATTTCATTTTCAACATAGACTTGTCCCAATTGTTCCCAGAGCACATTTTGGACCTAAAAGCACCATCTTTGATCATTTTGCGATGGAGAAGCCCGTCAGATTGCAAAGGGGGAAGCGAGACCGTTTTCTGTCCGATCTTCAATCTTGGGTGAGACACAACTTCCAATCTCATAGGGGACTGCTTGATTCTTCCTTCAAGATCAAGTCTTTATGGCATTTGAGGGATCTCCCGCCCGGTGGGACCTTTTGAGAGCCGCAGCAAAGTTATGGGACGTCCGGAGACATGTTTACTGCTTTTCTTACAACGAGATTGTCCCGACGCATGAAGACTTCCGAGCCTTGATTGGGGGTCCCGAGATTGAGGCTATATCTATTCCGCTGATCGGAGACGTGCCGGTGACGGTAAAGCTTGCATCTTTTCTGCAGATTCCTTTGGGAGAGGCTGAGAGGATGATGATAGCCCCGGATAGGATTGACCTTTCTGATATCCCGGGCAGGTTTGGGTCTCCAGATATGGCTGCGACCACGGTGGCTATGGATGCTTTCATTCTTTGCGTATTCTCTGCTCTGTTCCTTTCTTGAGTCCGTGGGGATCTGTCATAGTGGTCTCTTGGACATGGTTAGAGGCTGCAAGTTTGGGAAGGATATTGTCCCTGGTTTTGGGAGAGACACTTCATGGGATTGACGGGATGGCTCGGGAGACCATTTCATGAGATCCGGGAGTCCCGTGTGTTGACCTTATGGCTGCGGGGAGAGGCTCGGGGCTTTGCCGGGGGCTTTGCCGACTCGGTGCCCTTGGGTGATTTCTCGGAGAGGTGCACCGAGGCAACGGGACCGGGAGTGGCGGGAGCCGACGATGGCTAGGCTATCCTCTTCGGACATCCGTTGGTGGATACCTCATTGGAGATTGCGGACCGGGAGGATATTTCGGGAGTCTTATCTTTGTGAGGGTTCCGAGGATTACCTGGTCATCCTTTTACATTCCCTGTTTGGTATCCCGAGCGGTTTGGGGCTTTACGGGAGCCATTGAGTGATTGGGAGGACATCCGGACCATGGAGGTGGTGTCATTGGACATGAGGGATCCGGCCCGGCTTCTCTTTCTTCTCGAGGGCTTGGATATATCTTGCTTTCCCACCCAGGGCTATCTTCAAGAGCGGGAAGAGCACCATCTTGACCACTTGTCTACTTGGGTGAGTACGAGAGGGAGATGGGAGCGACTCGAGTCATCTTGGAGGAGAGACGTCGAGCTTTATTGGGAGGCGGCTGCGACTCGAGTAGGACTTTGAGGGAGGCGAGGCTAAGGCGAGTCGCCATAACCGGTCGGGTGACTTGGTCGGGGATATGGAGGCTCGGTACAAGAGGTTGTCGAGGTCGCTCCTTTGGCCCGAGGCTCGAGAGGGAGGAAGTGCGGACTCGTGCTCGGATAGAAAGAGCACTTATTGACACGGGTTTGGTAGAGGCTCCAGTGAGGATACCGGAGGACGGGATGAGGGATACCGACATCATAGATAAAAAAAGGAAGAAGACTCGACGGGGCCGAGGAAAAGGGAAGAAGACCAAAGAAGACTCGGCGAATGACGGCGACGGATCTTTTCTTAGGATTCCCTTATTGCCATTTTGCAAACACATTAGTTTATTTAGGCATTTTATTGTATTTTAGATCTTTGTAGCAGGTTAGCAGAGTTAAGAGGTAGACCGTGCTTGAACTCATCAAGAAGTTTTTAACTTGTAATGAACAAGAAATATTATCTTAGAAATTAATCAAGACACATTTCATGGAAATTCAAATGTCTTTTTTTTTTATTGTTTAGGACACATTTCATGGAAACTTAATCGTCCTTTTTATTGTTTAGACCGAACCATATATGGCTGCCTACGTTCCCCTTTTACAAGAAAGACTAAGGGGCTCAGGTCTTCGTAGTTCATTCTGGTGAACTAATTTTTTCATGTGCAGCCCTGTTTTTTGCCTAGACCGCCCTTTTTGGGGTTTTTAGCCTAGCCGGGCATTACTCTTTTTGCACTAAGATTTTTTTATTATTATTATTATTTTTTTATTTTTTTTTCTTTTAGACATAGTATCTTTTGAGCTTATCACCGTTATTTGGGTGGACAAAGGGATTGCCGTCAGTGCACGCAAGTTTCATGGCTCCTCCCGATAGTATCTTCTGCACCACATAAGGGCCGATCCAAACGGGTTCCCACTTTCCCAGGGGGTTGTCTCTGGTAGGGGGCTTCACTTTAAATACTAAGTCACCCTCTTTGATGTCTCTGGCCTTGACCTTTTTATCAAACGCTCTGGTGTGATGATGTGTATCCGAAAATTTTCCCATTTCTGTGTTTGAAAAAATCAACGAAAACGGAGTCGCCACGCCATTTTAATTTTGAGGGCCAAAACTTTGAAAAAAGCCCGAGATCAGAGATTTAGGTTCGGAGGTCATGTTACGCGTCGGGAAGGACGTTAGTGTGCACCCGACGCGCCTCGTAAAACGAGTCTTCCAAGCTGAAAATCATTTGTGTGTGTGTGTGTGTGTTTTGGCCAAAATAAGTTGAAACTCAGAAAAGTAAAAATTGGGATATCTTTTTAAGACTTTAAACTGATCCCATGATTTTTTGGAAGATTTTTGGGTTGAGATTTGGTACTCAAAAGACCTTTTGAAGTTGAGAGCCATTTCTGCCAGAATGAAAAAGGCAGTGGACCTTTGATTTTGAAAGGGATTCAAGGGTCTTAAAACTTCATAATCTGGATAAACTCAGAGAATGAAAGTTGTTCTAGACACCTTAAATAAAGTTTGTGCGAAGGAATTTTCCATTTTGGAGAAGATTTGAGGGGTCAAAACCTTCTGGAAACCTCAGATATGAGATCTGGATTCCCAGAAGGTGATGAACTAGCCTCTGAAAGAAAATTTGAAAAGAGGAGTTTTACTCACCCAAAAAATAAGGTAAAAATATTTCTGGAAATCTCTGGATGTTGGCTACAAAAAGTATTCTGTAGTCAACACCAAATTCCAAGTTCATCTGTGTCCAAAAATTAAGACCATGGACTGAGGTCTGAGAAAATTGCTACTGGACAGCAACTTCTCAAGAAAGAAAATATGATTTTAAGGGGGGTTTTGCATCCATGCTTG
Source organism: Adenophora triphylla var. japonica (assembly GCA_022495995.1). Lineage (NCBI taxonomy): Eukaryota > Viridiplantae > Streptophyta > Magnoliopsida > Asterales > Campanulaceae > Adenophora > Adenophora triphylla. The sequence goes on along the minus strand of JAFEMH010001731.1, from coordinate 27,497 downwards.
TCCCCATTTCCCTAGGTTTTGGTTAGTGATCACTAGAAATTTTAGTGGTGAATCAACTATACCAAACCATCCTTGGGGTACATTAGGACTAAGCACTTCATTTGCTTGGGAAGGGGAATTTTATCCTTTGAAATCAAGATTTTATGCTTGAAAATGGTTTTTAGGGTTTTGAAAATGAGTTTTCTTTGCAAGAAAGTAAGAAAGCTTAAAAATAATGTTGATCTTTGTAGAAGATCATCCATGGAGATGGTCTTCCATGGTGATCTTCTTAGATCTAGAGCAAGAAGATGAAAGAACTACATTTTGTAGTTTGAAGATGCATGCATGGATGAGATTTAGGGTTAGGAAGAGGAGGGTTTACCAATCTTCCTTGTGTTCTTGAGTGTTTGGCTTGAATGTATGAGTGTTTAGGGCTTTAATATGAGAGTGAGTGGATGAGTATGAGTTGGGAAAGATTGGAGAGAAAAAGGTGACAATTCAAGTGAATTCTCACTGTTTTCTCTCTATATTTCGCCGAGAGGTTGATGCAAAATGTGTTCTTCCTCCTTATTTTTGTATTTGGAGGGCTCAATTTATAGCCCTCTGAAAATGCAAAGGTATCCGCGCGGATGGATCCAGCGGCGTGCCTTTGTTCATTAAATGCGGCTTGACTTTGGACAAGAAGAATATTTCTTTTCAAAATTCAAATTAACGGCCAGTTTTTGTGTTTCCGGCCATTTGCCATTTTTGGTTTTCTTCTTTTGTTTTGCTTTTTGAGATTCTTTTTAAGGTTTAACCTTAAATAACAATGCCCATTTTACCCTCACTTTGTTAGAAATGTTAGGATAGTTAGGAATTGTTAGAAATGTTATAACTTTCGTTAATTTTCTAACGAAAATTCTAACAAGCTCAAATTGGAGCACTTACGGTAGCCTCGGCGACGGCGCTTTCGAAGGAAGCGGGGTCGTCGATAAAATAAGGCTCCATATTTGGCGGGATGATCGAGTGATCGGGTGGGCGAACCTAGCGATAGGCTACCTACGTATCCCGAATGGGAATCAAGCCGATCGTAGTTCGGGTCTTTGACCACGGAGATGATGGCGTTTTAGGTGCCTCGAACGATGAGCGAGTTCTACGATCGTTTCTTTGGAAAGAAACTCTGCTGGGGATAAGAGATGACCATTTTCGGTCTGATGGCTATCCGCTCTGCTGGGGATAGGAATGACCATTTTTGGTCTGATGGCTATCCGCTCTGCTGGGGATAGGAATGACCATTTTCGGTCTCTGCTGGGGATGATTGCGATTTATCGCTTTCTAGTGATAGCGTCTTAGGCGCCTCGAACCTTGAAGATGGCGTTTTAGGTGCCTCGGACCTTGGAGATGGCGTTTTAGGTGCCTCGGACCTTCGAGATGGCGTTTTAGGTGCCTCGAACCTTGGAGATGGCGTTTTAGGTGCCTCGAACCTTGGAGATGGCGTTTTAGGTGCCTCGAACCTTGAAGATGGCTTTTTAGGCGCCTCGGACCTTGATGATGATGGCCTTTCGGTGGACTTCGTCTGCTGCCGAAGGAGAGGGTGACCGTTTTGGTCGAGGGGCTGGACCTAATGATAGGCTACCTACGTATCCCTAGTGGGAATCAAGCCCTTTCGTAGTTCGAGTACTACTCGAGATTAGTTGGCTTTTGGGATTCCGTTAACTTTCTTTGGGGATTTCGTTAGCCTTTCTTTGGGGAAAATCGAGACGTATTCGTCTGGAAGATCGGTCTTACGTTTGGCTAGTTGGGAAGATTTTGATGAAAGATACGGGATCTCGTTATCTTTCTCGGGGCACTCGGTCTTACGTTTGGCTTGCCGGGTAATTTTGATGAAAGATACGGGATCCGTTATCTTTCTCGGGGCACTCGGTCTTACGTTTGGCCGGGGTAATTTTGATGAAAGATACGGGATCTCGTTATCTTTCTTGAGGAGGAGATCGGTCTTACGTTTCTTGCTTAGGGGTAATTTTGATGAAAGATACGGGATCCGTTATCTTTCTCGGGGCACTCGGTCTTACGTTTGTGCTAGGGGTAATTTTGATGAAAGATACGGGATCTCGTTATCTTTCTCGAGGAGATCGGTCTTACGTTTCTCGGGGGTAATTTTGATGAAAGATACGAGATCTCGTTATCTTTCTCGAGGCACTCGGTCTTACGTTTCTTGCTAGGGGTAATTTTGATGAAAGATACGGGATCCGTTATCTTTCTCGGGGCACTCGGTCTTACGTTTGGCTTGCGGGGTAATTTTGATGAAAGATACGGGATCTCGTTATCTTTCTCGGGGCACTCGGTCTTACGTTTGGCTAGCAGGGAAGATTTTGATGAAAGATACGGGATCTCGTTATCTTTCTTGGGGCACTCGGTCTTACGTTTGGCTTGCAGGGAAGATTTTGATGAAAGATACGGGATCCGTTATCTTTCTCGGGGCACTCGGTCTTACGTTTGGCAGGGGGTAATTTTGATGAAAGATACGGGATCTCGTTATCTTTCTCGAGGCACTCGGTCTTACGTTTGGCTGCAGGGGAAGATTTTGATGAAAGATACGGGATCTCGTTATCTTTCTCGGGGCACTCGGTCTTACGTTTCTTTGCTTAGGGGTAATTTTGATGAAAGATATGGGATCTCGTTATCTTTCTCGGGGCACTCGGTCTTACGTTTGGCTAGGGGTAATTTTGATGAAAGATACGGGATCTCGTTATCTTTCTCGGGGCACTCGGTCTTACGTTTGACTGCCGGAGGTGATTTTGATGAAAGATACGGGATCTCGTTATCTTTCTCGGGTCACTCGGTCTTACGTTTGACTGCCGGGGAAGATTTTCTTGACAAGGGGCTGACTTTGGTTAACTTCGTTAACTTTGTCAAGTTGGGGGAATTGCGAGTCCTGAAATTTTAAGGGGCAAAAGGGTCATTTTGACCCTTGCAATCCCTATCCGCGCGGATAGGAGCTGAAAGTCGAGGGTATTAATTAGGGCCAACGCCCTTTTCTTCTTCCCCATTCGGTTTTGAAACGAGAGAGAGAGAGAGAGAAACCGAGAGAAGGAAGCCATTGTTGCTCAAAAAGCTTGAGAATTCCTCCGATTTCTTCGATTTTTTGAGCAATGGAACACGGGAAGGCGCTTTTCAAGGTCAAGGGCGTGGCCCGGTAGCGGAGAGGCGATTGGAGCTCGTCCGGATGAGGAGGCATTACAACCTTTCGCAATCGGTTGCGGAGGAGCATTACCCCGATGCTTGGCAACATTGGGCTTCGGATTCGAATCTCCGAACGGTATACTTCGAATCCTCTTGATCCTCTTGTCGATTTCTTGCTTGAAATTTGAATTTTGGGTGATTTTTTGAAAAATTTTTTTTTGAAAATTCGAACGATTGATATTCTTGGCTTTGAATTTTGATTTTGATGCTTTGCATGTTGTAATGAGTATATGAGTAACCCAAAATGTGCATTTTGCTTGGGAAAAAGAATTGGCATTTTTGCCACATTTTTTTTTTCAATTCGAAAATTACATGTGAAAATTCGAAGAATTGTGATTTCTTCTTTTTTTTTTGAAATTGAATATTGCATGTTAATGATGATGATGATTTTTTTTTTTTGATATTGATGAATGATGATGCAATGCATGCATTTTGTTTGGAAAGAATGGGCATTTTGTCAATATGGGATGTATGTATGTTTAGGATATATATTTTTTTGAAAAGTGGGACGGGTTTTTCCTCCCGTTGCATGTAAGATGGATGATATGCATGTATGCATTTTTTTTTGTTGAAAATGGGACGGAGTTTTTACTTCCGTAGGAATGCATCTTTTTTTTTTTGATGAATGCATTGGGACTTCTTTGAAAATTGTTTTCTTTCATGCGAGAAAAATGGGGCTATGCTCATTGTATCTTTGTTATCTTTGTCGAATTTTTTTTTTTTTTTAATGTATATGCAAATGCAATTTTTTTTGACATTTTCTCTCTCTTTTTTTTTTTTTTACAGGGCGGACACCGTTTTGTGACGGAGCAGCTGAACAAAATGAAGACTCGAGGATCGGTGGAGTCTGTGATTGACTTGTGGGACCGGCTCTCGGATGCGGGCCGAGGAGCTTTGCCGAGTCCGAGACAGATTGTTGTCGAGACGGGGCTGCAGGAGTTCGTCGAGTGCTTGAGGGGCTGGTCAAGTTCCCTAAGAGCAAGGAGCTTGATGTTTGCTCTGGCGCGGCCTTGGTGGGACGCGACCCGCACCTTCCACTTCTTACGGGGCGAGGCTACGGTTACGCCCTCCGACTATCTTTGCGATTACGGGCTGTCCTTTAATGGGCAGCGGCATTGAGTGGCGAGATGGCTACGGCGATGCGTCTGCGAGCTCTTACAGGATTTTCCCTATTCCCAAAAGGGGATGGGGATGGAGTATGCCGTGGTCTACGGCAAGATTGTGGAGACCATAGCGAGCTATGAGGTGGGGAGGAGAGGATAGGCGCCGATCGGATTGCCGGGGCCTTCTTGTGGTTTGCTTTCTCGAGCACGCTCTTTGGACATGCTTTGAGGGACGGCGATCTTTGCCTTCTTGAGGTCCTTGGAGGACATGGAGACGGCGGAGATGTCTCGTGGGGAGAGGCCGAGTGGCGAGCTTTATTTTGCTCTTGATAGGTACGGAGGAAGAGGCTGTGAGCTCCTTATCTTGCTTGAGTTTGCCACGGAGGTATAAGCTCTCTTTTTGCTTTCCCTCTCTTTTTTTTTTTGAGCACGCACTTTTCTTTTGCCTTTGGATTGATTGGATTTTTACCTTTCGCGGTATGGGCGTTGGAGTTTTCCACGTCACGGTGTGGCGGCGGCCGGCGGAGTACGTCGGGCGTATCCGGCCATGCGGTCTTAGTCCCAAGCATGCCGGGAGAAGATAAGCTCCGAGGCGTACGACTCTCGGGTACGCGGATTGCCTTCCTTTGACGGAGGCCGAGACGGATGAGGGGATGATATTCTTCCCACAGGATCGCTTTGAGGTAGCGCTTGGTGAAGGGCGGCGAGATACGGGCGGTGCGGCGGAGGATTTTGAGGGTCGACTGCGATGCCTATTATGGGAGAGAGGGTGACGCGCCGGCATGGCGTGAACTCGCCTTTGAGGACACCGGTGGAGCCTCCCGCCGATATGATGCACCCGAGCGATCGGTCCGTGACTGGGATGATTACCGAGCGAGTCGGCACTTCTCGGACTTCGTGGCGATTGAGCCGTATGCGACATTTGTCTTGAGGAGGCGAGGATGCCTCGGGTTTTGGATAGGGAGGGGCTTGGGATCCCGCGGTACCCTCGGACGGATTTTTCCTATATCCGGGATGGGGTCCGATTGAGGGTGCGAGATCCCTCGGCCCGGCGACTTCCACGAGCTTTAGGCCTCGTCAGGGTATGAAGGTATGGTTTCACCTTTTCCCCTTCTTTTCTTTCCTTTGTTTCATCATCTTTAGCATCACCTCTTTTTTTTTTGACGCTTTTGCTTTTGTGCAGTTTTCGGAGGTGGTCGTCGAGAAGTTGACGAAGCAAGTGATCGAGGCAAGAGGTTCATCGGGAGGATGGTCGCTTGCGGGGCTCCTCGAGGCTAGAGCGAGCGACCACGGCGGCGCACTGTCGGACGGGAGGCTTCCTATTCGCTCGGAGACTTCTTGAGACTCCTTTGTCTCCTCTCCTTGATCCCAGCGCGGTGCGCCTTCGGATCACGTCATTCTCGGGGATCCACACGGGCGGGGACACGTTTGGCGGCATGGCGGGTCGTCTTCGTACGTGCGGGAGTCCGACGCCTTCACCTTCGGGTACGATTTTTCGCGAGATCTCGGCTTGCCCTATCGGAGCGTGCCGGTTGGTCTGATGAGCCTCTCTCGGAGACGAGGACGATTCGAGCCCGAGATTTTCGGGGCTCTGAGGAGCGGGCCCGAGTCGCAAGAGGCGGGGAGACATCGGGTCTTGGAGACTCCGATTGATTTTTTTTTTTTTTGAGATTTGAGATTGAGATTTAGATTTGTACAGATTATGCACTTTTTTTTTTTTGGATGTAATAATTTAGGATTTTATTTATGTTTGTTTGTTTTTTTTTTTTATGCACACTCTTTTTTTTGGAATGTAATAATTTAGGATTTTATTTTATGAATGCAATGCAATATGAATGCAGTGTTGCATGAGCCTTGGTTTTTTTTTTTTTGCAAGGGTGTTTAGTGTATGGGTGGTTTGGGGAGGTTTTGCACAAGTTTCGAGCAACGGGACGGAATATTCCTCTTTTGATGTAGCGGCTTGGTCTTGCGAGATTTTTGGGAAAAGCAATCCCATCCGCGCGGATGGGGTGCATCGACATTGTCCTTTAATTTTGGTTCGGACACTGGTCTTGCTTTATTTCAAATTCAAATATCCTCTTGACCTCCGGTCAACTGACCATTTTCGGGGAGAAAGAGAGAAAAACCATGGAAATGGCCAAAAATTCTCCAAAATTGTCCAAAGAAAGGCAAATGTTGTTCTTTGAAAAGTTCAAGGAGTGGTGTAGGGAGATCATGCATGAGAGAAGATCATTCTTTGAAGAAAGGTACAAGATACGATGCTTGTGGTCTCTCGAAAAGAATTGGTTCGGATTATGACCTCTTAAGAGCTTCTTCTTCGTTTTGGGATACTAGAAGGCATGTCTTTTGCCTTTCCTTCAACGAGATTGTTCCGGCTGTGGAAGAATTTCGGGCCTTGCTTGGAGGTCGGAGGTGGAAGAGATAGCGGTTCCTTTGCCAGGAGGGCTTCTTTTCTGACGGTGTGCGTCCTCCTTCATCTTTCCCCGGAGGAAGCGCAAGGTATGATCCGCGGTCCGATCATCTCGATATTTCGGTCTTCCCGGCAGATTTAGGGGCCTAGGTTTGGTGGATGATGCCTATTGGGATGCCTTTGCACTTTGTATGTTTGGCACCTGTTCATGGTCTATTCCTTTGGGATGCGCCATCGGTCTCTGCTTGGATGTTGTCGTTCCTTTGTCGCACAGGCGAGAGATGTCGTTCCTTTGATTCTTGGGGAGACTTTTCATGCTCTCGACAGATTAGCTACCGGACGGCGGTATATGCGCGGGCGGCCCGTTCCTCTTGACTACTGGGCGATGGAGCGTTTGGGGGTTCTTCGGAAACCTACGATATGATCGAGCCTTGGACTTTTGCCGGGAGAGGTGTTGATGTAGATTTTGATGATCGGGGCTCGTGGGAGCGTTGGATGGCGGGTCGCCGGGGAAGATATCGAGATGGTTGGTGCCTCGTTGGCGGGTGGAGACTCGCGAGTGCTTCGGGACGGGTCCCATGTGGTTATGCTTCGGGGCTTTCTCGGTCCGGTTTCTACATTCCGGCTGCGGTCCTGAGGCGGTTTGGCTTGGAAGCGAGGTTCCTTTGGAGGGCTTTGATGATGTAGCCACCGGGGTGGTGGCTCCTGTTTCCATGGATGATCCCTCGGTGTTTCCATTTCTTTCCCGAGCATGGAGGTATGATGCCTTTCCTCCTCGGGTCATTCTCGGGCGTCAGAGACCGGTGTTCTTGACCACTTAGTACTGGATTGGTACGAGGGCATGCAGGAGAGACTCGAGATGGCTATTTTGAGGCGGCGTGAGGCCATTATGGGTGCGGAGGACCGGCATTGTTTTTGAGAGGAGGAGGGCCGAGGCGAGGCCAACCCTCATGACGGGAGCGGAGACGGCGCGGCGATTATGAGGCTTACGTTAAGAGACGGGGAGAGGAGGGCTCCTATGCTACCGGCTAGGTTACGGGAGATGAGGGATGACGCTAGGGCTACTAAGGCCACTGACGGAGAGGCTGGTTTGATAGACCTGTTCCTATACGAGCTTGGTAGGAGGAATCACAGACATTTTTCCGGTTCGAAGAGAAAGACTCGGAGGGGAAGAAGAAGGGAGAGGCCGATGCAGTGGCTTGGAGTGACTACGAGGTTTCAGTATCCCTTTCTTGTCGTAGCGGACACATTAGTTAGATTATGTATCTTAGTTTTCCTTTAGCGAGGTTGCCGGTTGTAGGAATGAATCGGGCTTAGACTCATCAAAGAGCTTTTAACTTGTAATGAATATTTGAATTGCTTTAGAGTTTTCGAGACGCTTTCATGGTGCGATCAATTGTATTGATGCCAAAGTATGGCTTTTATTTGTGCTTTAGACCGAACCGTTTCCGGTGCCTACGTTCCCCTCATTTTGAGGAGCTCGGGTCTTCGTAGTTCAACTGGTGAACTCTTTTTTGTTTTTTTTTTTTTTTTTTTGGTGCAACCTGTTTTTACCTAGGCCGCCCTTTTCGGGTTTCTAACCTAGTTGGGTATTACTCTTTTAGCACTCTTTTTTTTTGTTTTTTTTTTTTGTTTTTTTTTTTTGTTTTTTTTTTTTTTTGGTGCAGCCTGTTTTTACCTAGGCCGCCCTTTTCGGGTTTCTAACCTAGTTGGGTATTACTCTTTTAGCACTCTTTTTTTTTTTTTTTTTTTTTTTTTTTTTTTTTTTTTTTTTTTTTTGTTTTTTTTGTTTTTTTTTTTTTTTTTTTACGCGTAGTATCTGCGCGGCTTGTCACCATTCCTTTGGGTGTACAAAGGGATTCCGTCGAGTGCACGCAAGTTGCATGGCTCCTCAGGAGAAGATCTTACGGACGACATATGGCCCGACCCATACGGGCTCCCATTTGCCGAGGGGTTGATACGGGTAGGGGCTTTTCTTTTAGAACGAGATCACCTTCTCGGATCTCCCGATGCTTTACTTTCTTGTCGAAGGCTCTAGCCATTCTTCCTTGGTAGGCTCGGATGTGTTCCATGGCCTTGATCGGCGTTCATCTAGTAGGGCCAATTCATCATGGCGACTCTGGAGCCATTCGACCTCGTTGATACTGGCTTTCCGGCGGTATACGGAGCGAGGATTTCCGGCTCGATTGGGAGTACGGCTTCCATTCCGTATGTGAGGGCAAAAGGTGTTTCCCCGGTTGCCGTTCGGCCCGATGTTACGTAGCCCCGAGTGCCAAGTGTAACTTCTCGGGCCAATCTACGCCTTGGACGGCCATTTTCCGGATGATATTTTCCGAGTCTTGTTTCTTTGCTTCGACGGCTCCGTTGGTTTGGGGCACTGTAGGGAGATGACTTGTGACGGGTTATTCGGAATTCCGCCGGCAATTTTCACATTCCCCTTGAAGTGGGATCCATTATACGAGATGATTTCGGTGTGCAACCCGTATACTGCACATGATGTTTTCTTTGATGAAGAGGGCAACTTTCTTTGAATTGAGGATTTTGTAGGACTTTGCGAGCATCCTTTTCGATTCCTTCGAAGAAATCGCCAATCTGCGTCTTTTAGGCTCTTCCGCGGTTCCCAAATTCACACTCGTCAAAATCTCTTCGGCGGCTTGGGCTCGATTTTCCTCTTTCAGGACAACTTTGCTTAAAGATTTTTTTGTTGTTTGATTTTTTTTGTTTAATGTGTCTGCTTCTTTATCTAATGAATTATTATTAAAAATTTTTTTTATTAATTAATTCATCATTAGTTAAAGTGGCAATCAAGGGATACTCGAAAGGTTCGTCATTTCATTGAAAACGAAAGGGGATACGGCGCTTGCTACGGACTCGTAGTCTTCGGGCGTAAGGCCATCGGACGACCCTAGAGACTCGATCTTAACAAAGAGAGGCGGGAGGACTTGTCCTAGATTGACACAAAGGGACGGGGGACCAATCCAAGCTTGGTGATCATTTCCTCCTTGGTCGCGGACGGGCTGAGAGTGTTTCCCAATTCTTTAGCGGCATCGCTGTTGGTAGCCTCATGACTCGGGAAGCTGTCTTGTTTTTGTTTTCCTTTCTCAATTGCCGCTATCATCTTTTGGACCGAGCCGAGATCAATCGGAGTCGCTTTGGACTTCTTCTTCGAACAATTGTTGCATGACCGAGACCATCCCAATCATACGAGGGAAATTCCGTGGCCTTAGCTTTTGGCAGCTGTCGGTTCGAGTCGGGTTTCGGATCTTCTGGGCGGTAGGAATAGTGGTTGTGAGCTTCTCGGCTGTTCCACCGGAGTCGGGCACGCCTACGAAGGTATACTCGCTCTTCATGGTAGTAGTAGCCCGGAGTATCTTGGGTAGGTCCGGGAACATTCTACGGACCGGGTTAGCCTTGGTTCCTCTGAACTTGTTGAGGCTATCCTTGTAGCTTTAGCCATCTGCCGTAGGAGTGGGCTCTGTGATGTTTCCTGGTTGTGTGGGACCCTTTACAAAGTAGTCGGCCAAATTAGGGTGAAGGGGAGAGATTTAGGGTTGTCGGTGGGACCTTTCTGTGGCGGCTTCAAATCTCTTTCCTTTTGCGGTGTCATTTGGGGAGGCCTCATATCCCGGGCCGTGGCGAGTATTGTCCTTTCACTTCGATGAGTTTGAAAGTTCCTTGTTGGCGCTTCCCCGGGCCGAGGCCGAGGTAGATAGCTCATTTTCTCATCATTTTCAAGACCGGTGGGATTTTATCCCGAGTGACCAGTCGAATCTATGTTGCACACTTGGGCCTTGGGAGGCTCGGCCGTGAAGCCCGTTAGCATGTGACCTTCCTCGTCATGTTTGATTTCCGAGAATAGGTATTCCGCCGTATCTGTGCCCTCTAAAGTGACTAAATCTCCGTAAATGGTCGTCGAGATCCCCATTCGAGGCGAATTTCACACCTTGGTGGAGGCTTGAGGCGACCCCTTTGACTTGATGGTGCAGCCAAGGTCTTCCCAGCGGGGCATTGAAAGTAATCGGGATGTCGATAACTGGAATTCCACAGGTATCAATTTACTGTCCAAACCGAGAGGTCTAAAGTGGCGACTCAGAATTTGCTCGGGATGTTGAGTCGTAAGCTTTGTGTGAGAGAAGAAGGCTTCAAGTCTGTAGTCTTGATATCAAGCAAGCTCATGATCTTTCTTGGGAAGAATGTTCATTCCGGACCCATTATCAACCGGGACCCGAGGAGGCGTCGTTCATCCAGTTTGGGTGTGATGAAGAGAGGCTCATTATGATCGGCCCCAAATTGAGGGAGGTCGAGATACTGTGAAAGTGATTATGTTCCCGTAGTGGATGTTTCCAATTAGTGTACCACATCATCGGGAGTAGCATCAATAGGCACGAGAGTGCGAGCCGGGCTTTCTTCCCGGCTTCGGCTTATGGGGATAGGACGAGGTGAGTAGAGACCGAGGGAAATGTTGGCTGTGTTTGCTTCAAGCTGGGTGAGCACGGGATCCTCTTTTCGAGTGCGGAGTTTTGTTGTCTTAGCATAGGGCGGCGATCTTCTTTTGGTGCTTGATACGTGGCCTTCTTATACGCCTTGGGATTTCCTTGGAAAATACGCCGAGCGGGTCAGCAGTTAACTTCCTCATCGATCGTCTCTTGGTGGATTTCTTCAATCTTTGCTAGGGTCAATGGGGAGCCCTTTTGGCTATTGGCCATTGGTTCTGACGGAGTCTAGTGAGCAGTGAGGAATTTGACATCTTGGCTCCTTCTGGGCGGCCCTTATAAGCGCTTCCCAAGTCACGAGCTTTTGGGTTTGGGGTTGTGTTGTTGCCCCTTGGATGGCCCACAGAGCTAGGGCGTCCTCCGATTCACTCTCATGGCCGGCCTTGCTCATAGTTATCATGCAACAAGAGTCGCTATTGTCGGGGCTCGGCGGCTTTTCGATCTCATTCCTTGGATGGCCCACAGAGTTGCGGCTATCAGCCTCCATCTCATCGTATATCCTTTTTCTTTCAGTCTTGCAGGTAGGGCAGCCACGAGGTGAAGGATAGGCAACGTTCCCCTTCGGAGTTTGAGGTAGCGGCTCGATAGATACGTGTCCAAATAAGGAGCACCCGGGGTCCATTGTCGGGCCTTGGAGCAATTAGAAAGGCGTCATGTGGACTCATAGGTATGAAGGCCCTTTGGGAGACGTTCGGATCGATAACCCTTTTCGGTGATTGCGGGCATTCGGCTGCGCTCGGCGGCCGGCTGTGACCCTTACGGTTGTTATGCCATCCGTTCGTGGGAAAGAAGAAGAAGATCCGATAACGTTTACGAATTCTTCATCTTCAGGTGGCATTTGAAACCCTCCATTCGACCGGTGCTTCAATAAACCCTTTCCATTCACCGGTCGAGGTTCTTATAAGGAACGTTGTGTTCTAGGATTTCGGATATGTACGGATGCAGGCGCGGGCTTTCTTTGTCCCTCATCTTACGGAGTATCCAGGGCATTGGCCACAAATGCATCTTACAAGTGACACTTCGTAGGAGGTCTGTCTCCATTGGTATACGATCCGCATTTCTGGCGGTCCTTCGTCGTCACTGGCGACAACCAACCATTGTGCCTGGCTCCCACGGGCTCATTTCGGCATGATTGTTCCAGATTGTTTCCGGATGCGGGGCCTCGGTTGACTCTTCACTCTCGTCATCATCATCATCATTCTTTGTCATCGGAATCTTCTTCCCATACTAACGGGATTTCGGGTGAGAGGAACGTCGATCAAACCCGTTGGGGAATATGGGTGCGTGCGGCCACGAAATTGTCATATGTTCCCATTCCGGAAGCGGTAATTGTGACTCGGCTTCTCCTCCCGAAATTGCGGGGGAAGAGTGAGAGGGGGTGGCACGTATTTGACACCGGGTAGGATATAGAAGGAATCCTCCTCTTAGATTCTTCACTGTTCTCGGGATCATATTCGGGCTCTCCCAAAGCCAATTTGCGAAGTGCACTAGCTCCGAGATGCTCTTCGGCCTCTTTCTTTGATAAGCCCAGAGTACGAGCGCCCGCGGAAGCTTTCTTGCTCAATCTTTCTTGGCATTGTTCTAACCATCTTGTGTAAATGGTCCTCTCATATTTTGAGCGGAACGGCCCAGGTTCTTCGGTATCGGTTTTCCCTTTATCCGAGAAATAGCGGGCCTCGTATTCTTGCAAGGAGTCTCGACATGAGACCGGGATGGGTTGATTCGTTCGATATCCTCGAGGCGAGGAGAATCCGAATTCGGGATCCTCGACGAGATTGGCCACGGGTATTTGGGGACCTTCATCGGCATCTTCTGGCGTGTGAAGATTCTCCGCATTCAATCATATTCACACGATTATGGTTCCGTGGCGGCGGATTTTGGCTGTGTTGGGCCCCTCGGGGCCTTCCAACTTTCCTTGCTCTATTAGCCTGGATTGCCTTTTGAGTGAAGCGGTGTCGATCGGATGTCAGTGAGCTTGATGAAAGGCACAATACTTTGTAGTATCCACGGGAGCATTCGGATTTACGGGTTGGAAATTTTCCAAAGGCGCGACAAGCCTTCTTTCACCGGTCCCCTAAAGATGTCATTCGGGGGCATTCCAAAGTTTTCGAGATTTATGACCGCGGTTTGGGCTCATTTGGTTTCTGGGAGCAAAAGGAGTCGTGTTATTACATTCTGTCCCGCATAGTTAATCATTTCTTTGCCTTTAGCGAGGCGGGGCGGGCGGTGTTTGCGGGAGGAGCCCGATATACGCGTGGCGAGTGCGACGGCGGTTCTTGATTGTAGGCCTTTTCAAACTTAGGCTGCCGAGTTAACCATGGCCCGTAAGTGCGAGTATGGGAAGTGGCGAGGAGGCTCTCGAGATGTGGTTTCAAGCATAGTGGAAGATGTCCGGTTGTTCCTCTTCGGAAGGAGGGATGGCCATTTCGCGAGTTTGATTCCACCGCTTGTAGAAGTCCCCAACATTCTCATCGGGGCCGCTGCCTTGTTGTTTGTAGGTCAACCCTATTTGTTTCCCATTCCAAGTTGGCCTTATATTTTTTACGTGAAGGCATTGGTAATACGGTCCCATGTAGCCACGGCCGGGTTTCAAACGGAAGAACCACTTTAAGGCCTTTGGACTTCAAGGATAGGCTGAAATAGTCGGAGCTGGCTGATTGGTACATCCTTTGGCTTTCATCGCCAAGGTATACGTGTCCAAATGGGTTTCGGACATGCGGTCCCATCAAAGAGATCCAGATTTGGCATCACGAATTTGTGGGCGGAGGAACAATGGAGTCGGGTGCAGTAGGCGGAAGGCGAACTTCTTGGCGATCGGTTCGGCGATCTGCGCTTTCATTTCCTTGTGTTGTTCCATGAACCGGGCCGGATGAGGGTCTTGTGGCGGAACCATGGCATTCAAGCTAGTGGTGAGCTAGAGAGGAGCTACCACTTTGGAGCGGTGGTGGAGGGAACGGCCGTCAGGGGACGTAGGTGAAAACGACTGGGGTGAGTTACCCAGGGAGCATGAGTAGGAGCATGAGCAAAGGGTAGAACCTTGCGGCTTCTTTGTTGATTTTCAGCGGCAAAGTAGGTGGGGGCAGCCCCGATGTGGCCGGATAACTTGGATTTCAGTGGGGCCCGTAAGTAGGCTTGAGTGCGAGCTCTTTGTCCGGATTGTTAGTGCATGTTTGCTTGTGGTGAAGGTGTGTAACACAGGAGTGCTGCGGTCTGGTGATTCGGATGACAGGGATGGAAGCAGTAACCCATAGAAGTACGAGTGAGGAATGGATTTGTGTGAGGAGCTTGGTGAACTAGTGCTGTTACGAGGAGGGGCTCTGGCGTGGCCCGAGAACCAAGTTGTGGCGGCATTCCGAGCTGTGGTATTCTTTGTGAAGGTCCGGATTGATCGGTTCCGAGCGAGGCGGGATCCGATTAGGCTGTGGCATTCGAGATAGCCCCAAACCATGAGAAGACATTCCGTGCGATTTTGCCCCAGGCGATTTGTGCCGTCGAGGCTGCATGGATCCGGTGGTACGTGGTTGGGGAGGCTGGTGACCCGAAAATCGAGGAGCATGGGTTACAGTAGTGGCACCGTAGGAGGTGGGTGGCGGCATCTGGTGTAATCGGGCGGCGAGAGTGGGGTTGGCATCCTCGTCTTCTTCCACGGTGAAGGTGCCATCCGGATTGAGATTTGGAGGCGGCCGGCAAGTGACTCTTAATAGCCTCCATAAGGCTATTTAGGTGTGCTTCTGTCGTAACCTCATACGTTACGCTAGCGATTCCCTTTGTTGCTCTGCGAGGGTCCCGGGAGGCGGAGTGACGTTATCCCCATCATTACCGGGCGATGCGGACATTACGAAACCCGGAGTCGGAACAAATGGTGAGGCGACGATGCGCTTGACTCTTCCCAGTGATCAAACGGTGACCCGGTGCCAGAAACCAAGCTTTGTGCGGAGGCTGCGGGGAAAGGACATGAAGGTTCGGATGTGCAGGAATGGAAGGAGGGTAGGTGTTTGGGCTTTAGGCTCATGCAACATGCGATTATTTGTTCACGTTTACTTAAAACATGTTTTATTAACCTAATCGGTTGGAAAAGATTGCTCTTCTTTTTCGCGAACTACTACGATTCTGGATCGGTGGGCCCCGTCACTACGTGCATAAGCCCTCGTATTCCACTGTATTTCGACCTCCCGGGGTGGACGGCCCGGGCGAGGGTCCTATAGGGCAAGCGGGTCCCACCGGCCGAAAGAAAAACGATCCTAAAAGTACGGCGGGTAATCGAGTCTTAACGAGCATTCGATGTAAATTACGGACAAGGCGACGTCGAAAGTCAAGATCATGTCAGGAGCTCGACAAAAAGTCGGCATGATTTGGGTGATAAGCGTCCACGATTGATCTTGACTTGTCGTCGGTTAAGCCGTAATTAGGCATGGAATAGTCATTAATCCTTGATGACTCGGTGTCAATCTTTGGGAGTCGGTGTATAATTTGTGCCGGTCGAGCCGAAGTCAGGCGCCGGTCAATATCTTGGTCAAAGTCTGCGGCGGAAAACCGGCGAACTTCGGCGATTAGGGACCCGAAAGATATTGAGTCGGTATGCCGACAAAGGCTTGAAAGGAAAGGTCTATACACGGACGGGGCATGACACGAGACCCGGACTAAAAACCAACGGGTCTCGGACAAAGTGTGTCACGGACAAGTGCGTAGGTCGACACGAGGCTCCGTAGGATGTTTGGGTAGTCTGTGCTCATCCGAGAGCGTAATAAGACCAAACGGACCGCGACAAGGATTTCCCGGGTTAAGGGCGTAGTGTGCGGTGTACGGTCACGTGCGCGTAGTGTGCAAGCGATCTATATTCTTTTACGAGTAAAATAGAATTTTTTTTTTTATGTGTCTTAAAAATATGATGCTTGATTTTTTGGAAATTTTCTTTTTTTTTTGAAAATCCTTTTTTTTTTGATTTTTTTATGAGCACATAAGCACGTAAGCACGAAAATTCCGACGGTTAGGGACATTATTCCGACGGTCAAAATTTTGACTTTCTCAGGCGGCCAAAACAACATGAAAGCGTGCAAAAATCAACACACACACAAAAATGATTTTCGAAGCGGGACGGAAGCTTGACCCTCAGCTTTTTTTTTTTGAAAACGGTGATACCGGTACGTAGGATTGTTAGACCACAATTTATCCCCGAGTCGTGTTAGGAGACGATAACGGGAAATTTAGTGGTTTCCACCAATATACCAAATACCATTTTTTTTAAAAAAAAAGCTTAGTCCCAATGGAGTCGCAGCTTTGTGATGATGTGTGATGTATCGAAAATTTTCCCATTTACGTGTTTGAAAAAATCAACGAAACGGAGTCGCCACGCCATTTTAATTTTGAGGGCCAAAACTTTGAAAAAAGCCCGAGATTAGAGATTTAGGTTCGGAGGTCATGTTACGCGTCGGGAAGGACGTTAGTGTGCACCCAGACGCGCCTCGTAAGAGTCTTCCAAGCTGAAAATCATTTGTGTGTGTGTGTGTGTGTGTTTTGGCCAAAATAAGTTGAAACTCAGAAAAGTAAAAATTGGGATATCTTTTAAGACTTTAAACTGATCCCATGATTTTTGGAAGATTTTTGGTTGAGATTTGGTACTCAAAAGACCTTTTGAAGTTGAGAGCCATTTCTGCCAGAATGAAAAAGGCAGTGGACCTTTGATTTTGAAAGGGATTCAAGGGTCTTAAAACTTCATAATCTGGATAAACTCAGAGAATGAAAGTTGTTCTAGACACCTTAAATAAAGTTTGTGCAAAGGAATTTTCCATTTTGGAGAAGATTTGAGGGGTCAAAACCTTCTGGAAACCTCAGATATGAGATCTGGATTCCCAGAAGCTGATGAACTAGCCTCTGAAAGAAAATTTGAAAAGAGAAGTTTTACTCACCCAAAAAATAAAGTAAAAATATTTCTGGAAAGCTCTGGATGTTGGCTACAAAAAGTATTTTGTAGTCAACACCAAATTCAAGTTCATCTGTGTCCAAAAATTAAGACCATGGACTGAGGTCTGAGAAAATTGCTACTGGACAGCAACTTCTCAAGAAAGAAAATATGATTTTAAGGGGGGTTTTGCATCCATGCTTGTCCCCATTTCCCTAGGTTTTGGTTAGTGATCACTAGACATTTTAGTGGTGAATCAACTATACCAAACCATCCTTAAGTACATTAGGACTAAGCACTTCATTTTGCTTGGGAAGGGGAATTTTATCCTTTGAAATCAAGATTTTATGCTTGAAAATGGTTTTAGGATTTTGAAAATGAGTTTTCTTTGCAAGAAAGTAAGAAAGTTTAAAAATAATGTTGATCTTTGTAGAAGATCATCCATGGAGATGGTCTTCCATGGTGATCTTCTTAGATCTAGAGCAAGAAGATGAAAGAACTACATTTTGTAGTTTGAAGATGCATGCATGGATGAGATTTAGGGTTAGGAAGAGGAGGGTTTACCAATCTTCCTTGTGTTCTTGAGTGTTTGGCTTGAATGTATGAGTGTTTAGGGCTTTAATATGAGAGTGAGTGGATGAGTATGAGTTGGGAAAGATTGGAGAGAAAAGGTGACAATTCAAGTGAATTCTCAGCATTTTCTCTCTATATTTCGCGAGAGGTTCGGTGCAAAATGTGTTCTTCCTCCTTATTTTTGTGGCTTTGGAGGGCTCAATTTATAGCCCTCACGAAAATGCAAAGGTATCCGCGCGGATGGATCCGGGCGGCGTGCACTGTTCATTAAATGCGGCTTGACTTTGGACAAGAAGAATATTTCTTTTCAAAATTCAAATTAACGACTAGTTTTTGTGTTTCCGGCCATTGCCATTTTTGGTTTTCTTCTTTTGTTTTGCTTTTGAGATTCTTTTTAAGGTTTAACCTTAAATAACAATGCCCATTTACCCTCACTTTGTTAGAAATGTTAGGATAGTTAGGAATTGTTAGAAATGTTATAACTTTCGTTAATTTTCTAACGAAAATTCTAACAAGCTCAAATTGGAGCACTTACATGTCGGCCATTCGCCTCTGGTAGGCTCGTGTGTTCCATGGCTTTTAGCCTTCTCTCGTCAGCAGGGCTAACTCGTCATGCCAATTTATGCATGACCATTCTACTTCATTGACCTTTGTTTTCCGGGAGGACCCTTAATGGCGGGATTTCCAACTCCACTTTGTAACAACGCCTCCATCCGTAGGTTAAGGCAAAAGGAGTTTCTCCTGTAGGCATTGTTACGACAGGACGTTACGTAGCCCAAGTGCCAGAGTGCGGCTTTTCGGGCCAATCGCGACCACGGGTGGCCATCTTAGGATGATACATTCGAGCGTCTTATTAGCGGCTTCCACGGCTCCATTAGTGCGAGTGCGTACGGAGACGACTTGTGGCGAGTGATTCTGAATTCGACGGCAACCTATCGCAGTCCCCTTCAAAGTGCGACCCATTATCGAAAATGATCTTGTTGGGCACCCGTATACGCACATTATGTTTTCTTTGATGAATTGTGCCACTTTTACGGAAGTGAGGACCTTGTAAGACTTGGCCTCTACCCACTTGGTAAAGTAGTCGATGGCTACTAGCACAAATTCATGCCCATTGCTTCTTGCCGGGGCTATTTTCCCTATCACGTCAATACCCCAAGTTGCAAGCGGCCAAGGAGTCGTCATGCGATACGGGTCATGAGGCGGGAGATGGTTGAGGTTGGCAAACCGGCGCACTTGTCGCATGCTCGGACGTCTTGGACACGGTCTGCATTTCCATGGAAATCCGGTAGTAACCCATTACGAGGATCACTTGCATCGGGGCTACGGCGTTCGTATGAGGACCGCGAGGACCATTGTGAACTTTCGGTCATCAACTCTTTGGCTTTTCTTGAGTGACGCACAAGAGGAGTGGTCCTTGGTATCGCTTCTTATACTGAGTTGCCTCCTAGAATGACATAATGGGAGGCCAACCTTTTCAGAGCTTGCAAGCTCTTGGCTCACGACTCCTTCTTTCGGTCTACCTTCTTTGTCTACGGTGACTCTCCATCTTTGAGGAGCTGGTAAATTTGATTGTACGGGGGTTCCTTTATAGGCTCGGGTCCCGAGGTCTACTTCACAACGAGAAGAGTTTGGGGCTTCTCTTCTACCCAGCTCGGAAGGGTTTTATGGCTTTTCCCTCGGGGATTTCTACCAATGAGGCTAGAGTAGCTAATGCATCTGCGAATTTGTTCTTTTCCTTGGCAAGTAGTGGAAGGTCACTTCTCTGAGCTGTCTAGTCAACTCCTCCATATGGGCATGATACCGCTGCGGGTTAGGGTCCACGATCTTCCATTTGTTGGAAACCTGGTTGATGATCGAGGCGAGTCTCCATAAACTTTCCGAGCTCCTTGACATTCCTTTCTAGCGGCTCCCAACCGGCAATGCGAGGCTTCATACTCGGCAACATTGTTCGTGGCGAGGAAGTTCAACTTGAGGGCTATGGGTGTATGCTCATCCTTCGGATCGACCGGTAGCATCCGATACCGTTTCCTCTTTTGTTAGCGGCTCAAGTCAAAGAATAGCGCCATCGGTTTTCGAGGTTGCTACGAAGATCCCTTAAATGCAGGAATTGGGGTTCGGGCCCTGCTGTCTTCATTGCTTGGGAAAGTTTGCCGGGTGATCGACAATGCTTGACCCTTGATAGCCTTCTGGTCACATAGTTGATGTCGTACTACGAGAAGAAGGACCACTTTGCTGGACGCATCGAGAGGGAAGGCTTATCAAAGATGTACTTGATGGGGTCCATTTTTGAGACCAAATTCACGGGGTGGGCTTGCATATAATGCTTGACTTGCCGCTACCCCGGACCGATCCACACACGAGTCTTTTCACATCTTGAGTAATTGAGCTCACTTCCCTGCGGACTTTCGGTGACAAAGTAAATGGCGTTCTCTATCAGAGAGTCTTTCTTTTCTGAGCAAGCATAGCCCCAGTATCGTGTCGGTGACGGTGAGATGAGCGAGAAGAGGTTTACATGCGTGTGGGGGCATAGCACTTTGGAGGGTGTACCAAGTATGCCTTGATGCGGTCAAAGCATCCTGGCATTCTTCGATCAATTACGTATCGTTCTTCTTCATGAGCTTGAAGATGGGCTCGCACATAGTGGTCAAGCGATTGTGCCAAACGGTGATGTCTTTGCGGTTTTCCCATAAGCTCTTGACTTACATGCAGGTCGAGGTGGCCTCATATCCATAATGGCTTTGATCTTTTGGGGGTCGGCTTCCGATACCTCGCTCCGTGACCATATACCCAAGCACTTTTCCCCTTGTCGCTCAGAAGGTGCATTTTATGAGGGTTTAGTCTCATGGAATGTTGTCTCGATCTCTCAAAGAACTTCCGCGAGGTCGACATAGTCTTGCCCGTCCTCGCCTTTGGAGTGGATT
The DNA here is from genome assembly GCA_022495995.1 of Adenophora triphylla var. japonica. Taxonomy (NCBI): domain Eukaryota; kingdom Viridiplantae; phylum Streptophyta; class Magnoliopsida; order Asterales; family Campanulaceae; genus Adenophora; species Adenophora triphylla. The sequence continues at coordinate 6,894 of JAFEMH010001731.1, read as the reverse complement.
ATCATGTCGTCTACGTAGGCCTCAATCTCCTTGTGGATCATGTCATGAAAAAGTGCGGTTCATTTGCCCTTTGGTAAGTAGCCCAGGCGTTCTTAAGCCCAAATGGCATCATTTGTATAACCTCTTGATAAGTTCCCAGCGGCGTGGTGAAATTTGTCTTTTCTTGGTCTTCCTCGGCCATCTTGATCTCTACGGTTGTATCTGAAAGCCATCAGCCGAAGGATTTGACTTCATAGTTAGCGTGGAGTCCACAGGGATGTCTATGTTTGGCAAGGAGTAATCGTCCTTGGGGTGGCCTTGTTCGGATCTCGGAAATCCACACCGCAATGACGCACCTTCCCATTGGCCTTGGTGACGGTCACAATATTGGACAACCATGTCGGATATTCGATGACTACGATGAATCCTACACCAGGTAGCTTCTCATTTCTTCTTTGACACAGTAGAGACCATTCGGCTTGATCTTCCTCGGTTTACTGCTTTTCTTGGTTTAGCATGCGGTGCTAGAGGGATTCGTGCTCTACTATCGAAGCTGTCTAGCCAGGCATATCCCATCCTGTATGACCATGCAAACACGTCGACGTATTCCACTGAGCAGATCGATCGGTACGTCATCTGTTGACCCCCTGGAAGAAGTTTCCGATCTGTGTCTCTTTAGGTTCCTTGACGGTACCCAAGTTCGCAGCTTGTCAAAACCTCCTCGGCATCTTGGTGTGATGATGTGTATCAGAAAATTTTCCCATTTTTGTGTTTGAAAAAATCAGCGAAAACGGAGTCGCCACGCCATTTTAATTTTGAGGGCCAAAACTTTGAAAAAGCCCGAGATCAGAGAGTTTAGGTTCGGAGGTCATGTTACGCGTCGGGAAGGACGTTAGTGTGCACCAGAAGCGCGCCTCGTAAAACGAGTCTTCCAAGCTGAAAACCATTTGTGTGTGTGTGTGTGTGTGTTTTGGCCAAAATAAGTTGAAACTCAGAAAAGTAAAAAATTAGGATATCTTTTTAAGACTTTAAACTGATCCCATGATTTTTTGGAAGATTTTGGGTTGAGATTTGGTACTCAAAAGACCTTTTGAAGTTGAGAGCCATTTCTGCCAGAATGAAAAAAAGGCAGAATTGGACCTTTGATTTTGAAAAGGGAGTTCAAGGGGTCTTAAAACTTCATAATCTGGATAAACTCAGAGAATGAAAGTTGTTCTAGACACCTTTAAATAAAGATTTGTGCGAAAGGAATTTTCCATTTCTGGGAGAAGATTTGAGGGGTCAAAACCTTCTGAAAACCTCAGATATGAGATCTGGATTCCCAGAAGCTGATGAACTAGCCTCTGAAAGAAAATTTGAAAAGAGGAGTTTTACTCACCCAAAAAATAAAGTAAAAATATGTCTGGGAAAGCTATGGATGTTGGCTACAAAAAGTATTTTGTAGTCAACACCAAATTCAAGTTCATCTGTGTCCAAAAATTAAGATGACCATGGACTGAGGTCTGAGAAAATTGCTACTGGACAGCAACTTCTCAATGAAAGAAGGGAATATAGATTTTAAAGGGGTTTTGCATCCATGCTTGTCCCACATTTCCCTAGGTTTTGGTTAGTGATCACTAGACATTTTAGTGGTGAATCAACTATACCAAACCATCCTTAAGGAGGTACATTAGGACTAAGCATTTCATTTTGCTTGGGAAGGGGATTTTTATCCTTTGAAAATGAGATTTTATGCTTGAAAATGGTTTTTAGGGTTTTGAAAATGAATTTTCTTTGCAAGAAAGTAAGAAAACTTGAAAGTAATTTTGATCTTTGTAGAAGATCATCCATGGAGATGGTCTTCCATGGTGATCTTCTTAGATCTAGAGCAAGAAGATGAAGGAACTACATTTTGTAGTTTGAAGATGCATGCGTGGTTGAGATTTAGGGTTAGGAAGAGGAGGGTTTACCAATCTTCCTTGTGTTCTTGAGTGTTTGGCTTGAGTGTATGAGTGTTTAGGGCTTTAATATGAGAGTGAGTGGATGAGTATGAGTTGGGAAAGATTGGAGAGAAAAGGTGACAATTCTTGAAGAATTCTCAACTTATTTTCTCTCTATATTTCGCCAGAGGTTCGGTGCAAAATGTGTTATTCCTTCCTTATTTTTGTGACTGGAGGGCTCAATTTATAGCCCTCTGAAATATGCAAACTCATCCGAGCGGATGGATCCCCTCAGCGTGCACTGTTCATTAAATGCAGCTTCAGCTTTGGACAAGAGGAATAATCTTTTTGAAATTTCAAATTGACCGGCCAGTTTTGTGTCTCCGGCCATTGCTATTTGTGGTTTTATTCCTTTTGTTTTTCTTTTTAAGATTCTTTTTAAGGTTTAACCTTAAATAACAATGCCCATTTACCCTCACTTTGTTAGAAATGTTAGGATAGTTAGGAATTGTTAGAAATGTTATAACTTTCGTTAATTTTCTAACGAAAATTCTAACAAGCTCAAATTGGAGCACTTACAGTAGCCCCTCGGCGACGGCGCTTTCGAAGGAAGCGGGGTCGTCGATAAAGTAAGAGCTCCATATTTGGCGGGATGATCGAGTGATCGGGTGCGAACCTAGCGATAGGCTACCTCGTATCCCGAATGGGAATCAAGCCCGATCGTAGTTCGGGTCTTTGACCACAGGGAGATGATGGCGTTTTAGGTGCCTCGAACTGATGAGCGAGTTACGCGATCGGTTCTTTGGAAAGAAACTTCTGCTGGGGATAAGAGATGACCATTTTCGGTCGATGGCTATAGCTCTGTGGGGATAGGAATGACCATTTTTGGTCGCGGGTATCCGCTCTGCTGGGGATTTTTGTGATTTATCGTTTTTCTAGTGATAGCGTCTTAGGTGCCTCAAACCTTGGAGATGGCGTTTTAGGTGCCTCGGACCTTGGAGATGGCGTTTTAGGTGCCTCGAACCTTGGAGATGGCGTTTTAGGTGCCTCGAACCTTGAAGATGGCTTTTTAGGCGCCTCGGACCTTGATGATGATGGCTTTTTAGGCGCCTCGGTCCTTAATTTGAAATGGCCTTTCGGTGGACTTCGTCTGGCTGCTTAGAAGGAGAGGGTGACCGTTTTGGTCGAGGTGGACCTAATGATAGGCTACCTACGTATCCCTAGTGGGAATCAAGCCCTTTCGTAGTTCGAGTACTACTCGAGATTCCGTTGGCTTTTGGGATTAGTTAACTTTCTTTGGGGATTTCGTTAGCCTTTCTTTGGGGAAAATCGAGACGTATTCGTGCAGGAAATCGGTCTTACGTTTGATTGCCGTTGGATGATTTTGATGAAAGATATGGGATCTTGTTATCTTTCTCGGGGAACTCGGTCTTACGTTTGGCCGTTGGGGGTAATTTTGATGAAAGATACGGGATCTCGTTATCTTTCTCGGGCGCACTCGGTCTTACGTTTTGTTGTAGGGAGAAGGATTTTGATGAAGATACGGGATCTCGTTATCTTTCTCGGGAGACTCGGTCTTACGTTTGGCTAGTTGGATGATTTTGATGAAAGATACGGGATCTCGTTATCTTTCTCGGAACTCGGTCTTACGTTTGGCTAGCAGGGATGATTTTGATGAAAGATACGGGATCTCGTTATCTTTCTCGGGGCACTCGGTCTTACGTTTGTATAGGGAGATTTTGATGAAGATACGGGATCTCGTTATCTTTCTCGGGACACTCGGTCTTACGTTTGGCTAGGGAAGATTTTGATGAAAGATACGGGATCTCGTTATCTTTCTCGAGGAGACTCGGTCTTACGTTTGGCTGTAATTTTGATGAAAGATACGGGATCTCGTTATCTTTCTCGGGGCACTCGGTCTTACGTTTGGCTGCCGGGAAGGAATTTTGATGAAAGATTTTGATGAAGATACGGGATCTCGTTATCTTTCTCGGGGCACTCGGTCTTACGTTTAGGGGGGTAATTTTCTTGAAAGGGGTTGACCTTGTCAAGTTCAATTTGAACTGCGAGTCTGAAATTTTAAAGGGCAAAAGGGTCATTTTGACCCTTACAATCTGTCCGCGGAGAGGAATGGAAAGTCGGGGTATTAATTAGGGCCCACGCCCTTCCTCTTCCCCATTCAGTTTTTTCAAAAATTCCGAGAGCGGGAGAGAGAAATCGTAAATCCGCCATTGTTGGCCTTAGAAGCTTCAAAAATTCTCCGGATTTCTTCGATTTTTGAGCAATGGAACACGGGAAGGCGCTTTTCAAGGCCAAGGACGTGGCCCGGTAGCGGAGAGGCGATTGGAGCTCGTCCGAATGAGGAGGCATTACAATCTTTCGCGTCGGTTGCGGAGGAGCATTACCCCGATGCTTGGCAACATTGGGCTTCGGATTCAAATCTCCGAACGGTATACTTTGAAACCCTTTGATCCCTTTGTTGATTTCTTGTTTGAAATTTGAATTTTGGGTGATTTTTAAAAAATTTTTTTTGAAAATTCGAATGATTGATATTCTTGGCTTTGAATTTTGATTTTGATGCTTTGCATGTTGATGATGATTTTTTTTTCTTTGAAATTGAATATTGATATGTTGATGATGATTTTTTTTTTTGAAATTGAATATTGATATTGATGAATGATGCAATGCATGTATTTCGTTTTGAAAGAATGGGCATTTTGCCAATATGAGATGTATGTATGTTTAGGATATATATATTTTTTTTTTGAAAAGTGGGACGGATTTTTCCTCCCGTTGCATGTAAGATGGATGATATGCATGTATGCAAAAAAAATTTTTTTGAGATGATGCATGTTATTTTATGAAAATGGGACGGAGTTTTTACTTCCGTAGGAATGCATTGGTTTTATTATTATTTTTTGTTTGATGAATGCATTGGGACTTCTTTGGCTTGTTTTCTTTCATGCGAGAAAAATGGGGCTATGCTCATTGTATCTTTGTTATCTTTGTCGAAATTTTTTTTTTTAATGCATGTGTATGCTTCTTTTTTTTTAATGCATGTGTATGCTTTTTTTTTTTTGACATTTTCTCTCTCTTTTTTTTTACGGGGCGGACACCGTTTTGTGACGGAGCGGTGAACAAAATGAAGACTCGAGGATCGGTGGAGTCGTGATTGACTTGTGGGACCGGCTTCCGAATGCGGGCCGAGGAGCTTTGCCGAGTCAGAGACGGATCGTTGTTGAGACGGGGCTTTGGGAGTTCGTTGAGTGCTTGAGGGGCCCGAGTCAAGTTCCACTAAGAGCAAGGAGCTTGATGTTTGCTGCGGCGCGGCATTGGTGGGACGCGACCCACACCTTCCACTTCTTACGGGGCGAGCTACGGTTACGCCCTCCGATCTACGGCTGCGATTACGGGCTGTCCTTTAATGGACGCGGCATTGAGTGGCGAGATGGCTACAGCGATGCGTCTGCGAGCTCTTACGGGATTTTCCCTATTCCCAAAGGGGATGGGGATGGAGTATGCCGTGGTCTACGGCAAGATTGTGGAGACCATAGCGAGTTATGAGGTTTGGGGGAGGAGAGGATAGGCGCCGTCAGTTGCCGGGGCCTTCTTGTGGTTTGCTTTCTCGAGCACGCTCTTTGGACATCTTTGAGGGACGGCGGTCTTTGCCTTGTTGAGGTCTTTGGAGGACATGGAGGCAGCGGAGATGTCTCGTGGGGAGAGGCCGGGTGGCGAGCTTTATTTTGCTCTTGATAGGTACAGTAGGAAGGCTGTGAGCTCCTTGTCTTGCTTTGAGTTTGCCACAGGTATAAGCTCTCTTTTTGCTTTCCCTCTTTTTTTGAGCACGCACTTTTCTTTTGCCTTTGGATTAATTGGATTTTTACCTTTCGCGGTATGGGCGTTGGAGTTTTTTCACGTCCACGGTGTGGCGATAGCAACGGCGGAGTACGTTAGGGCGTATCCGGCCATGCGGTCTTAGTCTCCCGAAGCATGCCGGGAGAAGATAAGCTCCGGGACGTACGACTCTCGAGGGTACGCGAGATTGCGCTTCCCTTTGACGGAGGCCGAGACGGATCGAGGGGATGATATTCTTCCCACAAGGATTCGCTTTGAGGTAAGCGCAGTGAAGGGCGGCTGAGATGCGGGCAGATGCGGCGGAGGATTTTGAGGGGTCTGACTGCGATGCCCTATTATACGGGAGAAGAGGGTGACGCGCCGGCATGGCGTGAACTTCGCCTTTGAGGACACCGGTGGAGCCATCCCGCCGATGCCATGATGCACCCAGGCGATGCTCAGTCGACAGGGTGACCTGGGATGATGCAGAGCAGGCCCGGCACTTCTCGGACTTCGATGGCGATTGAGCCCATGCGACATTCCGTCTTGAGGAGGTTGAGGATGCCTCGGGTTACGGATAGGGAGGGGCTTGGGATGCCCCGCGGTACCCTCGGGACAGATTTTTCCTATATCCGGGATGGGGTCCGATTCACGGAGTGCGGATCCCTCGGTCCCGGGCGACTTGCCCACGAGCTTTCCGGGCCTAGGGCGGTCACGGGTATGAAGGGTATGAAAGCTTCACCTTTTCCACTTCTTTTCTTCACTTTTGTTTTTCATCATCTTTAGCATCACTTCTCTTTTTTTTTTTTGGACAGCTTTTGCTTTATGTGCGGTTTTTCGGAGGTGGTCGTTGAGAAGCTGGCAAAGCAAGTGATCGAGGCAAGGGGTCGCCATCGGGAGGACCACAGTCGCTTGCCCGAGGCTCCTCGAGGCTTTAGAGCGAGGCGACGCGGCCGGCACACAGCCGGACGGGAGGCTTCCCTGTTCGCTCGAGAACTTCTTGAGAGACTCCTTTGTCTCCCTCTCTCACGCAATCCCAGCGGTGCTTGCGCCCGGATCACGTCATTCTCGGGGATCGCGCACGGGCGGGGACACGTATGGCGGCGTGGCGGGTCGTGCTTCGTACGTGCGGGGAGTCAACGCCTTCACCTTCGGGTACGAT